>JAPWTK010000110.1:617500-1025000 GCA_029963805.1 Aromia moschata
TTTAAGAATATACCAGGGGGGCCAAGAATTTTGGAGGTATATGTATATACTTATTGTTAGTTTAAAATATTCTGTTCAAATGAGATTTTGAATGAAAATGTCTATCAAGTTTCAAGATCATTTGAAAGGTGATTTTCAAATAAATATCATGTGAAATTTTTGGCACTCGAGATTTTAAAAACGCAATGTATCATGTCTTCACATTTGAAAAACATGAACTAAACAACTTGTTGCTAAAAAAATGCAATTTTACAGCTTTAATGAAACTTTTTATATTTTTCTGATTCGAATAGCATGTTTTGTTATATAATTTTATTACATTCACATTGAACTAAATTTAAAAATTAAAACTGAAATTTAAAAACGGTCTCACAAAAGTTCATTATTTTGATGCCTCCATATTCAGAGGAACTTAAATTAAATTTATTATTTATATGGTAATATACAGGATGTTCATATCAAAACCAAAGTTATTGTTTATTTTTTTAGATCTAGTTAACAACAGGAAGCCGTGAAAAATACAGAACTACTGAGTTATTTGAGAAATAACGAGTGTACCCTATTTTCGTAAACACCCGGTATATTATAATGTGTACTATCCAATTAACAGCCTACAAAAAAACAAAGGTGAATGTATAATGATTAATAAATAAAGCTCATATGAGACTTTTATTGATGATACCTGTATTTGGATTCAGTTGGCAGCAATTTTTAATCAGCCGTATACATACATATTTCCTTTTTTAGAAATGTTTTACTACCTACCTTCCACTACTCTTGAGCTAGCCCTAAATATGAACGATGTTAAACACAAAAAATGCACAATTTTTTTATATTAATTAACTGCCCTTTCTCAAGTCTCCTCAGATTTTTCATTGTCTTCCGAACTCATAATTTCCACTTGAATCCGTCCCAACTCCTCGCCCTTCTAACCCCGCGAGGAACAAAAAGGGTCCGGAACCGTTTAACTTCACTTAGCGCCATACATCTTCCAAATATTAACTCCCGAGGGTTCCCTGAATCACTTTTTCCGTGTCGTCGAATAACAACAATTAAACACAAGGAATGCCCGAAAATTTTATGGCTCTTTACCCTCGGAGATAGCCCGACTCGGGCCATAATAAATTATTTTTACATTTAAATAATGAAGTTTCTCATCGTCTCGAGCTTTACACATGCAAATGCTGCCCCGTAATTTAATATAACACCCCCCCCCCCCCGAAGGGAGTTTATTCAACGTGGAAGGGCGTTTATTAAAATTATGGCCGCGGCAGTTTTTCATTTGGACACTCAAGTCTCTGGATACACTCTAAAGATAAAAATATTTATATAGTAATCTACCGATTGCACATAAAGTTCAAAATATTCAAGAATGAGCTTACCGTTAGTCTGTGCGCTAGGAAAAATCTCCGGTAGTTGAAGAAAAGTTGGCTGATCTTTTCTGGACACATCAAGAACATGTGTAGTCTTCCTTAAGCACAATAGAGGGAGATCCATATGCATCACTGATGTATGCATCACTTCTCCTGGCTTCGCCGTCAGATATATCACAGTGAAACGGTACAAAAAATATAATACTAGAAAAAAAAACAGTGTAGAAGTAAGTACAGTGATTCGTCATAAATGTACCATCCTGTAACTTGGTTATTTCTGAACTGACACGAAAATTAAAAACATCACTAATAACACCGGCTCATACAAAAAAAATTCTGAACCCGAGGTCTGGCATGTTAATTCTCATGTACATATTTTGATGCGCTGAATACAAATACCACATCCGTTTTGCCCCATCACCCATCAGTTTTCCACAAAACCACAATTTTGTGTCAAAATTGCCCAATAAAATACCAAAGTCTATTTTTTTGTACGGTTTACTCCAGATATATCGTTTTCTGGGTATTTTTTAACCGCTGAAAAGGATTCCGTAGTCCAAATTTACTTCTGACCATTCACTAACCAAAAAAAAGTCCAATTTTGAGCCAAAATCGACCAAAAACATACTAAAGTCTATTTTTTTGTACCATCTACTCCAGATATATCGTTTCCGGATTATTTCTAACCACAGAAAAGAATTCTGTAGTCCAGTAGACTGGTTGTTTCGGTTTGGTAAAGAAGTCATCCACTAAGAACTATTTCTTATAAAAATACTCTTCTATAACGTACCCAAATAAACAATGTATTAAATTCTTACTTTGGAAATTATAGTTGTAAAGAATTTGTAAATAGAATAGATTTAAAAGTCTTGTTTGCTAAAGTGTATCCTGCACTTTTTGGTCAATTTTGGTCCAAAATTGGACTCTTTTTGGGTTACTGACGGGTCAGAAGTAAATTTGGACTACGGAATCCTTTTTAGTAGCTAAAAATACTCCGAAAACGATATATCTGGAGTAAACGGTACAAAAGATAGACTTTGGTATTTTCTTGGGAAATTTAGACCCAAAAGTTGGAGTTTGTCAGTCCTCGGGTTCAGAAAATTTTGTTTTTTTTTGTGTGTGTGTGCCAGTATAATTATATCAGTCAGTAATCATTTTCTATCAAGATTGTTTTACGTTTTACTTTTTAAAATAAATTTATTTACAGGGTTATACTTATCTTTTATAGGTATTTGAAACACTCTATATATCACTGAAAAATCGGAATCCTCATGTTTTTCTCATTTCACATATCTATTTCTTGTAGCTTTGTTGATATTACCAAAAATATTCAGTTTCAGTCAGGCATTGAAAACCTGCTGCTTTTGTACCCAAAATAATTTCAAATTCATTTATATTAGCAAATATTTCTTTTAAAAAATCATATTTCACATACACCATAAAAGGCGTGAGGTCAGGACTTTCAGGAAGTCATCTTCAATAATTGATATTGCATACTTAACCTTTTCCGTTCATTTTGCAAACTGAATATTTCTGGTAATATCAGCAAAAGTGTATGAAAAAAACTGTAGATAAGAGATTTTCCAGTGACATACAGAGTATTTCCTTAAAAAAAGTCACGTATATCCGTGTAACTCATTTGTTGAAGATCATATATTTTTTATTAAGACATAAAAAACATAAGGGACATTTATGGGACTATGCATAGTTACTTTGACGTTAAGTATCTATGAGATGTATTAACATTATTTCAATAATTACATTGAAATATACAAGTTTTGAATACATGAATATTTTCACGTCTCCATATAAAAACGAAATCTCTGAATATCCCGAAGTCTTTAAAATATGCTAAGAATTTACTAGCACCATTCAGGTCTTTCAATAAGATGCATTTAAATAGACTTCTATGCATCTTTTCGCTTATCATAGCCTACTTCGAAACTCATTAAATATTGCTGTGCAGCTCCCTTTATAAACGCCTGATAAAAGACGGCAATATTCTGCAATTTTGTGCCAGTAAATTCAATATTTAACTTTCCCTGCTCATCAAAATTCAATTTCGTGGTTGGAATCTCAACTTATTTTTTTCGTTCCATGTTTTTTAGATTTTATTGCCTGCATTGACGATAAAATTATTAAAATATTGGTATTTACGTTAGTAAGAAATGTAAATTTCTACGTTTATGTTTGAACCAAGAAGTGCCCTGACTACACAGACTGTAGTGTTCATATTTAAAAAAAATAATGTGGCAGCAGTGATGTAACTCTGTCAGTCTCAAGGTCTTTCGTGATCTCTATCAATCATGGAAGATAATTGGTAATTATTAAGAAAGTATAAATAAATAATGTAAGCTACGTTATGGTATTCTAACGAAAAATACATTTTGAAGTATCGGAAATTGGAGAATTCATTTTCATTTGCTATCGCAAATGTATATAATTTAATGAAGCATAATATTAATTCAAGCGTATACAAAGAAAATTAAGTGATTAGCACCAGATGCATATACATATCCATTTTCATTATATGTTTAACTTAACAAAACTACAATAATTCCGTAACTGTGCTACCTTATCGCAAAATAAATCTTTAAGCACTTAGCGAAAACTACAGTTCTTAGTCTCCATGATTTACAATAATGACATACCTCCATTACCGCAAAGGTGGTAGTAAATCATTTCGTAATAAGCAGTAACAGTGCAAGGTAGTTCAAGAACATTTGCGGAGTAAGAAAAGGTTTGTACAAACTCCCCCAGATTAAAGAACGAACAGTTTTAAATTCAACCCTCAGTAATTTGGCAGTTAATATAAATTGTATATCAATCAAATAAAAAAAGGGGACAGTAAACAAATGGTACAGTACAAAACTACTTGTTAAACTGTTGTTTCTATTCTTCATTAGTAAATTTGCATAAGAACAGTCATTGAATACTAACTTCTCATTTCATTTCCGTATACTTCCTTGCTTAATGCATCAATCTACTGATATATTTTTAAATAGGGATCAGACTATCACAAGAAAGGGGATGAAGTTCCACTGATAGGGGTGGAACATGCAGTTTGGCCTACCAGACAGCCAAGGGGGTATAAACGACCTATTAAGGCAAAAACATATCTCTCATTGGGCGGTGGTTCCTGGTTTAAGGAAATTTAGATATTCATTGACGAACCATCGTAGAATAGAACAAACAAAAATAGTTCAACTGGGTAGAAACCAGCTAAGATGGACAGTGGATTTATTCACTCCGCTCCATTGGAAACTATCCTTAAATTTCTTAAGCAAATAGGACTAATGGAATTAGTAGGGGTACAATAAGCATCGTGCATAGAGCTTGTAACTACCACATACGTAATCATAAAAAAAATCACCTAGGATTCCAGGAGAGGTAGCATTTCTAGATTTAAAAAAATGGAACGAAAGATTTCATTAACCGTCCAATCATATATGTAGTTAACCTGACTGTCTTTGTTAACAAGCTTTGTAACGTAGTGTGGATTCAACGAAAGGTTGTTTGTGACAACTCCAACGTCACTCTGTTGAGTAACTGAAATCAGTTCGTTTCCATTAATGTGATGATGGAGCACAGGACATACATATTGTGTAATTTAAAGAAATAAGCTGGTCATTGTATCAAGAACACATTACAGTATTTATATTTTCTTGAAGAATTGGTGATGGAATGGAATATAATATATTTGTGTCATCTGCATAGGAGGGTCATTCGATGCACAGTTTATTAGGAGATCTAAAACCTAGACTGATAATATCGGTCTCAAAATGGAACCCTGGGGCACTCTCTTCAACACGTCTAAGTCTTTTATTCCAGCTGTATCCTATTCAAATAATATAATGTTCGTGTGGAAAAGATTCGATTTACACCTTTCATTTATCTGTCAGGAATAACCTGAAGAAAGTGACAATATTGTAATATACTCACCCTATAATTACTCCGAGGAGTAACCCCAAAGGTCCTCCCAGGGATCTGTGCGGGGAAGGGATGGCTATTATTATTATTTGCCACGGCGCACTGGGAGCGACTTAAGATTATTTCGGTAACGCATTTGCTTTACAGTTCTGAGGAAAGATTGATTTTGGAAATGGCGACAGTTTGTACCACAAAGACTCAGGGCTATTTACCTGTGTTCTTGGGGACGTAGGTGGGCCGTCGGGATCAGGCGGCGGGACAATCGCGGCCACGCGATCTGAATATAAAGAAAACTCGCGATTTTCCATTTGCTCAATTGACGGGGAAATAAAGGGGAAAAAACGCCGAATACTTTTGTGCTCCCTTAATTGAAAGTGCTCGCCCGAACGCCGACGAAGGGAAGGGAAGCAAATGCGCAGACAGGAATAGGAACTCATCAGACTGATGCCGGTTTTTATGGATCTCGCTAATGAGTCGAAATTTCGTCGGTGCCGGTTCGCAGTCCTAATATTAATTTTTGCGCTCTGCGAATTGATTTTCGTCAGGCTGATCTGACGACGGCGAGACGGTTACAGTGTGGCACATCCAAATGGAATGAATTTGGTATCTCAATTATTTTGCATTGTTATAAAAAAATCTTGAGACGCGTAAGAATTTCGAATTCTGAAAGGATATTTGCAAAATTTCACCCCAAATTTCAGACCCATTCGAGAACAGGTGCAATCTTCAAATTTTTAAACTAGAGGTAGGGAGTTTGTGATACTTCATTTGAAAAGTTTTTTTATTCACTGTTCAACAATCATGTAGTTTCAAACTTTATTTCAAATATTATCAGAAAAAAAAAAGATACAACCAACTAAAAACTTAATAAATCGATAACTAATACCTAGTCCTGAAAGTGTGCCGGACAACTCTACAAGTCATTTTTTAAGCACCTTATAAATTATGTACGCGTGTATTTCTTGCCCGTGCATACGTACGCCACTGACCGTGCATGGTCATACGCAGTGGAGCTTTCCCATGGTGACATCGAGGAAAGGCTATAAGCAATTTATCCATATAGCGTAGCGAGCGTTCCATTGTTCAATTAGTATTAACCCGACGCGCGACGGATGAACGGTGCAACGCCCAGTTTAAATTGTATGTGTCGTGAGTGAGTGACTAATAAACGTAATACATACGTAACGTTGTCCATAGGTATTTTTGAACCGTGTAGGTATTTACATATGTATTTACATATAGAGACATCCAAAAAAAACGTCATCAACTCTGGCTATGAAGGAGAGAGATTAAAATAGGGCGTATCTAAACATTTCTTTTAGTATTGTAAAATTCGTGTTATGTTATTTGACAGTATAAGGTTTATTACGATGACGTTTTTTGGTTTTGTGTGAATTTTTATATTAATGGCATAGTCGTTTAGATTCGAATATGCCAACAACAAAATATTACTGGTACTGTTACTGATATACGAATATAGCCTTTATTCACTTACTTTTTTTGCCAAATGTAAATGGGATTTTCCATTGCCTACTAGCCATACATTGCGTAAAACATATTTACAGAAGATATATTAACTTGTCATGAGAAATATCAAAGAACATATAATACATTTATGTGGCTGACAGTGGACGAAACAACCGATTTTTGTAGTGATAAGGTCGTTATTATTCTGATAGGAATTTTATGTAGTTCAGATATTTCGCCCCCGATAAGCTAGTAAACGCGTTTTGCAACAATGGCTAAAAGTATAGAAATAGTAGTAACGTGTGCATTTCCATCTGTAGATGTAAAAAAAATAATAATGTACTAATGTTAGTGAAAACAAACTGTGCGAAATTCGTGAAAATAATGTGCGTAGTGTGTCGTCCTCTGTCCATATGAACTATTTTGAATTTGCACCTTTAACTTTAGTAGATTTGGAACGTTCACATTCCTTCTACAACCAAATTATTCACGTTTAACGAGAAGAAATGCAGAAAGATTACTGGTTGTGATAACGTACGCTCAAGCAATGAAGACAGTCGGTGTTTCTGAATGACACAAACGATAGTATATTATTAATATATACTCCTTTCTTGTCTTTTTTATTAAATCTTACGATTACGAGTCCGACCCTGTGTTCTAACATACTTTCCGGACCCTCCTAATACCGTTCCGTTCTTTATAATCAGAAGGCAATCAAAGGCAATTTCATCGGTTTTTTTTCGACGGTATCAACTAAAAAGAAGACATACAATCTTATCACCATCCTTCATAATTGGGCATTGTTTTAGTTTCGTTGAAAACGCCGTAGCAATTTACTGCATTATCGTGACAGCATTAAATAGTTGTCAGTGTTGTGCGTGTTGTCTGAGTTTTGACAACTGCAATTTATAAACATTGTTTACATAGAAACATTGAAAAACAGTTTCGCGAATTTGAACATGCACGGCAGATTAAAAAGAACCTTCCAGTGCACCGTGTAACGATACTAAATTAGATATAATGCTTGAGTTTGAAGAAAGCCCACATAATTCGAATCGACAAGCAGGTTCAGCATTGAAGGTTACCCATTCTTCAATTATTAGCGTATTAACCCGTTTCGGCCGAAAACGCTACTCCCGGTACATGGCTCTTCAGCGCCTCAGAACTAATACTGTTTGCGACAGAAAAATATGACAGGGACATATTTTTGAAGTTTAAGACGTGCCCTTTCCGATGGTGTCCATGAAATTCCTCCAAAAAAATTATTAATTATGAAAAAAAGCAATTAAAAAAAAATTTTTTGCACATTTTTTTAAATCAATTTTTCAAGGGATTTGCGGTCTGCAATGGACATGTAACCTCACTAACCGGTGGAATACATTTTTGAACTTTAGGTATACGTGGTTTAAAGATCGATATTTTGCCTTACGCGTTCAAAATGGCGCCTGAACTGCAAAATTTTTGCGTAAAAATTCAAGAATTTTTTATTGGGAAATGATGCACTTTTACAAAAAATTGTCAAGAATAAAAAGTCTTATAATCACTCAATGAATGCACTAGCGTTTTTTCAAAATTTTGTGAGCAATTCTTTGGATTTTACTAATAGTCAATTTTTACAAAATTTAAAAAATTGCTTAAAAAATATCAAATTAGTAGCGAAATTTAGAAATTTGTTTCTCGAAAACAATGCATTTTTACAATAAATTGTCAAGAATAAAGAGTTCTTAAAATCAGTCAGAGAATGCACTGGAATTTTCAGAATTGTTTTAAAGCAATTTTTAAAATTTTGCAAAAATTGACTATTTTCAAAAATCCAAAAAGTTGCTCAAAACATTTTGGAAAAAATTCCAGTGCATTCTTTGAATAATTTTAAGAACTTTCTATTCTTAAATGCATAATTTAAACATATTTTTTTCATAATCAATAATTTTTTGGAGGAATTTCATAGACACCATCGGAAAGGGCACGTCTTAAACTTTAAAAATATGTCCCTGTCAATTTTTTCTGTCGCAAATATTATTAGTTATGAGGCGCTGAAGAGCGATGTACCGGGAGTGGCGTTTTAGGTCGAAACGGGTTAACGGAAACAAAATGCATTCGTATAAACTGATACAGAAGCGCATTAAAGGCGATTTTGATAGAAGAACGTTTTTTTGGTGGACAAGTGATGCAATGTTTAGATAACAATGTTATCCAACTAGAAAATGTTTTGTTTTTTGATGAACCCACTTTCACACCTCACAGCCATTAAAACCGTCGCTTATGGTCCAAAGAATATCCTCACTGGATTGGAGTATTAATTACCCAATGCCTTGAAGAAGTTAATATTTGGGCAAGGATTATTGGAGACTACGTCACTGGTTCCTTTTTAATTGATGGGAAGTTTGAATGAAGGGAATTATTTAGCACTGCTCCAAAATAATGTGTTGCCAACTTTGACAACTTTTATTCCATTATATATCTTCTTATGGGGATATGTGAAACGTATGATATACAAATCTAAACCGCGCATATATTAATTTGAGAAGTATAGAGCATCCAAAAAAACATCTAATTTGACGAGGGAGTGATGGTTATGTGATTCTTTTGACAAGGATAAAAAAAATGGGTATATGATGTGACAGTTATTACGATCAAATAAAATATTTTTTGGCAACTTTGAGCTTTTTTTATTTTTTTGCACATTTTTATTTATGATTAAGCGTTTTTAGCATTAGTTATTGTTTTTAATCGGTTGTCTTACACTTATAAAAGTTAGCTTTGCCCTTATAGAAGTCTGCCGGTAGGTTGTGGGCTATTTGGGTTATTTGCTCACCAAGATTCAATAAACGTGGATTTTTGTGTTCAAATCTATAAAACCTCCAGCATATGGGGTTATGGGGTTATAGAGTTTGAATCAGTTACTCTAAAGACCTTCAACCTAAATTGTTATAGGGCTTAAGGTTGCTTGGTCACAAATTTCCTATGAACAAATTTCCCGTTAATATATCTTGCACACTATAGGGTTTTCTAAAGATTTTTTTTTGACCTTCACGTAAAATAATTTTAAACCCAGCTCAGATGCGTATTAAGGAGGTCTATATGAGTCAGGTTAGGCGTTTTTTATTCGTCCTGTGTTTTTTATAAGGACATTTAACAATCCAACAAGCCCTTTTTGATATTTGAGCTTCTCAAAAACCACATAAACTAAATGCTCTGGACACCAGACGCTATACAGGATCATAATTTAATTAAAACAAAAACCACTCTTTTCTTTTTCAAAAACTCATATAGGACTAGAAAAACCATTGAGATGAATACGCAATTATCGAAGAAACAATCGTCTCTTATCAATTGTTACACGGTCTACTCTGTCCAACCATTAGTGTAGAATAAACTATTACACCGTCGATTGTTGTAAAATTGGGAACCGAGATATACTCAAACAGAATCAACAGCCCATCGCCCTTATTCCGAAACTTCACATAACCGCAATATTGACCCGAAACGAACGCCGTAGACAACTAGATTTCGCATTAAACGGTCAACTAACAATGGACATCGGGACTGAATTTAGTCGGTAACAGGATATGGCAAAAGTTTAATCTGCACCAGAACGCGCAGTACAACAATGGGGCGAGCGGGTAAAAATAGCATTACAAAAAGGAGTAGAAATCAGAAGTTGGCCGTTTTGGAGCGTTGCATGTTGGGGAAGCGAGTAAATCGAGTAAAGGGCGGCTTTTCAATTGGAAATTAAATCGTATATATGAATCGATTTCGAATAGCGGATGCCAGAAACGGATTTGGAAAGAAAATGTGTTCATTTTGTACCACTTTTTATCTCGGTCAGAATGAATTAAAAATTTATCAAAATGATTGTACTATGATTTAAAAATCTAAATGCAACAGAGTCTGAAATCTAAAAAGTACAGGTAAGACTGAGTAGGCTCTTGAAAGCAGTTAATAAGAATGACTAAAATCGTTATTGAAATAGTAGGTGCTTAATATACGAGTAAAAATATGAAATATTAATATTTGTTCAGAATTTAGAAAAATGTGTCTGACTATGAATCCTATATGTTTTTGGGTCGCTGAAACCGAATCCGTTCAAAGTCCAAATTGCTCCCTCCATTAGATCCGGTTCTTTTCCTAACCGCAAAAAAACAGGCCTAAAACCAATTCAAGCTAAAAATTATATAAACCCAAACGAAATCCCATAATCTAATAATATAATAATAATATACATATTTCATCAATTCCATAACTATATAATCTCAAAACACCATAACTTAAGGTCCTATAACCCCAAAAACCCAATAACCTTATGATTCTAAAACTCTATAACTCAGTAAAAAAGAGACTTATACGCGCTTAAGCAGTGTAAATCGATATGTTTGAAACGAATTTGCCCTTCAAACCCAATGGCACTTAACCTCAAAACCGCGTGATCCTAAAACCTCATAACCTCAAAAAGTCCCATAACCTTGTGATTGAAAAACCTTATACCTAAACCAGTAAAAAAAGACCTCACTACTACTCAACCCCAAAATTTGCTTATTTGGTTATGAAGTTTTAAGAGAGGAACATATTGATTTACACTGCTTGAATGCGTATAAGTCTCTTTTTTGCTGGTTTATAAGGTTTTTCAATCACAAGGTTATGGGATTTTTGAGGTTATGAGGTTTTAGGATCACGCGGTTTTGAGGTTAAGTGGTACTGGTATTGAAGGGCAAATCCGTTTCAAACATATCGATTTATACTGCTTAAGCGCGTATAAGTCTCTTTTTTACTCAGTTATGAGGTTTTAGAATCATAATGTTATTGGGTTTTTGAGATTATGGTGCCTAAGGTTATGGAGTTTTGACAGTGTATGATTATGGAATTGATGAAATATATGATTATGGGATTTCGTTTGGGTTTTTATCAAATTATATAATTTTTAGCTTGAATTTCATTTTTCGTTTTAAGCTTGTTTTTTGAGGTTACGAAAAGAACCGGATCTGATGGAGCAATTTGGACTTCGGATTCGGTTTCAGCGAACCAAAAAAACAGATAGTATACATAGTCAGACCCCTGCAAACGAAATTTGCAGCAAAACGAGCTGTGTTATGACTCATTCACACGAAATGTCAAAATCATTGTCTGCAAATTTAAAATAGTTCATATGGAGAGGACGACACACCATTATCATTATTTTCACGAATTTGGCACAGTTGTTTGTATCACTAACAGTTATTTGATGTCACTAACATCAGTACATTATTTTTTAAGTCTACAGAGAAAATTGCACAATGTTACTACTATTTCTATACTTTTAGCCGTTGTTTGTAAAACCCGTTCACTAGCTATCAATATTGGGGGAAAAATATCTGAAACACTTAAAATTCGTGTAAGAACATTAATGACCTTATTACCGCAATTTGTTGTTTCGTCCACTGTCAGCGATAGAAATTTATTTCGTATGTCTTCTTTGATATTTCCCATGGCACGTATATGTGTCTAATGTAAATAATATATAATATATAGTCTATCTAAAGAGACTGTATATATCTAAAGTAATGTCGACCACATTCCACGAAAGGCTAAAAACGTTATGCGTAAGTCAAACCAAAAATTCCTCTTTTATAACAGTATCTATAATTTTATGTTCAATTCAATTTAATAGAATATGTGATTCGTCTTTTGTAAAATCCTAGTAATTTTCAATCATCTTCTTCAGTATGTTCACAAATTGTAACGGCTGTGCCAATATTGTAAAAATCCACACAAAATTAGATAATATGTGAATACACTACACGAACTCTAAAATAAATACATACACGGTGCAAAATACGTATGTACACACATTTATTAGTTAATCAATCCTGACACCTAAAATTATTTTAAACTCGTTCTACCGTTCGTATACTCTCATCGAGCTAACTTACAATACTAAATTTCGACGTCGGAATGTTCGCTACGCTATAAGGATAAATTACATATAGCCTTTCCCAAACCTGCCACGGGCGAGTCACAGCTCGTAACCAGACAGTTTAAAATATACGGTTTATACTTTGATTATCATAGAGTTATATGGTGCCGACCCTGCGTTGTAGCACACTTTACACATCCTATTACTTACACCAGTTTACGGTTTTGTAAACATGCAGGTTTTTCTGATCTATAATAGAGAGCAGTCCTTTTACGGGGTGTGGCAATAAAATAACCGAAGTTATGCTGCACCAGCGCGCTGCGAGCGTGTCGCGACAAGTTTGAACAGAACTGTGTCTGGTGATACTTTCTCCACTCTGAGCTCGCTGGATAAGATAGTGTATCACTCAGTTTGACTGTAGCAGTCGTTTGAATTAGTCGACGCACCAGTGACGCGTCGAAAAAATGTAAAGTGTTCAGATTTTGCATGAATCGTTCAACATGCGCAAAGTTTGCGCCAAAAAGGTGCCAAAACTCCTCACTCCCAAGCAAAAAGAATCAAGAATGAACGTTTACGCTGACATTCTAAACAACATCGGTACTGATCCAAGTTTATTAGACACGGTGACACTGAAGGGGACAAGATTCGAAAATGTAGAAGCGGTTAAAGCAAAAACGGCGGAGGTTCTGAACCAGCTGACAGAAGCGGATTTTCAGCACTGCTTTCAACAATGGAAAAGTCTTATGATGCGGTGTAGAGATAACCAAGGGGAGTACATTGAAGGCGAAAAAGTTGCTACTGTAATTGGTAACAAATAAAGAGTGTTATGACAGCAGTTCGGTTATTTAATAATTACACCTCGTAGCCACGGCTGTCTATTAATAGGTAATACTATTTTTCTTAGCATAGCCGTTCAGCTATTTATTCGGAATAATAACCTAACAGAAACACAACCATTTCTATCTCAATTGCGAATCGTCGTGAGACTCGTCGGGCGAACAAAATTATTCTCTCGCCCCGCTTATAGATAAAGGTAAAACTGGAGTTTGCTAATCCGGCCCTCAGGATAATTGGTCGGAGCAAAGGGGACAGTATAAACATTTTGTTTGCGAAACCTCGTAACGTTGTTATTTATGTGGCCGAGGCATATCGGTATATTTATTTTGTATTAGCAGTTTCGTAAAGCCGGTGAGATGAAAATTTAATTAAAATTGTACCGACGGCAGACGGTCGTAAACGCGAGCGGGTTTTGTTACCGCAAACTTATTTTTCGATCGACCGTGAAGAGAGATAGCTACTTCGTGATTTGCTAATTAACGCGGAGAGATTCGTCTTTATCATTAGGGGAAGTCCCTCTGTATTGGGCACATTATTAATATTATTATTACTTATGGGGTAGGTACCAGCCTTATTCACTTGAGTCGATGCATATCCCCTACCAGCTGTTCATTGTCATAATCTTATTTCCTTAAAGAACTTAAGGTTTAACACATTTAGTATGGTCTCCTTCAAAATAACTCCCTTGGGAAGCCACGCAGCGCTGGAGACGGTTCTTCCACTCCTCATAACAGTGCTGGAACTCATATACTGGAATAGCCTTCAGCTGGTCGGTTACAGCCGTTTGAATGTTTTCTATCGTCCCAAAATGAACGTCCCTTGAGGCGATTTTTCAATATCGGGAAGAGAAAAAAGTCACAAGGACTCAAGTCAGGCGAATAAGGAGGCTGAGGAGCCACATTCATGTTTTACTGGCTAAAAACTCGTTTACTGAAATGGCCGTGTGACAAGACGCATTGTCGTGACCCAACATCCAGTTGTTCTTGATGTTCTCACACGCATGCCCTTTTTCGAAGTTTTTCAAGAACCGACGATCTGAACGCACAGATCCCGTATTCTGTCGACATTTTCATTGGCTCTTGAAGATGAAGGCCTTCCGCTGCGTGGTTCATCTTCGACTTCACAATCGACTCTTCCGTCTAAGAATGCCTTAAACCACCGAAAAACCTGGGCTCTTGAAAAAACTTTGTCTCCATCGGCATATTGAGTTGAAAAGTATGTCACTCATTTTTAAAACGTATTACAAAAAAAAACGGTTTACGAAAACGAACAAATAAATGACTCTACCAAGTTCAAACTTGAACTGCACTACAACACAAAATATGTTTTTAATATATTATATTTTTATAAAAAATAATATAATAATTTTTTTAAAAATTATTTTCTAATATTGGTGTTTATATTTAATTTTTTTTTTTTTTTTTATAAAAAAATATAATTTTATAATTAAAAATAATATATTTATATTCCTTATCCTATATAAAATATTATTATAGAAATCCTATTATTTATATGCAAAGTTATAAATTATTTATAAATAAAAAATATTATTTTTAATATTTAATAAAAAAGGAAAATAATTTATAGATATTTAGTAAAATAAAAAGAGAAAAATAATTAGAGAAAATTATAGGACGGTTCCCACAGGCCATTAACATTGACAAGAACCTTTGTTTTCACCACTAAAAATAAAGTTTCCAAACGACTTTTCTCACCATTCTTTTAAATGATTAATAAAATATTTATAAATTTAAAAAAATTAATTAAATTTATTTTCCTAAAATAGATTAAATGTAATTAATTATAAATTAGTTAACATATTTATTCTTGAAACATAAGCCCATTATATTTATAGTATTTTTATATATAAAAAATGTCCAAGGGAAATTGAATTGTATGATTAGTGAATTGTTAATTTAAGAAAGAATGATATGTACTACATGTTGGAAGTAATTTTTATTTAAATATAAATTATAATATAATTATTGTTAAATGTTTTTTATAACGCCCCCAAGTGCAAATGAATTGCAAAAACATACTATTATCTTCTACGTAATCTTATCTACAAATACTGTAAAAATAAAGATAGTGTTATTTTTCAAACCATTGTTGTTAAACATTTTTGAGCGCAAGTCTTGCAGCGCGCTCCGCTGGCGGCAGAGAATTAAGACGATCTCGCCTGTTTTTCTCTTATAATTATGTTTTGCGTTGCAGTTTGAAAGCTAATTATATTTAAGGATGAAATTTAATGAATTTAATGCAAATGAAAGCAGTTTTATTTGTTTTAAAAGTTTTTTTTAAACTCTGAAGTTTTATTTTAAACTTTGAAACTAAGGGATTACAATATTTCATCATTGTTCTCTTCATTCTAATAACATTCATAATACGTATATAGTTCAGTAAGCATGTAGTATTACAATTTATTCCTTTGACTGTAGGAAATTGTAGGCTTAGTATTACACACTGAGAAAAAATAACAGTAAAAACTATCATTGTTAATGGTAAAAAAACAAAAGTGATTAGGTTTTAGAAAGTCCCATTGTAAATGGTAATTAGTACCACATAAATAGTAATTAGTACTAATTATATAGTACCGGTTACCAGTTGAAATGGTACTTTCTATTAAAGTACTTCTGCGTATTTTTACAAATAAAAATGGTATTTTTTTCTCAGTGTATAGTATTGTAGTACAGAAATTTGCAATAAAAAGTATAACAAGACTTAGCAACTTACTTCTGGACCTTTTCTTCGGGATTTAAAACTTTAATACGGCAATCACAACAGATTTTTTGTTTAAGGGATTCGTCCGTAACTGGTAAGTGAAGTTCCACTAAATCTATCTTTGATACGTTTTGAAGACTTTTGATTTTTCGATGTGAAAGGAGATCGAAAGGATTAAAACATCGATCTGTTCGATTATTCGAACCACTAAATGATTTCGAAGATTTTGGTATTTCAAAAAAGACTAGAAGTTTGTCACTTAGAATAAAATAATATGGTTATAATAATAGCTTGTGTCCGCTACGCTTCCGAACAACGGAATGACAGCATTTGTTATTAACAGTGCATTCAGCCAGAGCTTCAAGCTTGTTGTCGATTGAGCTTGAACTTGGGCGCGTCCGAACGCTTCCCACATAGAGCTTCATAGCGGGCTATGTGACTTGCGTTCGCAATTATTTTATAACTCGCGATTTAAAAATAACACTATCTTCATTTTTACGTTATTTGTAGATAAGAGTATGGAGAAGATAATAGTATTTTTTGAAATTCATTTAACTTGGGGGGCGGGTATGAGAAAACAATTTAAACAATTAAATTATTATTAGCTTTTTTTTGTTTATCAAAAAGAAATTCTCTTATATTCCCTAGGAAAGTGTAGGTAAAAAAATAGCAAAACCGACACGAATCCGATGATTACAATTGTAGATAATAAATTTCAAACCGGAGAAGACTTATGAAAATGTAGCAATTTATATGTCATATTTTCGAAATAAAATTTTTTTGAGCAAAATCCTGAAATACGTGTCGATTAATATTACGTATATATATATTATAAAAAAATTTTTGAACGATTTTAAAATGTCAAGTGTCATTCAGTGTGCGGTTTGTAAAAGAATGACCCATATATTAGTATGTGCCGCATACATTACATAGTTGCTTTGTACACAAAGTATTGTCACCTAAGTGATACATATGTTGTAGTTCTGCACTTGACACTGGGCTATTATACTAGTTACTAGAGTTAGGTGTGTGTCTTAGCTATACACAGACGTCGCGGGTCGTGTCCAAATTCCATGTTCGGGTCCATCGTTCATCGCTCCGTCAGTTTTGGAAGTGAGAGCGTGCGTTTTGTTGTGTGATACGTGTTGTTCGTTATAAACAGATCGTCGGTTTAAAGGTAAAACTCGTCTAACATTTAGACAATTCTTAAGAAACTGGCGACTTTCAAGAAACAACAATTGTATCAAGTAGTTTCAAAGATGTAATCCCACTTTTTAACTAGCCTATGACCCATAGTATTCCTGTCTCTTGTGATACGAATCGACTTTTTTCGTCTCTTGTGATACGAATTCAGTTTCCTTACAGTTGATTTGGTGTTACCAAATGACGAGCGAGTTGGTCGACGCCGCACAGTGGGCGAAAACGGCAATTTTTTTCTCAAAATAAGATAACTCCCCACAGAAAACTCCGATCATTGTGATTTTTTTAATTATTTTACATGTTTTGGACAATAGATTAAAGTAAAATTGTTCCGACAGACGTTTGAGGTTTAAAGAAGGGGGAGAGACACTCCATAAGGGACCCCATATCCCAGTAACGTTACAATTAAAGCTTTTAAGCTCCAATAACCGCATACCTCCAACTTTTAAACCCCCCTTGACCTTATAACATAAGCTTTCAAAACCCCGTGACCCCATAACTTGATATTTTATATCCCCCATAACCCCATAACCTCAACTTTCACACCCCCATCTACACAAAAATCAATTTTTCGAGCCCGACAACTCTAAAACTGAAGCTCTTATGCCCAATATCTCTATAACCTAAGCTTTCCAATCCCCATGACCACATAACTTAAGCTGTTAAACCCCTATAACCCCACAACCTCAGTTTTCAAACTTTAGAACCGTATAACCAATTGCTTTATACTCCTACAAAGAAAATCTCCTAAATCAAATCTAAAGGTTCAGAACTGAGGTTATGGGGTTATAGGGGTTTAACAGCTTAAGTTATGGGGTCATGGGGATTAAAAACTTAGGGTATACAGATATTGGGGCATAAGAGCTTCAGATTTAGGATTATCAGGCTCGAAAAATTGAGTTTTGCGTACACGAGGATCTAAAAGTTGAGATTGTGGGGTTATGGGGGGTGTAAAAGTTCAAATTATGGGTCATAGGAATTGAAAGCTTAGGTTAGCTAAGTTAGATATTGGGGCACAAGAGCTTTAGTTTTAGGGTTGTCAGGCTTGAAAAATTGAGTTTTTCGACAGTTTGAGTTATGGGGTCATGTGGATTGAAAGCTTAGGTTATAGAGATATTAGGTCTATATAGATGGGGGTCTAAAAGTTGAGATTATGGGGTTATGGGGGTATACAATTTCAAGATATGTGGTCACGGGGTTTTGAAAGCTTATGTTATAAGGTCAGGGGGGTTTAAAAGTTGGAGGTATGCGGTTATTGGAGCTTAAAATCTTTAATTGTAAAGTTACTGGGATATATGGTCCCTTATGGGGTGTATCCCCCCTCTTTGAACCTCAAACATGTATCGGACCAATTTTCCTTTAATCTACTGTACAACGCCTGTAAAATAAAAAAAAATCAGAATGATCGGAGTTTTCTGTGGGGAGTTATCTTATTTTGAGAAAAATTTTGCCGTTTTCGCCCACTGTGCGCCGTCCGTTGTTTTAGAGATAACAGCTATTGTATATCCATAAATGCATTCAAACGACTCCAAAAAACGACCATTTTTATCGTCCAAAGGACCAATTACAAGTCCTCGAAACCCACCCCGCATTCGAATAGCGAAATTAGCGAAATCAATTTACACTTCAGCTCGATCCAGGTAGGGGATTATTCAAATTCGGGGCGTTTTCGTGACGATTGGCAAAAATTCCACGTAAGGTTTCGACGTCGGCACAGGAAAAACAGGCGGCGGCCGTAGAAACCGTAAAAGTGAACGATGCGCTGGCGGGAAGCGACGCCGGTAAAAATCACAAAGGCCTGGGAATCGGCCGATATCCTATTAACAATTTAAATGAAAAACAACAGCCGGCGTTGCTACGGTCCGCCTAATCGAATTCCGGGCGCGGGAGGGCCCGGGTGGCTGTGGAATCGTCGAACTGTTAAATACTTTGAGGTCGACGAATCGTCGATCGCACAAAGAATTACTTTGATTAATAAAGTTAGTTTTTTATCGACGCGTTTGTGCGTGATAAGTTAGTTTTAACAAAAAAATTCCAAAGACGGGAGTTAATAAACTGTATGTGGTTTTTCCAATTTATTTATTTGGCTAAAATCTAAGCAAACTTTTGACAGTTCGAGGTGTAGGCAATTTATTGTAATGGTTAAGTTTCTGCCTTTGAATCTGACGGCCTGAGTTGAAATTCTTACAATTTTCTTCTTTTTTTGCCTTCAATAAGCAAAACCTATAACGATAACACCTATACGGGGTGTATAAATAATTATGGTGAAAAGATATATTTTTAATGGGAAAAATGTCACAAGGACTCAAGTCTTTAAGACCCTTTTCGAAGTTTTTCAAGAACCTCTCTGTAAAAGTATTGATTTACTGTTTGGCCTGGAGGCACAAACTCATTGCGAACCATTCCCTGCCTATCAAAAAAGCAAATCAGCATACGTTTGATCTTCGACTTGCTCATTATTGCTTTTTTGGGTCTTGGAGATTGTGCCGTGCCATTCCATGCTTTGGTGCTTGGTTTCCGGGTTGTATTCAAACACTCAGGTCTCATCACCAGCAATGGCATGTTCCATAAAATGAGGATCATTTTCAATCGATTCTAAAAAGTCAAGACACCTTTCTCTCCTGATGTCCTTTTGTTCCTGCGAAAGGTTTTTGGAACCATTTTTGCGCAAATTTTTCTCATCCCCAATTCGTTGGTCAAAATCTGATGAACAATGGTGTGATTCAAATTTAACTCTTCCCCGATCACTCTTGTCGTCAACCGACGATCTGAACGCACAATATCTCGTATTCTATCGACATATTCATCGGTCAATCTGTCGAGTGTTGAGATAAAGTACCTATAGATAAGTATACAAACATTGAAGGTGCATCACATGTTAACCTACCCCCCCTCCCAGCCCCCCCCCCCCCGGGTTTGTTGGATGGGGGGCCCCGCCCCCCCCCCCTTTTTTTTTTTTTCCCCCCCTTTTTTTCCCCCGGGGGGGGTTTTTTTCCCCCCCCCCAAAAAAAAAATAAAAAAAAAACAGGAAAGGAATAAAAAAAAAACCCCCGCGGGGGGGGGCGGGGGGGGGGGGGGTGTTTTTTTTTGCCCCCCCCCCTTTTTCTTTCCCCGGGTTTGGTCCCCCCCCCCCTTTTTTTTTTTTGTCGTGACATCTTACACACCTGTCATTACAATTGTCACCATTTTACCTTTATATGTCTCAATTGAAGGGGTTAGAATAGAAAGGGTATATATGTACAATTTTTTTAAATTATGGGATAACTGCGTTTTATTATAGGTGAGATGCCTATTTATTGGAATAAAAATGGTGCAAGTGATTTTAAATACATTTATCAACATATATTGCGGAGTAGAAAAATCTGGTAAACGAAAGTACAGATTTTGTTGGCATAAAAAGAGATACAAATGCACCCTTTGTACCCTTTTTATTCTAACCCACAATATACTAAACAATTACTGAGTTTCAACCAATCCAATAATATCTTATTTATTCTTTTCTGTTTTGTGCTATATAAACACGTAATGGAAAGTGATGAAGAAATAGAAAGTGCTGAAGGTAAGTTGCTGTGTTATATATATTATTATGTTATAATAAATACCAACAAAATCTGATAAACGAACGCTAAATTTAAAAAAAAATTACTCAACTCGAAGAAATACACCATACATTTTTGGAGTCGGGCCACACATACATGTAACAGGTCAGTGTAACAGGTCATTTGGACTAGTAGAAAAATGTAAAAGGAAATTTCCGCAAGTATTTACACCACGAGATTGGAGTAATGTAATAGGATCAGCTTCTAAACGCTTCAAGATTTTTATTCAGAGAAAAATGATTTCCAGTATATTATGATGATTTTCCTTTTACAACATGGAGTGCCTTTTTTTGGGTAAGGCAAAAAAAATATTTTGTCAAAAATAAAATCCTATTAATATTTCATAAAATGGAATCAATTATATATTTTATAAAAAAAACAAAAAAAAATCAAAACACTGCTTCACGTCAAAAAAAAAATATGTATTTCGGAGGATAGAGATGATATATACCTATACTGAACTCTGAGTTGAAGTAGTATAGATTTGTTTTTTTTTTGGATAAATTTTTTACTTTATTTTTTATTTTTACTTTTTAAAAAATTTTGATAAAAAGAGTTTTTTTTTTTGAAAAATACAGGTATGAGTATTATCCTAAACAACTTTTGAGCTAAAAATTCTGCCATTTTTTAATTAATCAAAATAAAATTAGATTTTACTTAAATGCTTTCCTTACTTTTATACAGCTACTTAACTTTAAGCTCAAATATTTAAACATGAAAATGTTACTTATACCCTTTTTATTCTAACCCCTTCAATTGACCACTGTTCCTTCTGTCGTTGTGATTGAGGAAGATAAATTGCATATGCTTTTTTCTAGCTTTTATAATATCTAAACATGTATTTAAATATAAACTCCGAAAGTACGATATTTGTTCATCTCAATGTCACAAATATGCGATCACAAAATTTGTGCGGCTGTTAGATTTAAGGATTTTAACAGTTGCCATATATTTTTCCCTTTCTTCTTTGGCAATGTATTTTTTTTATTCTCACCCCTTTGTCCAGATTTAACTTTCACTAGACATCGAGTTTCCCTCCTACCCGTTCTATTATTAATTTTACAATAACGAGAAAAAATCGCGCCACCCTGGAAGGGAAGGTAAGTGGCTAAGAGCCGAACTGAATAATTAATCAACAATCAGGCGCTCTTAATATTTAACGGTTCCACCCCCTCTCCTAAAAATGGCAAGAAAGTTCGAGTTTTACGATTTAAAAGTTTCGCTCGGGTCCATTACGTTCAGCCAGCACTTTGGGTCCCTTTAAAAGAGGCTCATTAAGTTAATGTATGGTTAAAACGACGGAACACGATAACGTTCAGCTCGGAAGGAATTATTTCGAAAGCAACTCTCGACGGTTTGGCCATCGAGTGAGGCTGAAATGTTAATTTAGCTGATCGGAATCGCACCCTACCACCCCAAACTCCGAGACAGGTCAATTTTTTTCTTCATATTTTACATATAAGTAGGTAAAGGGTTTTTTCAATGAGTGTCCGATATTTTAGAGGGTGATTTTTCAAGTCATTTTAAAATGGAAAGTTCTTATATAAATGTATGGTCAAAAACGTTTTGTTTTGAATACGAGATGTGTCGACGATTCACAATTGAGTTAGAAATTGTTGTGTGTCTGTTAGGTTATTATTCCGATTAAATAGCTGAATGGCTATGCTAGGAAACATATTTATTGCCTGTTAATAGACAGCGGTGGCATACCAGGTGTGATTATGAAATAACCGAGCTGCTGTCATAAAACTTTTTTATTCGTTACCGATTACAGTAGCAACTTTTTCGCCTTCAATGTACTCCCCTTGGCGATGTCCACACCGCTCCATATGACTTTTTCATTGTTGAAAGCAGTGCTGGAAATCCGCTTCCGTCAGTTAGTTCAGAACCTCTGTTGCTTTTGCATTAACCGCTTCCACACTTTCGAATCTTGTCATCACAAATAATCACCGTGTCTAACAAGCCTGGATCAGTGTCAGTGTTGTTTAGAATGTCAGCGCAAATGCTCATTCTTGATCAAGGGCGTAGCCAGTATTTATCTTTGGGGGGGGGGGGGGGGCGCCTAATGCAGATGAAACAAAAAAGCCAAAAGAAAAGATCAGTGGCGGCAACGGCAACCGCAATCTCCCGAGTATTTTGGTTTTTACTTGACCCTTTCGGGGGGGGGGGGCGATCGCCCCCATCGCCTTCCCCCTGGCTACGCCCTGTTCTTGAAGCCTTTTGCTCGGGAGTGAGTAGTTTTGGCACCATTTTTTGCGCAAACTTGCAAACATTTTGCGTGCATTTTGAACCATTCATGCAAAATCTGGCGAGCACATTCTTTATCGAATCCTGTTATTTCAGCAAGCCTCGGATGTTTAGACGACGATCTTCGCGGATTAATTTACCGATCTTTTCAATGTTTCCGTCCGTTTTTGACGTTGAGGGCCGTCCGTGGCGCAGATCGTCTTCGGTCGTTTCACGTCCCCCTTTAAACCTTTTAAACCATTCAAAACATTGTGTGCGGGGTAAACATTAATTCCCGTACACTTATTTTAACATTGCATAAGCTTCTGTAAAAGTTTTCCCCAGTTTAACAAGAAATTTGAGATTAGCCCGTTGCTCTATCTGAACAATTAACATTTTTTCTACGCGTCACTGGTGCGTAGACTAATTCAAACGACTGCTACAGTCAAACTGAACGCCCCACTGGCTTGTCTAGCGAGCTCATGGTGGGGAAAGTATCACCAGACACAGTTCTGTTCAAGCTTATTGCGATACTGTCGCAGCGCGCTGGTAGCAGCTTCAGTTCGGTTATTTGGTGAAAAGTCTTCGATAGTGGTTTAGTGGATGTGCACCAAGCAGCTCAGCAAGGAATCAATCAGTTCTAGAGATATTATGATATCAAAATTTGAAAAATTGCCGAGCTTCAGACAAACGGCAGAATATCAACCAATTTTGCAGATATCGATAAAAAGATTTGGAATCAGGATGGAATTTCGCTTCGATCTAAGTCTTAAAAAATATATATTATACTTATTTGAAATTATTTCTTCAGTAGCTTGATGAAGTTAAGCAAACTTTGATTTGCGATTCCAAAAATACATGTTTTTCAATTTTCTTCATATTTGGTGTACAGTATCTTCAAATATAGTAGAATAATCCATAAAAACTTCAAGTTACACATCTTAATTTTTCCAGAGATATATTCGGAACCCACTGTGAACGGCCGATTGAGCACCAAAAGTGAAATTCCACCTCCAACCCACCCTCTGAAAACTGTAAGCAGGACTTAATGCATGGGGTGACTCAAAAAATCTTCCTGGGGATGCACGAACTCTTTTAGATCCACCTCGAGTCGTCCAACTGCTTCAAATCCTCTTTTGAGTCCTATCGGTCTCTTTTGTTGACTCTTTTCAAAAATTTTTTGACTGCGTTTGACTTTTCAATCCGTGAGAGATGCTTGGTACGCGCGACAAGTGTTCTTTGTCAACTGGGCACGTGAACTCTCGACTGGGCTAGCACCTGCAAGGTAGACCACCCAAACAGCACCTATTTCCACTAATTTCATGAGCGAAAGAAACATAATGATACCCTGTATAGATTGTTTGCAATGTTAATGACTGAATGTCCTAGAATCGAGAAAACGTCAAGAAGTTGTTATGAGTTCAATTCATTCACTAAACCGGGTAAATGAAATATTTCTCATGCCAAAAAAAAAAAACAATGTTCTCAAACAGCTAGGGACGAGAGAAAAATACTAGCCCTTCCGCGCTACTGTACAAATACACACGGCTTTAAACGCTAAAGCTTGTTTCGAAAATGGGATTGGATTGAACGCTCCCAAAAATAAACACGAACATAATCCCCCGATTCGTCTTGGGCCTACCATCCATTATTTATCTCGATATTCGAGCGTGTGTGTGTGTATCTTACAGGAGGCGCCGGAACTAACGGCAAGTTAGTAGAGCGTAGCAGGCTGAAACGACGGAAGCGCTTATCCCTTCCAAGCATTGGCGTAGTAAAAGGTTTGGGAGTAGGAAATGGAGAGGGGTTTTTAAGGCCGGTTTCTGGTCCCCCACCAAATCAGAGGAATAAAATAATAAGTAGTAAGAATAAAATAGCGCGTAACTGTAAATGTGCAGTCAACCAGAAATTTTAGTCAACCAAAAAGTTGAGGAACGGAAACTGGGGGTAGTTACCTTCGTACCCTTAGGTGAAAGTCACTATACCTCTACCTTCGTGTTGTATTTATTGTATTGTAGGTTATATTATTGATCTGAGAGAGATGCAAGACAAAAAAACAATGGAATAAGTATAATAGTATTTTATTCATCAATAAGTATAAAAGTATTTTATATTACAAATACATATAAACAGAAAATAGTGATCATATAAATAGAAAGTCATACAAACTATTGCGAATAGAAAAAAGTATTTCCTGGCAGTATTCAAGCGCAGATTCTATTAAGAATATGAAGAACAATTACCAATACACAATACGTACGATTGTTGTGTATTTTAGGACTGTGGTAAAAAGGAGGATAGGGTAAGCCTTGGTTTACCTTATACTTGGATCCACTCGTTTTCCGATATTTTCAAAGCTTGACTAGAATCAAATCAAAACTGTTTGTAACCTGTTACATTTTATAATACTTTACAAAAAGGTAGTCCATTTTTCATTTCCATATCGCTCAGTTAAAAATACGGAAGACACACCGTCGTTTCCTGCAATGTTGAATCGGTCAATGCGTTTATTCGATAAAAAGGCAGCCTCTGATTATACCTCGCTGTTCCTTTGTTTCTTTTTGTCAACAACTCGAAAGCAAAAAAATCATATTTTTTTGGAAAATTGTTGCTACAATCAACTGTGATTTTTACACAATTAATTTTAATTCTCATTATAATACTTGAATAAAAATACCATTTTTCCTGCTTTTTACACCCTCCAGTCTGTTCTTTAAATACTCGTAAGATGTTTCGAATTGATTGAATTAGCAGTATCAATTTCATGAAATGTATAATATAATGCAAAAGAAATGGGCATGAACGGTTTGATCCAAAAAGTATGGATATTTTTAGAAACGGTTAATCTCATCAACCCATTTGTGCTCAATTAGGCACTAATAACATTTTTTTTCTGTAACACATTTTTTGTTAATAGACTGTTAAGGAAAATATGTCGCTATATAATTCATGTTTGGTGCAAGGCCCTTGAACTGATCTGTTATATTATAATTGGAAATGTATGGGTATGTCATCCTTCCCAGTAGTCCAATTTGGCCTTAATGAATTAACTGAAGAATTACTGCCCTGAAGTTCCAGAACCACCTTGGCAAATGGACTGTAGTTATACCGGGGGGTGTGAAACAGAAAGAGGTGAGGGTGAATGAAACTTTGCTTAATAGATATTTTTGCGATAAAGGGTACTTCTCTGGAATTTCGATGGATACAACGTTCAAAATTTGCTTAACTTCCTCCAAAATGTACCGTAATTTGGATTCCGATATTTTATTAGTTCCACATCTTGTGGAGTGGAGGTATATGTATAGGTAGTGTCGGTGGAAAGTTTTTTTTTATGAATAGATATGAATGTTGAAAATTTGGATTTTCCTAATAGAAGTATATTAATAGAACACATTTTAGAGTAATATATGGAAATGTTCAAATCGATTTTACTCGAAAACAGTGTGTCGTATTCAAATTTATCAAGAGTACTAGTTGTTGCGAAAATATCTAAAATTTCATAATACCTCTGACTTACTTAACAGTATATATACATGTCAAAGTGACGCATAAATTCATTATTAGCTAAATGACATTATGAAGTATTTTTGATTGCGATTATTTTTTCACATACTAATAATTACAGGGTGTCCCACTTAGTACCCCTTTTTTTATGTTTTTTTTATATGACCTAGTTTTATTCTATCTTTAAGGGTGGAAAGAAAAAATTACAAATATGTATTGCTGATTAAACACTAAAAAAATAAATTAACGTTATTGTGATAAAAAATAAACTACTTTAATAAACACCAGTTTGGACAAGACGCGCGAATGACGCGAGGCGCGATAGTGGTTCGTTATTTTTTTGTCATTTGTTTTTTGATTGTCATTGTATTTTTTGCCATATCTAGAAACGGCTATTTAGAGTTCACTTTTTGTATTGTTAACGCTTCAAAGTAGTTTTTAATGAAACTAAATTTATTTAAAACGTTTTGTTGAAAATGCCTTTAAATGAAAGGGATAGGATTAAATTCTTATTGTAGAGGTTTAATTATTTAAAACCCATAACCTTTTCACACACAAAAAAATACAGAGAATTAGGACACGGAGGACACCAGGGAGACTTAAATGTTAAAAGAGTAATTTTGTCGGCACTAGAAAAAATGTACAGTAGGCAAGTATAGGGATTTAAATATGGGAAAGTCTTCAGTAAAATTAAAAGGCCATCCCTAAGTACATCATGAATTTTTGAAAAAAATGAATTCTGCGAGTACTGATGGACCACAAATCAAAATAACGGTTTCATTCCTAATATTTTTAAGGAAGTTTTTTTGGGTGTTTCGGCAAACACCCGCTACTGGTCTCAGGAAATCCACTGGATGCAAGAATACATACGCAACTCCACAAGGGGTTAATGAGTAGGCTGGTATTGTGTGATGTTGGTCCATTCTTTTTTGATGAAAATTTGCGCAGGAGCTTTGTTCTGAGATTTTTTACAATATACATTCCTATATACTTGAATTTGTTTCGTACACCACCATTTTTTAGTGTGCGCGAGTTAACAGAACCTTTCCATCGGTGGATAGGAAGAAGAGGAAGTGGAATGGCCCCTATCACCTGATCTTACTCCACATAATTTCTTTGTGAGTGGGTTTTTGAATTAAGTTATATTAGACCGAGACTCCATCGACATCACCTCTTGTTACATGTAAGAATATATTGCCCGATCGGCATTGTTTAAGTCAAAGAACAATTTGAGCATTATTGTGACTTTTCTAAAAATACAGAAACGTATAACTTTCTAATGAAATTTTTCATAAACACTTTATGTCACCCTGATATATATAAGATATTATAAATTGAAAAATGAGTATCATTTAAAATGGAACAAGGTGGACACCTGTTATAATATTATAAAAAGTTCTTTTTAATAATAATTAATTTATAAGTGATTATGAAGATATAGTATATAATGACATACAAACAATTTGGAATGTAATTCGCCTCCACCTCCTAGCGTGCCCTTGGTATAACTACTCGTATTTCCAAATACCTATGATTTCATGTTATAAAGCATCAAACATTTTATGTGAGTACTAAATCTCGTGAGTTTGTGTCTAATAGTTTTTTAAGATATTTACAAACAATTTGGAGTGAAATTCACCTACACCCCCTAGCGTGCCATTGATATAACTACTAGTATTTCCAAATTACTATGATTTCATGTTATAAAGCATCAACAATTTTATGTGAGTACTAAAAATCGTGAGTGTGTGTCTAATAGTTTTGAAGATATTTACGAAAAATCATCTTCAGGGGCAATTTTCTAATGGGGTGTAACTCCCATAGGAACAAAAAAACTTTATTATGGTTTTCAGGTTTTTTTTGGAACACCGTGTATGACGTTCACAAATCATCTGTACCCACCCTTTTCATTGTCTCCGTCCATGGGCCAACTCCCAGCTTCGTCGCAGCGCTAAGCGCAGAGTGTATGTTGTCCCGCCGGAGAGGATATCGCTGTATCGCTCGTACATCCGAACGTCCGAACCCGGAACGACCTCACCCCGACAAACGGGGTACATCAATGAACACGCCCTGAATGTAAAGCGTAAATCTGTCAGGATTTCCAGATAATCTCGGAATCTATAATCTGACACCTACGATGCGGGACGGCCCGAATGTGCCGCTGTAAAACGGGGAGCTGTTAAATTCGGATCACACCCCCGCCCCGATGCAAGGGTGTAGCCAGGGGGGCGATGGGGGCGATCGCCCCCCCCCAAAGGGTCAAGTAAAAACCAAAATACTCGGGGGAATGCGGTTGGCGTTGCCTCTAGTGACCTTTTTTTGGCTTTTTTGTTTCATCTGCAGCAATCGCCCCCCCCCCCAAAGGGTCAAGTAAAAACCAAAATAATCGGGGGCTTTCGGTTGCCGTTGTCTCTATTGATCTTTTTTTTTTTTGGCTTTTTTGTTTAATTTGCATTGGGCGCTCCCCCCCCCCCCCCAACGATAAATACTGGCTACGCCCTTGCCCCGATACCGAAAAGGGGTAGGCTCGAAAAAAATTTGCCTCTGTAATTTGGCTTCGGGATTTTTTATTTAGGCTCCTATGGTATTGTGGAGTAATCCAAATAAATAAAAAATAAAGTAATTTTTTGGGGTTCTCGACAAAAAATTATACAGGGTGTTTCTTTATAAGCGTCTAATATGTTTCAGGGTGATTTTTAAAGTAATTGTAAGATAGAATGTTCTTATATGTGATCAAAAACGCATGGTTTCGAAGATAAGGGGGATAAATTATATATATAAATTTATATATATATATATATATATATATATATTTTTGGAAACAATCACAATAATTTTTTTTCAAACGTATAGGTACATCAAATGAATCACTTTTAACATGACTGTTGTCATTTTTCACAGCTTACTTTGTTGTGTTAATATTAGCCTGACAGTATTCTCACTTTATGCAGATGGATATTTTGCTAATCAAATCGAAAACGGTAACAGATATGAAAAAAAAGAAAGATAACGAAAAGTGTTTAGAAGCGTGTAACGAACTTAATTCCAGAAATAAAAAAAGTCAGTTGCGTCGTAAAGAAAATAGGAGGGCCAACGGTACCATGGCCATAAAAAGACAACACCCTATGTAAAATTTAAACTTGACAATGCTATTTATTTCTAAGTATCTCACAGTGTAGCACATTTCTTAAAAAATATTAACAATTGGTTCTAAAAAATACTGATATTGCTTGAAGAATTTCACAATGTAAAATAGTGGCAACTTATTAGAAAGTACACGATATATTTAAAAAAAATAATAAGTGAGTTATTTTAAAAATTTTGTTTTTTGTATAAAAATTTCCTTCGTCAGAAAAAATGGAATAGACCCAATTCCCAATTATTATTAGTAGTTACTAATAGCAATAACTGCTATTTAATTTATCATTACTCTTTTATTACTGATTAACTATCAATCTGCTAAATAACTAATACAATGTATTCTCTGATTTAAAAAAAAATGATAATGCAGCTTACTTCGTTGTAGAATATTATAAAATCTGTAAAAAACGTAAATGTTTTCTAAGAAACTGTTCCCATTAAAACATTATTGAATATACATATTCAATAATGATACATACATAGAACTGTTTAAGCCTTATACATACAAGATACTACAGTAGAAAAATATTGTAGTAAATGTTTTTTTCTTATTCACCGCTCTAAAGAAATTAATTCCCTTTTTTATAATTGGTCGAGTTTATTTTTCGTTATTTGCAGCAATTAAAAGCAAAAGTTGCAGAAAAATGTTTAACTGACGAGTTATGACTAAAAACGTGATATTTCTAGTTCACTAATATATTTGTTTCAAATGCACATAAAGCAATTTTTTCAAATACATTATTTTGACAGCTGAGCGATTTTATTCCGTTTTATCTTACTTTTCGTTCTTTCGTATCTTTTTTTAATTATCCGTCAAACCACTGATCATCTGACTAATGTTAAAAACACTGTTAAGTACTTAGATATGAAGAATTAATAGCCAATTTTTTTTGAAGTCTCAAGATTAAAATTTTTCAATAATAAAAATATTTCAAATCTAATTGTTTCTACAATGAAACAAATTCATTTTTTAACGGACTTTAATAATAATTGGCAATACTTCTTTCATACTTCTACGACATTGTAGGATTTGAGGCTTGTAACATTTTCTATTAACATTTTAATATGACCACGTCATTAGTATGTCACTAGTTGGCATACTTTCTACGCAGATATTTAGCTGTAATGTAATTTTCGAATCCAATTCCTAGTAAGTAATTAAATATCTATAGACCAATAATTGAATAGTTCATACCAGTTTGAAAATTCTAGCCAAGGCGTGTATAAATATAAATTACTGCATATTTCCTGTCATGTATATAGTTCAGCAACTGCACCCCAACAATAAACTTTCGCCATCCCTCTCCTGTCTACAGAGACCTAACCGGTTTAATCATAAAACTTACTCAAAACACAGAAACGCGACTAATAGAGCGTGTACACAGCCAACTCGCTTTCGCTAATTTCTAGGGCGGCTAGGACAGCTATTTCACTGCATAAATATATTTATTATCTCTCGCAGGAAAAGTTTACACCCCGCCTTCCCCCCTTAATGCCCCGTTTAAACCATGGGCGTCAGCATTTATAATTCACTACCGGGGCTCCTTCGGTAATTAACGGTAGCGCGGCGTAAACTACCCAACTATGGAAACTATCACTAAGTTGCGGTCAAGTTGGATTGTAATACTTTATGTAGAATGCAACTACATAAATTATGTGCCGCTTTCTTTAATGCAATACAACATATATCCACCTCTCTCTTTAAGAGACTATTCACCAATCACAGTATACAGTGCTATTCAGAGTCCAGACAGAGGCCTTGTCAGTGGTGTATCACAAATGGCGTCATGAAAATAAAGAGACATCCAAAAAAAAACATCATCAAATCTGGCTATGATGATGATGACAGTGATAGAAATAGCGGTGATGTCGAAGCTTTTCAGTTATGTCAAACTTTGACAAGTGACTGTCATAATTGTAAAATAAATAATGGCTGTCACATAATGTAACAGATTTGAAAAATGAATACGGTTATAAATTTAAGATTAAGAAGAGAAATATGTCCTTTTTTTCGCGGAGTGTAACACGACCGTAGTCAGTTTACGAATGAAAATGTTAATATGTTCACAGAAACTATGTTGCATTATAGTACATTATTAAATATTATTACTTACTACCAAGCGCGAATGTCACAGTGCCGACACTGACCATGTCCTGCCCTTGACTCGTTGGCCTTCACAGCTCACAGCTGACTTGCATTACCAATACTGCGCTAGCAATTTTAGTTATTTATGGCATGCTGTAAAAGACAGTCGCCGGTATTACATCGCGTTGATACGTTTCGATTTTACGTATTCGCCGTGTGTTTAAATAACTGTATAAATATTAATAATTATTAGTTGAGGAGATAAGTGAATAAAGTGAGGAGCCATGCCAATGGTGAAAATAAATAGACGGGAAGTATTTCAAACGTGGTTTTAGGGACATATGTACGTATTCAAGGAAATGACCTTTTTTTGTATTGCGTGTGAATGCATTATAAATTCTTCAGATAAAACTAAAGTAACAGGACATCTGAAAAGCCATGCCTCGTGCAGTGTCGACGACTCCGTATTTTTCTATGAACTTACAGAAGCCTTTGTTGCAAGCAATGTTCCATTAAACAATCTAGAGAACCCCAAGTTACGTACGTTTCTAGAAAAATATATGAACCGAAAAATTCCTTATGAAAGTACGTTAAGACTTGCATATGTCGATCGGGTTTACAACAATGTAGTGACATCAATACGCATCACATGGACTCTTCCTACTGGAAAATGAAAAAGTGATGTAAAAAAATATATAGAGCCAATAAACAGCCAGTCATAAATTAAATATATATTTGGAAAAATATAAAGTAGTTGGTAATATAGGAGTTGCCAGAAAATATATTATTATATGTTATCCTATTATTAAATAGAGTTGAAGGTTTTTCCTGATTTAAAAACGTAATGTTTTAACCACCGCCAACGCCATGGGACCCTTGTCTCAACACTGACGTTTGTCGGGTAAGTGTTACCATTGTTACGTGTTATTTTAATTGATATATGTATTTTATCTTTGACTTAACCGTACTATTTGGTAAAAATAGTACTATATTGTACATTCGTAAACATATTAATATTTTCATTCGTTAACTGACTACGGTCCTGTTACACTCTGCGCTCGCACGAACTCTAATTATAACATACGCGTATATCCATATATTTTCTCATATGTCATATTTTTCCATATTTTCTAGCACAAAATGTCTTTTATTTGCTCCATTCTACATCTTTAAATAAGGAAGAAAAATGTTCCACTTCACAATAATTTGTTGCTGGGGCATATTGATAATGTTTTATCGTTTTATCAGAGGCATCATTGTTCCTTAACATTATAGATATTTCACATGATTTTTGATACCCAAGGCCCCGTTTTATAATCAGGTCCTTAATTTCTTGGGAAAGTCTTTGAAGGGCTTGCAATTTATTTGGATTTTTCGACCATACAATCATTCATTCATTCAATAATATTTTATTAGTGTAGATTCATGACTCAATTTTTTTCTTTCATTTTCACGTTAGTTGATTTATGTAATATTTACTAAAACATGCCTAACTAAACGACACAGTTCTCAACTCAATAACAAACTAAAAGCGACTCACATAGTTCTTTGAACTCGTCATTATCATTAAAGGGTCTTACTGAATATTATCAACATACCTTTTCTGATTAATATGTCGTCTATACGAAATTTTTACGGTGATAAATACTGCGAACAATTACTATGCATACCGGTAACAACCTTTGCTATAGCTCATGACTAAACTGAAGACTAAACAGCGGCGGCCAGTTGTCGGCGTCGCGTCATCACTGCAGAAAAGAGAAAGGCAGGTGCGCATTTCATCAGGTGCATGCAAAGCCAGCACCTGATTTTGTGTTATAGCTTTAAACAGTTAAACAGCTCTACACTAGACACGCGCACCCTCCAGCCAGTACCGGAGTCGACGCCCATGATTCAAAACAAGATATATCAAAAGTTCCAGCGAAACAAAGTTATTACACGGCTCCTAACAACTTCCACCTCGGCGCGGCATTCCGACCGTAGGTATGCACCTAAATCACTTAGTCACATTAGCAAAACGTCCCTATTGTTCGACTTCCTCTCGCGAAATCGACCCCCAAAATTATCGCCCTGCGAGGGTGAGCACGGCACGCCGCGTTTGCCGAGCTTTTCGACCGCGAAAGGGCTCGGTTTAATTCGGATAGACCGCGGGTTACTGCGTAATTTTAGATAATTGCCCTGTATATACAACCGGTGGTCCGGATTGGCTTGGGGAGGACATGATAATAATAAATGTTCAATAGATCCACCAAAGCAAGGGTGTTCCAAAAGGAAGAAAGAAGTAAAAAAAATAGTGTACTTAACAAATACTGACAAAAAAAGATCCTCCGTGACTCATGTAACATTTTTTTTTTCGTGCATGGGAGGCCCTTAGAAGGAGTTCACTCACCGAGGCTCTGGACCCATTGTGAGCAACTTCACGTTAGTAGGACAGAGAGGTTCGTACAAATCCAGCTCCCTGATGAAGGACAGAATGTTGTTTAACGAAGAAATATGAATTTCACAATATTCCAGATATCTGGAGTCTAGGTGAATCCGCCAAATCCGGGCAGAGGCAAAGAACATGGAAGAAAGTTTCCTACTCTTCTCTATACATCCTATAAGTATCATCAGCTGTGATGCCGATGAACTTCAGATATATTTTCATGGGGCAGTGTCCAATGAACAGTAACACGATAATTTTAAGATAATTACGACAAAGTCTTTAGTCTTTTCTTTATTCTTTTTATCACAGTCAGAGCTATTAATGAAGATTCTTCTCACTCAGTCAGAGTCGCTCTTTATGGTGACAAATAGTTGTTTACTCTTTGAGAGTGGTTTTGTAACAGCTCATCGGAATGGCAAGAGTCGTCTCCGGCCCAAGAATTTTGAATCTATCGTTTACCTGTGCATTAGTCCTCTCATTGTTCATATTGGCACTAGGACCAGGAGCCTAGCAGAGTAGGTACAACCTTTTGGTTGCATATTGCTAATTCCTGCATTATGTTGTGGTATTCTATTGGGAGAGTTAAATTTTCATTTACTTTTTTCAAGTCCCAGCCGGGAGGATTTTTAATTGTCTCGTCAGGTATCAACCTTAGTGTATAGGTTTACTAGATGTCAATCCCTCCTTTAATTTCTATTTGGGTTTGTCAGAACGTAAAAAAACGTATCGAAATAATCTTAAGTCGCTCCCAGTCGCCATGGCAAATAATAATAATAGCCACTCCTTCCCAAGTCCTAAGGATAAGGGGTTACTCTCGGAGTAATTATAGGGTGGGATATTATTATTATTATTATTATTATTATTATTATTATTATTATTATTATTATTATTATTCCTTCGGGCAAGCCTAGCATCTCAGGGTAAGATCACATTGATCTTGGGGATCTTGGGAGCCATCAAACTGCTGTATTAGATTATTTCACACGATACATTTGACGGTCAAAAAAGAATACTCGTAGTTCAATCACTCCATCAGCATACAATCACATCACAATGTTACTCGTTAGGTGTGGCACGCCACAATTTTGCTGAGAGGTTGTAATTATAGTAATCTTCAATAAATATTACTCCTGTCTCCAAATGGGCTTTGAACCGAAAGGTTAGTCTTTCGAAATCCACCCAGAAAAAATACAAAAAGAGCTTTTCCGATATGGAGGTTACAGTTTCGTACAAAACGTCATTCCTAGCTCATTTAACCTCAAATGTCCCAGTATATCAACGTGATGGTAAAACTTACATATGTTTCAAGGTTTTTGTGGCATTTATCGTTTATTTTACGTTCCATAAGGATTTTCTTCCCCGATACGACATACTATTATGTACATTGAATCTCGGATTTACTCTAACCCATTTAATAGTCTTGTGTCTACCTTTAAGGCAATATTATATTGTTATTATCTCATCAAAGCAGTGTTTCGGACAGAAGGAGGACGATTATGTCGACGGTTCAGCGGATGATGAAAATAAATTTGCGCGAAACCAGTGGCGACTCGTTAAGTAGTCCGTTTGCCAATTAAATTCGTGAAGAATCTCAAGTACGGCGTGTGTAACGATAAATTGATCGAATCTAAGTTATTCAAGAATGTTTGCGTGTTCAGGGAATGGATTTTGCCTATTAAATAGCCCCATAAAAAGAAATCCAAAGGAGTTAGGTCGGGGTATCTAGCTGGCCATTCAATCGTCCCCTTGCATACACATAATTTAAGTAAGCCTTAACAATCAGCCAATTTGGGTAAAACTTTTATGCAAACAATATAAGTGTGACTATTTTACAATAAGAAGTTTGATTCCTGGATCAGATATTATTGTCATAGAGTAGAAAAACGTAAAAAATTTCATTTCTTTCATTCGTTTTTAGTGGCAACGCTGTCCACCCCGCCTACCCTGACGGACAGCCGCTTCGCAAATCCTGACGGGCGCTCCCTGCGCCACGTCCAATATAATAGTTTTATCCCAGTCTGTTTGGAGAGCCCGGATATGCAATAGGGCCGTCGTTATAGCCGTTCCAGCCGTATGCGGAGCAACTTCGCCGTTTAATGGCCGCTGATGTGTTTCGTACGTTGATATTAATGCTCGTAAACTAGAATAACTGAAAATAAACCCCTTGAGCAGCTGCGTTTCTGTTAGCGGCCTTTCGAGATTTAATTTCCAGACGGAGTTTAGTGTATTGTATAAATTGTACGAAAATTTAAAAATTGAATTTTATGTGTATTATAGTTTTTACGAGGGCTCAGTCAAGATTTTCAATCAAGTACACTACTAAAATATTTTTTTGTGGTGCAGTGCTATTATTACATTATTGTGTTATAAACTTTGAGGTTTCCAAATTATGAATCTACCGATTCGAATCAGGCAACTAGTCTCCTATCTGGAATGAACTAAGTGTTTCGTTTTTTATTTAAAAAAAAAAGTTAACAAAAAAGAAATCAATGACGCAGCCGGTCAGATCCGGCTAAATCTGATAAGACATCTAGCGTAGAGGAGGGATAGTCAGCAGGGATTGTTACCGGAAACCGGATTCGGTCACCGGATCCGGTAAATTAAAAAAAATACATGAAACATGAATTTGTTGACAATAAAACCGACTAGTGTACGACTAGAAGCAGAAAGTGCCTTCTCAGCCGTTTGTTACATTTGTAGCTCTGTAAGAAGTCGACTGGAAGATGATAAAATTAACATTATTTGTTTTCTAAGATAATTTTTCAAAACCAAGTGAATTTTTATGATTGTTTTACTTAAAATAATAATTTAAAGTAAGTAACAACAACAAAGTTTCATTTTGAGCTTCAACATAACCGCTATTTCCATCTCTCTCGTTCAGAGCCAGATTTGACGACATTTTTTTTATGGATTTATAATGTAATGTAAGTTACATTACAAGATATCATTGATGTTTTTATTTGTGAAATCTAGTAAGTGAAACTGAACTTAACCGCCCGTCATTTCTAATTATTACTAAAATAATATAACAATTACAATCTAACTAGTTACACTATATCTACTAAATTTGTATTGCTGATTCATACTTAAATGTTGATTAATTATAACAGTGTAAATAAAGTTGTTGTCATAAGAAACAAAATTTTTTTGTATATACTTTGTAATACATTCACTTGATCATCTTTTATACAGTTGATTTTGGAATGAAAAAGCGAAATGATTTTGATGTAACCCATACCGATTGAAACCGGATCGATGTAAATTCGGCCGGATCCGACCGGATTGAAATTGGTGCCGGATTGCAATCCCTAATTGTGTAAAGTTTTATTTATACTTATTTATACTGCTTAAATGGGTGGAGGAACCATTCAAACCCTTTTACGAAAATATTATTGAAACGTCAAAAATTAAAACAAAATCCAAGGCTATTCTTATAATATTAAGCTCTATTCTTATAATATTACATAAAAATAGTTTAATAATAAAAAGTTTTATTTCAAAACTTATGCTTCATTTCAGAAACAGCCTAAGTCCATTTTTTGGATTTTTTTTTGAGGTTTCGTAAATATTTATAGTGCTTTTGTTTATGATAAATTCTTACTTTAATGGAAAACTTTCGACCTAAAGCTACAGTATTACTCGTGTTACACAAGATGTTCAGATATACTTACAAAACGTTTTTTTCTTCCCCTGAAAACTCTCAGCTTATTAGGTTATCAGGTAATTAAGTCTCAGAACTTAGGTTGTTTCTAAAATAAGATTCAATTACAATTCAGTATTGTCTTCTTCAATATTGGGAAGCCACACAGCGCTGGAGACGGTTCTTCTATTCCTCATAGCAGTCATGGAACTCATATACTGGAATAACCTTCAGCTCGTCGGTTACAACCGTTTGAATGTTTTCTATGGTCCCAAAATTACGTGTCTTGAGGTATTTTTTAATCTCGGGAAGAGAAAAAAATTGCAAGGACTTAAGTCAGGCGAATAAGGAAGCTGAAGAGCCACAGTCATGTTTTTACTGGCTAAAAACTCGTTTACTGAAATATGGCTGTGACAAGGAGCATTGTCGCGATGCAACATCCAGTTGTTCTTCATGTTTTGTCTCACACGCACGACCCTTTTTCTAAGTTTTTCAAGAACCTCTTTGTAAACGTGTTGATTTACTGTTTGGCCTGGAGGCACACTCTTCGTGGCCCTGGCAAAAGCAAATCGGCATGTCCTTTTCCTCCCTTTATGTCATTTTTTCCTGCGACAGGGTTTTTGGAATCATTTTTGCGCAGATTTTTCTCATCCCCAATTCGTTAGTCAAAATCTGATGAACAGTGATATCTTCCCCCATTATTCTTGTCGTCAACCGACGATCTGAACGCGCAATATCCCGTATTCTATATCAATATCAATATCAACTCCATAGCAATATCTTCCTCTGCGGTGTTCATCTTCAATCGACTCTCTTCGTTCTGAGAATGCCTTAAACCACCGAAAAACCTGGGCTCTTGAAACCTAGACTTCCTGACTACCGCTCTGCAAAACCAACGACAAAACCGAAACGACAAAAAACCCCCACTTCACAGGCAATTCACCTATTCCGACCCCTACGAATACTGTTTACTCCCGCGCCAGCTGCGTCGTGAGGGGTAAGGGAAGGGGGGGTTTCCTGTTGCGGCCGACCGGCACGTAAATCAAGCTCGCATATACATACTCCGGTGTAAAAAATGCGCCAAACCCCCGAAAGTATTTAGTATTCGCCGCGCGCACCGCGGCGCACTTGATAGACGCGAGAAGGAGTATCCAAACATTTAGCCGACTACACGCGGGTCAAATATGTAAACGCATTTGGTATTCCGACAACGTTCGGCAAACTTGCGTTCTGCGGCTAATGAGTCCAGTTGAAATGCTTCGGGTCCGGAGTGGCCGATAGCACGCCGGGATGATTCATTTGGGGATGGATGGGGAAGTTCGAGAAGGGAGTTCTGTCTGAAAAAACTTGTTCTGTTTACTAGCGCCTATATATCCATACGAAACGATGCGGTAGCAGTTGAAACTCGAAATTTTCGTAAGGGAGTGTGGGACCCATACCAGATTTTATGGAGTTGTTACTAGACCTAATTAGAAGTCGAAATAACGAAACTGTTTTAGCGAGATTTTTTTTTAAAAACCTGCAGCACCCGACAAAATCCTGGAAACGGATTTTAGAGTGTTTGTTTTAGATTGTTTTTTTTTTTAATTACTGCCATGTTAATGAAAAAAATGTATGCTTACAGTTTTCGCAAAATTTTCATTTCACTTAAAGTTATAGCTATTACAAAATTTCGAAATGAAATGCTGATATGAAATAAAAATTTAACTTTTCGTAACAGATTCCATAAGAGATCCCGAAATTTCGAGAAAGATACTATACTATAATTTGACTTTGTATTTATTTGATGATTTAGAAAAAAAATAGATATTTTGCAGCCCATTTCCAAAATTTTCTGAGAGTGCTGCTGAAAAATGTTTTTCGGAAGTTTCATTTAAAGTTTTGTTACTATTCTAGCCTTCCACTTGGGTCAAGTAAAAACCTCCAAAAATCTGGTGTTGGTCCCACGCTTCCTTACAATACTAGAATTTCCAACTCCACCAGCTGCCACTGAATTGTTTAATTTCAGTGGTAACCCTAGTTAGATGAAATATTTCTAATATATCCTCCTTTTTACTGTTGAATTCTTTTCTGAAAATTTACTGCAACTCAAAAATAATGCAACGCTCCGCAAATACAGGGTAATTGTATCTAAAACACTCTATTTGCTTCTAACAAATATCAAATATTAAAACTGCTATAAATAAAAAGTCATTTAATACATTTTTTTTTTCAATTGGTAGTACTCAAAATGATTAAATATAAAACATCAATTCAATAGTACCAAAATAATAGTGTTTTTATATTTTTTTAAGTCTAATATTTTTAAATTTATAGTATTATGAATGGAGGAAAAAAACAACAACAAACCATTCTACTTTTATCGGCAGAATATTAAAAATCGATTATTTTAAATCTACGTTTTTGTTTTTAATCTAGTGTACTGTGGATGGAGTAAAAAAACATCGAAGTATTTTATTTTTATCAGAAGAATAATGTAAATCGATATTTATTAAAACTGTAATATTAGGATCAATTCCTAATTTCAAGGTCATTTAAGTCCTTATTTTTTCAAATGGGAATACTCAAATGTTCAAACGGAAAATATCTACTTTTACTTCAATTTTCCTAAACCAATTTTCACATATCTTGTTATTATTTTTTTATATCTATATGTATATATGATATAAAAAATTTCATTTCACAGTAGGTTAATCAAGAATAATGTGTAAATGGCCATTTTACCGGATATTAAATTGTTAAACTAAAATGATAAAAATCGGATGCAAACTGAAATCTAAATTTTCTGTATTTATTTTAAAATATCTATGCCTCGAGGCAAGTTTGTTAAATATCATTATTCCACAGTCCTTCCTCACATGCCAAATCTAAACTTCAAAGACTCTCTTTATCGCTGAAAATAAGAATTTCACGATACGAAGAAAATAACACGATACAAAGGATCTCCATTAGGTTTTCTCGCCTGACAATGCCTCGTTAATAATGCATAAGAGGTCAACCGACATCGGAGTTATTTATGTAACACTCACAAACCAAACAACGACGTAATCCCTTGAATTTTCCAATGACCACGGCTTTGTTCGGCTTTTACGGTTATTTTGAGTTCTATCCATTCGGTAGTTCGTTGAAGGCATACTCAAGTGGAATGATCCATTAATAAGATCCATTAATTAAGCCAGGATTCAAGGTAGATTGAATTAATTTAATGGATACAGTCTTAAATTGAGCTCGAAGCGAATTAGCAGCCGCGACGCCGATTACGTTTTTAAATTCAACCAGAGTGCAGGTTCGGATCTGAAAACTGAAAAATTTTTATTTATTTTCTTTTGTAGGTCTTTGTGTGTGCAGAGTTTTCATTTATACTTTGACATCACTTTCAGTAAGTGTGTCAAGTAAATTTCTCAAAAATATTTTACAATGGGTTGTGATATTTCAAAAAATGGTGTGTTTTTAATTTTTTTTTTTTTTTTTTCTTCTTTATGGAAGGTGTGCTAATGGTAAGTTTCTTTAAAAATGGCGAAGGTCCGGTGACAAAATTTAAAATCGAATCCATTTTATTAAAAATGGTGGAGGTGCCGTTGGCAAATTTTATAAAACCTAATGAGAGCGAAGTATAAAAAGAAATGTATATTTCTAATGTCTCCCGTAGCAGACTTTACTGATTTTGTACAGTAATCTCAAAATTATGTGACTGTTGACGTAGATTTGATATCAAATAAGCCCTAATTGATTGATTCGCCCTAAGCACGGCGAATCTTTAGATGTGATAATTTTCAGTTTCCTATACAAAATGTTTATTTTTTTTACAAATAATCAGGTTTTGCCGTATTTTATTGGTAAGTCGTATTGTAGGTTGATATTAATACTAATAATAACTCAACCTTTGATTAATAGGAATGTTTTTTTAATTCAATTGTAAAACTGTTATCTAAAATATTTTAATCAATTGAGATTTTTTTTTAAATAACACTATGTGGACGTTTTATCTTATTTCTGTCTAAATAAATTTCATCTCTAAAAATTATTTTGTCCAACGAAAAAAAGATTACTTATTTTATTTATTGACTGAACCGATTCAGTGAAATTAAATTATTTAATACAAAAATGTTCTGTTCCATTCTTTTCCTCAATTTTGAGCCCACGTATGTTAATCAAAAACACTGTTTTTACAAAAAAAAAAAACACGATGACAAATAACAGTTCTGAAAAATATAGCTTTCGATTGTAAAAATTATGTTCCTTTCGTGTTCGACAATTTATATATTATCTAGATATATATACATACGTGTATCTTTGTACTATATTACTAAACTTTTTAGTTTTTATTCGTAACCAACGGTTTCCAAATTGATGCATTAAACAATAATTACAATACAACTGATCTGCCGGTTTCACAACATCCTTGAAGGTTTTTGCCTTTTTGTTTTAATGTTTGAGAAAAAATTTGAGAATTAAGAGAATTTCACCATGTTCTCATTAAAGTACAAGAATCTGTCTCATAATGGGTATAACACCCCACATTATTTAATTACTAAATTCTAATAACAAATAACAAAAAAATAAAGTATATTCAAAATTAAGTTTTGATGCTTTAAGTTGCTCCAAAAGGTCTGCAAAAAATATTCAACATAAACATTCCTTTTTTGGTCCATGCGCAACTTTCTGTTTTTGTGGCACTAATTCATTAAGATATTTGTGACCATTGTTGTGTCCACTAATTTATTCTCAAGTGTACTTCGTTCGCTTCTTTATTTAGCAGAGCTAAGTGTCTTCTTCATCTGTAAACGGAAAGAAAAGCCCACTAAAACTAAATCAGTCGTATCTATTTTGCATCTTTTTTTTTTTTGGAATAGATCGTTAGGTAAAATACGCACTCATTCTAAAATTTTCATTTTGTATTTTTGTGGTCTTTGATTCGTTTGGATATTGGTCGCGACGTTTGACCAATATAAAATATATTACATTAGTAAAGAAAACTGTAACCAGGCAAAGAAATGAACGAATCCATCTCGACTACACAATGATTTATATATAACTTTCAGAATATCAAACACGCGTTCGCTCTACCCTTTCACCATTTCCGCTCTGTGCGTAGCGGGTTGCCTACACCGACGGCCGGGGCCTGCCGGTGGGCCGACCTTGCCAGAGCCTTTGTCGATGAATTAATTAATAGATAGGAATAATTCAACTTTAATCTACGCGAATTGCCGACGAGCCCGCGTCGTTTGTATTCGCGCCGGTTAGTAAATTGTTCGCACTCGGCATTGCGTGAACCAGCCCCCAATCGGGACGCGAAATTAGCCCTTGAATGGGCAACTTTCTTGCCGTTTGGCTGGAACAAATATTTGCCGAATATGTCGCAAAGTGGGACAGCTTTATGAGGGTGGGTTTTCGAGCAACAATTGCACGTTATATAAATGCACCAGACCCTTAAAATCCCGAGGGCACCGAGCAGGGCCCCGCACTGTGTGGATTAGTAGCAATGATTTCATTTATGGTGTTCATATTGGAACGTAAAGATAAATAAAATCGGCTTTTAAAAATAAATAAAGTGATCTCAAGTCAATATACACCGGTAAAATAAATAAATCTCATTTCCACAAAAAAAAAAGAATACAAGGTATTTTTATAGTAAAACGACGATATAACTGGCTCAGTCATCTAAAAATAACAGAAATGAAACTTCTGGAATTAAAACCGTTTTATCATTCATTGGCGAACAGTGAAAACTAAAAATGTCATCTAAAGAAAGATACATACATTCTAATAATACTCTCAGTATAGCTTCAATACTTGATATTGTCCAAAGACTATTACATTAATCTGAAGTTCCTTATTAGCTGACCCTACGTCTGAATAAAAGGAAATATCGTTTAAGTATGCAATAAATATTTTCTTATTTTTGACTGAAAATCAAAATTTTCTTTTGGGCTAAGTTCACAATATTCTATTTAGATTAAAAAGTAGGAAACATTAAATACTGTTTGTGCAGCGTGTAATAATACTTCATTGTAATATAATTTGTATTTCAAATAAATTATAAATGGCTATTCCCATATACGAGGTCTGTAAATTAAGTAATGAAACTGATTTTCTTTTATTTTTTTATTCGAATGGAATTACAATTCAGTATTGCCTCCTTCAAAATAACTTCCTTGGAAAGCCGCACAGCGCTGAAGACGGTTCTTCCATTCCTCATAGCAGTGCTGGAACTCATATACTGAAATAACCTTCAGCTGGTCGGTTACAGCCGTTTGAATGTTTTCTGTGGTCTCAAAATCACATCCCTTGAGGTGTGGATTAGTAGCAATGATTTCAATTATGGTGTTCATATTAGAACGTAAAGATAAATAAAATCGGCTTTTAAAAATAAATAAAGTGATCTCAAGTTGGTTTTCTCTTTATTTGGGAACCATGTTTCGCAGTCTGATAAAATACGGAGAACGGTCTCATTATCGTTACCACACTTCTGCAGCTGAGTGGTTTAAGGCTTCTGCTCTTTTAGCATATGTGATATCCTTTGTAAAGGCTTGCTTTGTGCTTGTTTTTTAGTATTCCAGTGTTCCTGATGTTGGGTACAAACTGATCGTAATTTTTGTTATCCCGAAGGCTGACTCCGGACCAACATATGGAGTTGCTGTACCTCTCCCTGCAAATTTGTCAGCATGATAGTTTCCAGGGACCCTACTGTGGACTGAAATCCATACTAGTTTTAATGTACTGCGATCTTCTAGTGCTTTGGTCGGTTCCCGACATGCCAGTACCAATCTAGATGTTACCTTACAACTCAATCAGCAACTATCATTTATTATATTTATTCTGTGATTGCAATTTTTTGTGGCACGAAAACGATATCTATATAATAAAAATGTTTCCATCTGTTGTGAACATTATGAAACACGCTGTATATATGTATGTATGTCATTATACTGTCTCGTGAACTGTACTGTCCCTAAAATGCTTCTGAATCAAGTGCCAGCCAAGAAGGGAAAAGGAGGCCCATTTTCTATTTGCTATTCAACCGCCTGTAACACCATAAACCAATTTATCTAAATATCTAAATTGGGGTATGATAATGAGTTTGTTGTAACTCCTCTTCAGTTTATTGGAATCGGGACACTGTATATATGTGTGTATATCATTATTCTGTCTCGTGAACTGGACTGTCCCTATAAAACACTTCTGAATCAAGTGCCAGCCAAGAAGGGAAAAGGAGGCCCGTTTTCTATTTGCTATTCAACCGCCTGTAACACCATAAACCAATTTATCTGAATGTCTAAATTGGGGTATGAAAAGGAGTTTGTTGTAACTCCTCTTTCAGTTTATTGGAAGCGAGATATTGGATTAGTCCTTCAATCCAAAAGATCACGCAATATATTGACATAACCTGTTTGGGAGAGCTTTAACCATAACCACAAACCAATTTGTCATTATGTGTGGACCACACTAGGTAAACTGAGAAAAGTGTTTTGTCCCAAAACTTGGCGAATCCAAAGATAGGCACAAAAAACTAGACTTTCTACACAATAAGAAGACTGTGGCCTGTCTCTTCTACCAGACGTGTCCCACGAGCAATTTGCTGGTGTCATCTTGAACCAGAGAATGTTTTCGTTGCAATATATTGTTGACATAACTTATTTAACAGTCACAGAACTCCAGATGCTTTATTTGGAGTTCCGTATCCAGTTTGGTGCGTCTGGCAATTAACACCAAATATGCGAACTACGTCAAATTAGGAAAAAGGGCCATTTAAAAGTTCGGAACTGCAATTCTCCCGATTCAGCTGTTTATTTATACAAACGGAAGGAAAGCTGTCAGCTTATAGTTAGTGTAACTCGGTCCGTAAAACAAACGCAATTATCGGAGACTTTGTCGAATGCAAAAGGAAATTTCGTAGACAGGAAGGGACATAAAAATCACTTATTCGTATACAGTTTATGAGCTCATCGTTATAGAAAGTTTGACGATTATTCTTCGTGACTCTCTCAAACTTCACTGGAATGGCCAGTCTGAAAGTAATTTTCGATACTATTTACTGTGGAAATTGCGAGCTGACAGCCATTATTGAATTAACAATCTCCTTTAGAACTGGAATAATTTCCATTCACTATTATTCATCATTTGAAATCGCAGATTCGGATTTCGACCTTATTAAATCACCGGTGAGATACATCTGACGACGAACAATAATACCACTGGAGCGACGTGCTCCCGGAAACCACATCTGGTGGTTGCTGACTTTGTCGGACCAACTGGAATATGTCTAGTCCGATTTAGGCACACTAGAGGGCAGTCCCTCTATGTCACCGCTGCGATCTGTTTTAGAGACAAATGAAAAAACATGATGAAATAACTTTAATAAGGACAAAGGTAAATTCATGATCTGATCACACTATTAGAGTATATTTAAAGATTCCGAAATTAGCTTCTACCGACATTCTCATGTTGTTTCTTAATTGTCCGAAATATTAGTCCAAAACTGTTAAAAATTGCCTAAGTAGAGATTAAGGGAAATTAAACCTTACTGAGCAAGACAATTTCACAGAGATAATTATAAACATAACTGATAGTGAATTATACTAACAATTGATTTGCTATGACACTTACGATGAGTTTCTGTCAATTATTAAAATGTTTTAAATAATCGTGTAATGTTTATAAAATTATAAATAATTTAATATAATCGTGTAGTGTTTTAAAAATTGTTAATGCTGAAATGTTATTTAATTAATAACGTTGCCTAAGCTTGTTATTACATATTCGACTGTAATTAACAGCTCGTTAAAGGTAGAAACATTTTTGTATACCCATAAAACTCTTATACCTATTATAAACATCTGCAAAACATTACTTAAGACTCCATTCTCGTCAAATAAATGAAACCAAAGACTTATCAAGTGAAACAGATAAATGTAAGAGGCTGGATAAATTAATTTTGAGTGAGAATTCCGAAAACAATTCACACCAGTAAAATGAAATATGTTAGAAAACTGAAATAATCTATCACTATCATATTACTTCATAAGCTCTTAAATTAGCTGTTGTAAAGGAACTCTCGTATAATTTACAATTTAAATTTTTCTGTAACTAAATTAACTCGCGATTTTTCATGAGGTCTAAAGAACTGGTAATGAAAATTACATATTGGCAAGGTTTTAAAAGCAAATCTCAAACGATGACTTAAAAATTTTAAAATGTGATTATTGAAATTATATTAAATAATATACACAGGTAAAATAAATAAATCTCATTTCCACTAAAAAAAGAATATAAGGTATTTTTAAAGTAAAACGACGATATAACTGGTTCAGTCATCTAAAAATAACAGAAATGAAACTTCTGGAATTAAAACCGTTTTATCATTCATTGGCGAACAGTGAAAACTAATAGTGTCATCTAAAGAAAGATACAGATATTCTAATAATACTCTCAGTGTAGCTTCAATACTTCATATTGTCCAAAGACTATTACATCAATCTGAAGTTCCTTATTAGCTGACCCTAATATTCATTTCACCACAATATTCTATTTAGATTAAAAAGTAGGAAACATTAAATACTGTTTGTGCAGCGTGTAATAATACTTCATTGTAATATAATTTGTATTTCAAATAAATTATAAATGGCTATTCCCATATACGAGGTCTGTAAATTAAGTAATGAAACTGATTTTATTTTATTTTTTTATTCGAATGGAATTACAATTCAGTATTGCCTCCTTCAAAATAACTTCCTTGGAAAGCCGCACAGCGCTGAAGACGGTTCTTCCATTCCTCATAGCAGTGCTGGAACTCATATACTGAAATAACCTTCAGCTGGTCGGTTACAGCCGTTTGAATGTTTTCTGTGGTCTCAAAATCACATTCCTTGAGGTGTGGATTAGTAGCAATGATTTCATTTATGGTGTTCATATTAGAACGTAAATATAAACAAAATCGGCTTTTAAAAATAAATAAAGTGACCTCAAGTTGGTTTTCTCTTTTTTGGGAACCATGTTTCGCAGTCTGAGAAAATACGGAGAACGGTCTCATTCTCGTTACCACACTTCTGCAGCTGAGTGGTTTAAGGCTTCTGCTCTTTTAGCATATGTGATATCCTTTGTAAAGGCTTGCTTTGTGCTTGTTTTTTAGTATTCCAGTGTTTCTGATGTTGGGTACAAACTGATCGTAATTTTTGTTATCCCGAAGGCTGACTCCGGACCAACATATGGAGTTGCTGTACCTCTCCCTGCAAATTTGTCAGCATGATAGTTTCCAGGGACCCTACTGTGGACTGAAATCCATACATGTTTTAATGTACTGCGATCTTCTAGTGCTTTGGTCGGTTCCCGACATGCCAGTACCAATCTAGCGGATTCCCTATCAACTTTTATTCAAGTGGCCATTTTTTTCAATTTCTAGCTCCATTTCTACAAGGTAATTCATAACTGGCGACCCAAAATGAGACCACGTGTTCCTTAGTGAATTTTAAGGGGTGTATTTCATATCAAGTTTTCATCTAAGACACTTTATTAAAAAGTGTAAAATTTATTTTTTAATATCATTGAAACTAGCGACCGAAATAATTTGAAATTTGGTACATGGATTTACCAAAGCAGTATAAAAAAATCTTCATTTTCAAAAAAACTGCTTCAGTGGTGAAGATAAAATATACGAGGTGTATAAATTAAGTAAGGAGACAGAGATTTTTTTAATTTCATTATTCGAATAGAATTACAATTCAGTATTGCCTCCTTCAAAATAACTTCCTTGGAAAGCCGCACAGTGCTGAAGACGGTTCTTCCATTCCTCATAGCAGTGCTGGAACTCATATACTGAATTAACCTTCAGCTGGTCGGTTACAGCCGTTTGGATGTTTTCTGTGGTCCCAAAATCACGTCCCTTGAGGTGATATTTCAATCTCGGGAAGAGAAAAAGTCACAAGGATACAAGTCAGGCGCATAAGGAGACTGAGGAGCCACAGGAATGTTTTTACTGGATAAAAACTGGTTTACAGAAATGACGCAGATTTTTCTCATTTAATAGTGTTAGATTTTGACTGACGAATTGGGGATTAGTTACTCAAAATCTGATGTATAATGGTGTGATTCAAATTTAACTCTTCCCCGATCATTTTTGTCGTCAACCGACGATCTGAATGCAAATTATCCCGTATTCTATCGACATTTTTATCGGTCCTTGAAGATGAAGGCCTTCCGCTTCGTAGTTCATCTCCAATCAACTCACTTCCTTCTGAAAATGCCTTAAACCACCGAATAACCACAAGAACAACTACGAGAACAACACTGTCTCCATAGGCGTGTTGAAGTTTTGCAAAACTATCCGTTGCACTGTGTCCAAGTCTGAAGCAAAACCTGATAGCACACCGTTGCTCAAAATTAATGTCACTCATTTTTAAAACGCGCTAGAAAAAAAAACGATTTACGAAAACAGTCACAAAGAACAAACAAATGACTCTAACAAGTTGAAACTTGTACTGAAGGTGCATTACATGTTAACCTACCGCCCTTCCAAGTCGTGTCTCCTCAGCGTTGCAAGATCGGGCGCTACGTTGCCAGTCTCATTACTTAATTTACACACCTCGTATTTGTCGTCCGGCGATGGCACTGCCGCAGTGTAGTTTTACCTGGGAGTGGCGACGTCAGTCGTAAGCACCCAGGCCTTCTTTCTCGGTGGTAACGATTGGATCCGTCGCATGTTGCCCATTTTTGCATAGACTGTCCCCATACGCACGCGCCCAGAAGTATTTTGAGTACTTAAATCGGAAGTGACTTCCCATCCTACGCTGAGGAGCCGCCACTGACGCGCCGCCCTCTTTACTGCCGAAGTTTCTCGATAATTCGACGCCACTCTGCAAACTCGAATGGCCCCTTATAAAACTAACTTCAATACATCTGAATTGCGAGTCGGCGGCCATTAGCTGTAAATTCGAGACTGCGTTCGGGATAGTAGGAGGCGAACGGTCGTCTTGTTGAAATTGTACGCTTTCGCGTTTAGTGAAGTGCCATCGAAACTCATATACTGAAATAACCTTCAGCTGGTCGGTTAAAGCCGTTTGAATGTTTTCTGTGGTCCCAAAATCACGTCCCTTGAGGTGATATTTCAATCTCGGGAAGAGAAAAAAGTCACAAGGACACAAGTCAGGCGTATAAGGAGACTGGGGAGCCACAGGAATGTTTTTACTGGATAAAAACTGGTTTACAGAATTGACGCAGATTTTTCTCATTTCGTAGTGTTGACAAACGAACTGTGGATTAGTTACTCAAAATCTGATGTATAATGGTGTGATTCAAATTTAACTCTTCCCCGATAATTTTTGTCGTCAACCGACGATCTGAATGCAAATTATCCCGTATTATATCGACATTTTTATCGGTCCTTGAAGATGAAGGCCTTCCGCTTCGTAGTTCATCTCCAATCAACTCACTTCCTTCTGAAAATGCCTTAAACCACCGAATAACCACAAAAACAACCACGAGAACAACACTGTCTCCATAGGCGTGTTGAAGTTTTGCAAAACTATCCGTTGCACTGTGTCCAAGTCTGAAGCAAAACCTGATAGCACACCGTTGCTCAAAATTAATGTCACTCATTTTTAAAACGCGCTAGAAAAAAAAAAACGATTTACGAAAACAGTCAGAAAGAACAAACAAATGACTCTAACAAGTTGAAACTTGTACTGAAGGTACAAGAAGGTACCGCCGTTCCAAGTCCTGTCTCCTCAGCGTTGCAAGATCGGGCGCTACGTTGCCAGTCTCATTACTTAATTTACACACCTCGTATTTGTCGTCCGGCGATGGCATTGCCGCAGTGTAGTTTCACCTGGGAGTGGCGACGTCAGTCGTAAGCACCCAGGCCTTCTTTCTCGGCGGTAACGATTGGATCCGTCGCATGTTGACCATTTTTGCATAGACTGTCCCCATACGCACGCGCCCAGAAGTATTTTGAGTACTTAAATCGGAAGTGACTTCCCATCCTACGCTGAGGAGCCGCCACTGACGCGCCGCCCTCTTTACTGCCGAAGTTTCTCGATAATTCGACGCCACTCTGCAAACTCGAATGGCCCCTTATAAAACTAACTTCAATACATCTGAATTGCGAGTCGGCGGCCATTAGCTGTAAATTCGAGACTGCGTTCGGGATAGTAGGAGGCGAACGGTCGTCTTGTTGAAATTGTACGCTTTCGCGTTTAGTGAAGTGCCATCGAAACGGAAAATAAGGGTGGAATAGAATAAAACCTGTAACGGTCTGTGGATGGAATGCTTAGAAGTGAAGTAGAACGCAGGAATCCGTTGGATTATGTGATCGGACGTCGACGACGGAAAAATTTGCTGCTTTATTTTTGGACGGGCCTCTATAAAGTCTATTTTTAGGAATTGCCAATTTATCGGTTATGCAATCGTGAATATAGCATTTATCGAAGGATTTTAGTACTGAGAATTCTTCTGGAAGCGTGTACGAGGTGTGGCTATTAAATAACCGAACTGGAGCTGCTACCAGCTCGCTGCGAGCGTGTCGAAGCTGCGAACAGAACTGTGTCTGGTGATACTTTTACCACCCTGAGCTCGGTGGACAATCCAGTGGGTCGCTCATTTTGACTGTAGCAGTCGTTTGAATTAGTCTACGCACCAGTGACGCGTCGAAAAAATGTTAAGTGTTCAGATGGAGCAGTTAATCGACGGATGGACGGGTTAATCTCAAGATTCTTGTTAAACTGAGGAAAACTTTTACACAAGCTTATGCAATGTTAAAAGATGTTTACGGGAATGAATTTTTATCCCGCACACGACTGTTTTAAATGGTTTAAAGAGGAAAGTGGAAACGACCGAAGACGATCCGCACCCCGGACGGCCCTCAACGTCAAAAACAGACGAAAACATTGAAAGAATTGGTAAATTAATATCCGAGGATCGTCGTCTAAGCATCCGAGGGCTTGCTGAAATAACAGGAATCGACAAAGAATGTGTTCGCCAGATTTTGCATGAATCGTTCGCAAAGAATGGTGCCAAAACTCCACTCCCAAGTAAAACATTAAGTAAGACATTCTAAACAGCATTGACACTGATCCAGGCTTTTTAGACACGGTGATTAATTGTGATGACAAAACTCGAAAGTGTAGACGCCGTTAAAGCAAAAGCGACGGAGGTTCTGAACCAGTTGACAGAAGCGGACTTCCAGCACTTTCAACAATGGAAAAGTCGTATAGAGCGGTGTAGAGATCGTCATAGGGAGTACATTGAAAGCGAAAAAGTTGCTACTGTAATTTGTAACGAATAAAAAGTGTTATGACAGCAGTTCGGTTATTTAATAGCCACACCTCGTATATGAGGACCGTCTGTTCAGAAGAAAATGTAGCGGCATGCGACATATTCAGTTCAATCGGCTTGATCTTGATCTTGTCAAACAGACTTCGCAACCCCCCCCCCCCCAAATTGCATATCTGTTATAGACTTAAATAAAAGGTTATTGTAGTAAAAAATATCTTTGCCAAATTTTGAAAATGGTATGCAAAATAGTTGTGGATTTTTTTCCATCCCCTATCACAAAATGTATTCGACATGATTTTATTCTTGCACTATCTACAAATTCGTAAATTGGCAGATTCAGATTCTTCGTAAAAAATAATTTCTATTTCTTGGATTATCCGATAATCGTTTAGATACAACACATCTTGACCTTGTGGTTTTGTTTTAATAAAAATGATGAGAGAGCTATATTTCTACCTTTTGCCGTAATGTTTGATTGTTCAGAAATACATATTTCGAGATATAATGTTTTCATTTGTAAATTAGGTAAAGAAATGAGGGAATACGTCTTGCAAATCTTATGATAGTCAAGAACTTCATTGGGTTTTTCCGTTGTTTGAGTTATGGTTGTTAGAACATCGTTTGAGAATATATTTCGTATTATTTTCTAATCACAAACAAAGAAAGAAAATTAAATTATATGTCATCGAATTCCAATTGACGACCAGTCGCAAATCAGTGACAGAGCCCCCTAGTGTCCAGTTATTGACACCCACCAAGGATCCGCAAGAGTACCAACTGTTCTCGAGAGCTTGGCAGTGGCATACCCCAAACACACCTTTGTACCGGATCTCATTTAATTCTTGAATGGGACCGCCGCCGCCGCCGCCTTTGATTGGGAAGCGTCGACACAATGAACGTCGCGTAGACGTCGCATTCCGAACGGGCTTCCAGGCGCCGCCGCCGTTGATGCTCATTACGGACGCCGACGAATTTCTGGAGCACCCTTTTATTACGTAACTTTTGCGGAGGCGGCCGAGGGGAAGGGGAAGTCGACGCGCCCGCACCGAAAGGTTCATTGTTTTGCGCTGTCGGGGAATTTGTCATAAACTGACGGGGGAGACGGGGTTGAGTAACGTTACAGAGGTTACAGGGTGAGCAAACTTACATAACAAAACATAATCCAAGACCCTACCGCGTGATTACTATCTTCATAAAGAATTTAGAGTCAGATGTGTCGGGAATTAAATGTCTTGTATGTTTAATCACTACAGTTCGTGCGAGCGTGGAGTGTAACAGGACCGTAGTCAGTTAACGAATGAAAAGATTAATATGTTTACATAAATTATCTAGCACCATAGTACTATTTTTACCAAATAGTACGTCTAAGTCAAGGATAAAATATCTATATAAATTAAGATAAGACGTAACAATGGCAACACTTACCCGACAAACGTCAGTGTTGAGATAAGGTTCCCCGTTTCGTGATTTGTTTTATCCAGAACCTTAGAAGCTAGTAGGTGACTGTCACTAACAGTGTCACTTTTTTAACGCACCAATTAATAAATTAGCTACTGAACGCCCGCAAGCATCGGTAGCTTCGTCTATAAACTCGATCGACATTTGCAAATCTTAAGGTACTTTCATGAGGAATTTTTCAGTTAATATATTTTTCTAAAAACGTACGTAACTTGGGGTCCTCTAGATTGTTTAATGGAATGTTGGTTGCAACAAAGGCTTCTGTAAGTTCATAGAAAAATACGGAGTCGTCGGCGCTGGACGAGGCATGGCTTCTCAGATGTCTTGTTACTTTAATTTTATCTGAAGAATTTATAATGCGTTCACACACAGGACAAAAAAGGTCATTTTCCTTGAATACGTATGTCCCTAAAACCCGCGGGCTTACTGTCAAACCACGTTTGAAATACTTCCCGTCTACTTCTTTTCACCTTTGGCATGGTACTTCACTGTATTCGCTTCTCCCCTCAACTAATAATTATTAATATTTATAGTTATTTAAATACACGGCGAATGCAACACGGCGAATACGTAAAAACGAAACGTATAAACGCGATGAAATCCCGGCGACTGTCTGATACAGCGTGCCATAAATAACTAAAATTGCTAGCGCAGTTTTCGTAATGCAAGTCAGCTGTGATCTGTGAAGGCCAACGAGTCACGGGCAGGACACGCACAGTGTCGGCCCTGTGACATTCGCGCTTGGTAATAAGTAATAATATTTAATAATGTACTATGATGCAACATCTGTCTGTGAACATATTAACATTTTCATTCGTAAACTGATTACGACCCTGTTATACTCCGCGCTCGCACGAACTCTATTAATCACCAAGGAGACAAGTATCCGTAATAGATTAAATATTTCTTTAATTAGTTCCGTTGATATCAAAACGCTAAAAAAGTTGCTACTTTATGTAGCTGCCCAAACGGATCGATGGTCCCACTTAAGAGGTCGTCGAAATACCCGTTCGCACTCTGCCGACAGATTTATAATGGTTCCGGTTCGATTTCTAACTTGTTTCCGACATTGTGACACCTCGTTCGCCTTTCTAACTTTAAATTTTCGAAATTACTCCAAAAATACTGCGACGGAATTTCGAATTGAGCTTCTGGAAATCCAGTGACTCTTATATGAATCTTGTATAATGTGTAATTTGTTAATAATTTCTTGAATCGTTTCCTTCGCAATGGTGCCTATTTATTTAATACGAGGTGTGTAAATTAAGTAATGAGACTGATTTTTTTAATTGTTTTTATTCAATAGAATTGCAATTCAGTATTGTCCTCTTCAAAATCCTTGGGAAGCCATACACCGCTGAAGTCGGTTCTTCCATTCCCCATAGCAGTGATGGAACTCATAATAATATACTGGAATAGCCTTCAGCTGGTCGGTTACAGCCGTTTGAATGATTTCTATGGTCCCAAAATGACGTCCCTTGGGGTGATTTTTCATGTGTGCATGAACAAAAGGAAGAAGAAACAGGATATCACAGGAAGAAAAGGACATCAGAAGAGAAAGATGTCTTGACTTATTGGAATCGATTGAAAATGATCCCCATTTTATGGAACGTGTCATTACTGGTGATGAGACTTCGGTGTTTGAGTACGACCCGGAAACCTTGGCACACTTCAAAAAAGCAAGATGAGTCGAAGTCGAAGATCAGTTGCATGCTGATTTGCTTTTCTGTTGCCAGGGAATTGTCCATAGAGTTGGTGTTTCCAGGCCAAACAGTAAAAATCAACACTTTTAGAGAGATGTTCTTGAACAACTTCGAAAAAGGGTCATGCGTGTGAGACCAATCATCTAGAACAACTGGATGTTGCATCACGACAATGAGCTTTGTTACACGGACATTTCAGTAAACGAGTTTTTAGCCAGTAAAAACATTCCTGTGGCTTCCCAGCGAGACTCCTTATTCGTCTGACTTGAGTCCTTGTGACTTTCTCTTCCCGAGATTGAAAAATCACTTCAAGGGACGTAATTTTGGGACCATAGAAAACTTTCAAACTGCTGCAACCGACCAGCTGAAGGCTATTCCAGTATATCAGTTCCAGCACTGCCATGAGGAATGGAAAGAAATTAAAAAAATGAATCTCATTACTTAATGTACACACCTGATATATTAGACGATGAAGAGTTGCGACAAGTAGAAAGTGGACACGTCACTTATTTCCACACTCCACGGCATTCTTTGAGGACGTTTTTTTTTATCATACGATATGTATTAGACATGTAAAACTAAATGGGAGCGATTCATTTCCGCTGCAGTTTATTTTTGGTCCGTTCGGAATGGGGGCATTATAAACCACGGAGAAACGTCCGCCTCCCGTCTACTAGACGTAGGTTTCGAAGTTATGATTTGTCGCAGCGTCTCTGCGCGAATATATATTTTAATAAAACATTCGCCCGGACGATAAATAACGCCGACATCCTGACCGAGACCCGACCCGGTCGCCGTAATGGAACTACTAAAACATTTTATTGTCGCGTGGTCATGACAAATGAGATTCAACGGGGTTTTTCTCCAAGTTTTTCTCCCCCGGCGAGAGTGGCGAAAAAAGTAAAGTACTCTTCGCTCTCTGCGCGCGCGGTGGCCAGACTTTATTAGATAACGGGCGAGTGTTATAACACAGCATAAAGAAGACTGCTGTGTAAATTAAGTAACGAGACTATTTTTTTTATTCGAACAGAATTACAATTCAGTATTGTCTCCTTCAAAATAACTTCCTTGGGAAGCCACACAGCGCTGGAGACGGTTCTTCCATTCTTCATAGCAGTGCTGGAACTCATATACTGGAATAGCCTTCACCTACGGTCCCTTCCTTTCTGTGGTCCCAAAAAGACGTCCCTTGAGGTGATTTTTTAATCACGAGAAGAGAAAAAAGTCACAAGGAATCAAGTCAAGCGAATAAGGAGGCTAAAGAGCCACAGGAATGTTTTACTGGCTAAAAATTCGGTTATTGAAATGGCTGTGTGACAAGGCGCATTGCAGTGATGCAACATCCAGTTGTTCTTGCTGTTTGGTCTCACACGCATGACCCTTTTTCGAAGTTTTTCAAGAACCTCTCTGTAAAACTGTTAATTTACTGTTTGGCCTGGAGGCACAAACTCATTGTGGACAATTCTCTGGCTATCAGGAAAGCAAATCAGCATGTTTTGATCTTCGACTTGCTCATTCTTGCTTTTTTGGGTCTTGGAGAACTTGAAGTGTGCCATTCCATGCTTTGGCTCTTGGTTTCCGGGTCGTACTCAAACACCCAAGTCTCATCACCAGAAATGACACGTTCCGCAAAATGGGGATCATTTTCAATCGATTCCAAAAAGTCAAGACGCCTTTCTCTCCTGAAGTTCTTTTGTTCCCGCGAAAGATTTTTTGGAACCATTTTTGCGCAGATTTTTCTCATCCCCAATTCGTTAGTCAAAATCTGCTGTTTTTCCATCAAGCGAGGACAACAAATTACAAGAACCGTATCTAGCGCTGTATGGCTTCTCGAGGAACTTATTTTGAAGCAGACAATAACATTTTTTTTTCAAATGATCACTACAGACAGAATCTAATGTTATGACGCTAATGAAAAAAAAAAAAATTCAAAAAACCGGAAATAACTCAAAAATGGTAGAATATAGGGAAATATAATGAAATTATATGTATGTAAGTATTTAAATATGTAATAAATAAAAAAAGGTACCATTCCATTTAAAATAAGGAATTTATGTCGACTTGCGGTATAACCGGAAGTGTAGCATCTTGAAAATATTTTCTTCAAGTTCTCCATAGACCTATTAGCTTAAGTCCAAATTTCAAAAAAAACCAGTCATTTCTACAATCCCCAATACTTGAATGAATGAACTTTTGATCATTCACCCTATATAGCTCGGCATTAATTGCCCTGTGCGTATACAACAAGGTAATGACATGATAAAACGATTTTTTTCATACTGCTCTGGCAAGCAATAATCGCTTGGTAGCAGTGGCGGCCGGTGGACTTTGATATGCTCGTATTTCCGTAAGGAGACCAACACCATATTTTAGGGGGTGATTACTAGACCCAAGTAGAAGTCTGTAATGGCAAAATATGTATCTTCAGGGAAAACTTTTTTCAGCGAATTTTTTTTTCCAAAAATGGCTGCCTCCGCGCAGATCTTGGAAACGGCTGGTAAAATATTGGCAAAATATTTTGTTTCATAATCACCGAGTAAATACAATTTTATTATACTTGTGATTTTTGCATAATTTTACAGATCTCAAAATTTCGAGAAAATCACAAGTATAAAAAAAATTATTCACTCGGTGATTATGAAAAGTAAAATTCGCAAATATTTTGCAAGCCGTTTCCAAGATCTGCCAGGAGGCAGTCATTTTTGGAAAAATAATTTCGCAAGTTTTCCCTGAAGATTTTTTTGCCATTATACCCTTCTACTTAAGGGGTTAGAAACAAATTTTTTTCGACTTTTTTTTGAGCTTAAATGTTGTAAAAATATTCCAAGAATGATATCTAAAAGGGATTATTGATGGGAAAATGTTTAACAATTATTTGTAACCTAATTTGTGAAACAACTATGTCGCTCCGAAATGTTCGAAAATACCGCTCTGCTGCGGTATTTTTATTATCATATATAGCCTAGCATTTTTAAGTATCTGCGGCCCGATCGATAATTTGGAAATGATGATATGTGGTCATGGTATAGCAGACTAAAGGTAAAAAAATTAACATGCCTGTATTTTGAAACTTTCATGAAGTAAACACGTCTTGAAACTTTAAACGCCTTTTTCTTCGAAAACATGTTTTTCAAACTTGAAATTTTGACTGTTGCTTCTTAGATAAATTATCTAAAGACACACGATTTCTTGATCGGTTAAATATTACGGTTTTTATGTAAAACATTACGGTTTTTATGTAATATATGTAAAAAAATAATCTAGATACATTCACATTAAATGGTGACTCATAATTATGAAACAAGGTCGAGAGCCTTATTAGCAATTCCTGAACACAGTCTGTCATTGTATGAAAAAAGTCCTAAGTATATCGGTATTAAATTATATAACAAATTAACACCTGAATTAAAAAATATTAGAAATATCAAATCTTTCAAAAAACAGTTACAAACGTTTTTATTAAACAATGTTTTCTATAGTGTGTCCGATTTTCTTAATTTTTGATATTATTTTAACTTCCCATTTAATAAATTATGTTAATGTATATTACTGTAGTCATTAAATTGCTGTATAATTTAATTATATTTTAATATGGATCATTTGTTAATGCTTATTATTTTACAATAATGATTGTTCACTTTTATTATATTTAACCGTGTCTATGTACTTGTAAAATTAAAAGTGATTGTGTTTTTGACTTTTCCTATACTATGTAACATAGTCAATTGGAATAAATTCTATTATGATTATTATTATTTATAAACAAATTAATATCGTTTTTTTCGTAAAATTTAATTTTCTTTTTCCAAACTGCCTGGCATTTTGCGAAAAATCAATATTTTACAATAATCTTGTGTGCTGCTTTAGAAAAACTCTTGTAGATAATGAAAAAAAATTTGTGTTTGTTCTAGTAGGTACCTGCTAAAAAATTGCTGTATTGCCCACCGATGGTCAACAAAAAAAAAAGCGTATGTGTTCGATGTGTATTTATGACGCCATTTTGTATTTTTTATTGAACAAAAAAAATATCTATATATACCTCATTATGTACTTAATAAAGTCCCAAAATGAATGTTTGATCGGTTTATTAGTAGAGCAGAAAAAAATTCCCAAAGGACGCCTTGATTTTTCGCACTCCAGAGAGGTCCAACCACTTAAGTCTAGTAACCACCCCTTAAATTATGGTGTGGGTCCCATGAGAAAATACGAGCATGTCAAATTTCACCGACCGCCACTGCTTGGTAGGTGGTAAAGAAAGTGAAATTCTAACAGACACCCGAAACTCGTACGTAATAGGGATCGAATCACTAACGAGCATATTAACCACTCCACACTGCACGCTTACTACATTACCTTCAGACAGCGCGCTAATAACCCGCAGTTATCGGCGGATAAAGCGGTGTGTTAGCTCGACTCTAGACGTAGATTAGGATAGTTCGCAGGTTAATTAGCGTGTTGCTTGGCGTCCACGAAAACTTCCCCGGATCGATCGGGAAGTCCGGTCCCCTCCGAAACGGCCAAGTATGCGCCGGTGGACAAAGGAAGGTGACCAAAGGATTTTCCTGTCTTACGGTCTATTGTGTGGATCCTTTGGCAAGAATATTAAATTCCCCGAGATTTGATCTCGGCCACTTTAACGGTCTCCATCGTCGTAAGTGGTCAGTGGGGTAAGCTGGAAATATACCGGGTGACCGGTTATTGAGTTACCAAGAAAATCAAAGAATAGTCAAAAGAAATATAACAATTACTAATCACTAATGTTGGGTTACGGAGACGCGACACATAGGCAACTCGCGTAGCATTTGATGGGGGCTTCCTCAATTTAATTTGATTGCAGTAGTCCCGTATCAGCTGTAGTTGCTGTTGTACAACCTCCGCTATATGCAGTACGTTAAATAGTGTCATATAATTTCTTAATAACATATAGCAATCGTGTGAAAGGCTATTAATTACTTTCGTGTATTGCATTTATGATTCATAAGTCTCTATGATACGTACCGTTTTATTAATAACTCATATATTTTGCTTAGAATGCACGACTTACTCAAAATAAAACAGATGATAACATATTTCTTAAAATTTACCAATAAAATATTTTCATTGCTATCTTAGTAACTGTGTTGTTCACTTTTGCCCTCTCAACACCGCACCAAATATTGTGGGTTCCTTCCCAATCACCCGGGGTAATGGTATATATAACATATTTTAGATATCTACAGTAGCGTACAGTTCATACATGCAGTACATACTTTATATACAATGAGGTAGTAAAGTTGTGAATAAATTCAATATCTCTTTTTTGGGAAAAGAGACTGGAAGTAAATCTGAAATTGGAGTAGTTTCGTTTTTTTTTTTAATCTTTACATCCTGGAGTGGGTACTGGGACCGTCGGCGTATAAACAAAAAACTGGACTTTTTCCACAAAACACCGAACTACTATACTTTTCTCGACGTGCGTTTCGTCAATTAAGTTTGCATCTTCAGGGGAAGATTAAAACTAAATTCCAATCTACATACTTGCCCTATTTAAACTTAATTTGTACCACGGTTCACTGAATTGTAGCATCTGTCTGTTTATCAGAGCAAACAGTGGACTGGTGAGTATCGGACCATTGTCCTTATTCATACTACTGTTAGATTTAATGATTTTCTAAACTTTCAAAAGCATCCAACTCTCTACTTTTTGTTACATTTCCAATTAATTTTAAATTATTTATGTCTGTCCTATGGTTGTTGTCAAAAGCATGTTCGGCAACACAAGATTTTTCCCTTCTAACATATTTCAAATGAGCCATGTCTTCTTTGAATCTAGTTAAAATAGATCTTTTTGTTTGCCCAATATACTTTTCATCACAGTCTTTACAACTTAACAAGAGTTAAGTTAGAGATACTGAAAATTCGAAATTTGTTTCGTTACCATATGGACCTAAATTCACTCGCGGACCAGACAAAATTTTTAAAAATATTAATATCAATTTGGTTTATAATCTAAAAAGAAACTACAGAGGCTTTTGGGCAACTCCAAAGACAAAATCGACAATAACGAAAAGTCAGGAATATACGAAATACGTTGTAAAGACTGTGATGAAAAGTATTTTGGGCATACAAAAAATATCTATTTTGACTAGATTTAAAGAACATATGGCTCATTTGAAATATGGCAGAACGGAAAAATCTTGTGTGGCCCAACACGCTTTTGACAACAACCATAGGATAGACAAATAATTTAAAATTAATTAGAAATGTAACAAACAGTAGATAGTTGGATGCTTTTGAAAGGTTAGAAATCATTTAGTGTAACAGTAGTATGAATAAGGACAATGGTCCCATACCCACCAGTTCACTGTTTGCTCTGATAAACAAAGACAGATGTTACGGTTCAGTGAACCGTGGCGACAAATTAATTATAAATAGTTCAAGTGTGTAGGTTAGAATTTAATTTTAATATTGTCCTGATATTGAAGATCTTATCCTGAAAAGAAAAAAGTCTAGTAGTTCAGTGTTTCGTGAAAAATGTCCAGTTTTTTTTTAATCTTTACAGCTTGGCTACTAAAATCTATAAGCGCGTATGTACGCTTTTTTATGTCAAAATTAGGTAATCAACATACATTTAACCGGAAATATAGAGAACTTTCCCGCCTACCTCGCCTACCTCGCTTGCGCTTTTTCGACCCCCCCCCCCCCAAGTCATATTTTTGTCGCGTCTGTCTAGGAAAAGAGTTCACTTATCAATTCACTTATCACCCTCATTCTGTATTGTACGACGTAGTAAACACTACTCTATATGCGAACTAGAAATATTAGATGACTTAGGAGAATGTGTTTTCGATTTACTTAGTTTTTAACGCTGATTCAAAGTCTGAAATCCTCAAATTCAAAATCATTATCTCAAATACATTTCGAGATATTCGACTTTTATTCGAGATATTCGGCTTGGCAATTATGTAAACATCGTAAGATTGGTTATCCTAAAATTATATTGCAGTCTTATTTTTTTACGATTCTGTGATGGAAGCTGTGAAGGAAGGTTCTGTGGAAATGGAAGAGGCTTTGGTTATTTCCAATTGCCTTGATCTAGATGGATACCCGATTAATTTCAATTTTAATTATCACAAGATTTTTCATTTATTCCTCTCGGCATCAGCCAACACCACCCAGGGCCCCGTACAGACGCCTCTCTCCCCGACTTCGCGTCTGTCAAGTTCGGACGGCCCTTTATACCTCGCGCCGTCTTCCGCCGACGGCGCTACAAAAGCGATGGGGGAATCCCCGGGCCGGGCGAGTCGCCTGTCTCTCCGGAAACGGAGAAAGTTGTCATGGACCTGCCGGTAATTAATTTAGTTAGGAGGACGTCACGTAAACGGGGAGAGCGCGCGAACTGGGAAGGAGGCCGCTCCGATTTCCCCCTTTCTCAATCAATATTTAACTCGAATTGGCTCTAACGGTTGCCGGTAAATCAGGCCTTAAGACGCTAACAAAGAGGAGACCCGCGCAATTCATTGTCATTACTTATTAGTAGAGTTGGCCAAATTTGCCGCGGGACACAGGCGTACGCATCATAATATGAAGGGTACAGGAATAAAACAGGGTAAGTCCATTTGAGACGATTTTGCGATAAGTGGTGCAATTTGTAGGTTTATTTCTAATCTATCTATCTGTCAAATATCCAGGTTTAAAAGTGGCAAGGTCCCATACTTTTTTTACAATAATAGATACGGCCCACAGCCATAAACGTAGGAATGTCCATGCGTAACAGGCATAAAATAAGGAGAGTCCAAAATATTACTGGTATGTCGACGTATTTTTAGTAAACAATTATTGCATTAGTCTGAATTGATTATTAGCCCGAAACAGTACTTTACAAGTTTAGCTATTGCGAATATTCGTTATTTTTAAATAAAAATGTGCCGTGAACGTGAGACTGATCATAAATTGCGGCAGCTCATTGTAAAAAAAATACTGCAGTGGCAAAGAAATCTGCGAAATTGAGGAAGGATTGTGCTTTGCAAAGTTTACTGTTAGGGACATATTACATAAAACATTACCGTGAGACGGGAAATTGGATGTAAAGGTAAATGTGGGTCCTGGAAGACCCACACGTTACTGAAAGGAACCAAAAGCTGTTGGTGAAAATTTGCAAAAAAAAAATCGACGGAACACCTTAAGGGATATAACAGCTCAGTGGAACTCTGAAATAGGAGAATCCTATAATAGAGAAATAGAGACTATCCCGCGAATGTTGCAGAAAATACATTCATCAGTCTGGGCTCAGTTTTTATAAGGTATTACTATATTATTTTTCAAATGTTTAAGTTTTCAATTCTCGTAAATGATCGTAGGCTAAAGAAAAGCCTTTATTAACTGAGGCACAAAAATATCGACTGAATTGGGCCAAATCGAAGGTATCGTGGACTATAGAAGACTTGTCAAAAGTAATTTTCATTGACGAGTCCAAATTTGATATCTGCGTAGGCGATCATAGAAAAAGAGTAATAAGAACAAAAAGTCAAGCCTTTCATAAGGACTGACTTAAACGAACCGTAAAATTCTCGAAGGGTGTCATGATTTGGGGACGTACCGTCAACGCTGACAAATATCTGTACAAATACTTAGGTAAGAATAGCTTATTACCGACTGTTACCGGCAGGATATGTACCCAGACAATAATTTCATATTCCAACAAGACGGGGGCGCAGCTTCCCATACTGCAAAAAGACGAAAAAGTGGTTCGGGAAACAGCATATTAAAGTCCTATCATGGCCATCAAACAGCCCCGACTTAAATGTCATTGAAACACTGTGGCATAAGATAAAAAAGAGTTTTGAAAGATGATCCTCAAAGAACGGTCTCTACTTTAAAGGAAAAATCGTCCAAATTTAGTAGACCTTTTCACCAGAACTCTGTCGAGGCTTGGTTGAAACAATGCCTGAAAGAATTCGGGACGTAATTAAGGCAAAAGGTGACGTAACGCCTTATTAATACTTAAAAAAAATTTAGTTGCCAGTTATTTAGTTACATTTTATTTATTTTGTTAAGTTGTGACATTGTTAATTTTTTTTTTTTTTTTTTTTTTTGAAAACATTAATTAAAACATACTTTTAAATTCTTTAAGTTCTTATGTACTGTCAGCTGCATTAGTCAATTTTTGATTCATTATAAATACATAAAAACAGTCTAATACGCTAAAAATGCGTTTGTCCGAACATATAGTTGTTAGGGCTCGTAATAGTAAATATTGTTAAATAGAAGCTACAATGTTATGGTGTAAGGAACAATTATTTAACGTGGTTCACTAACTATCTTAATGGCAGAAAAGTTATTACTAGGACTCGGAAACAAAATATGGATGCATTTTCTCCACCACAAGGTTCAATATTAGGACAACTTTTGTTCAATTTTTTACTTTAGATGCACATGCAGACACTTTGAATGAGTGTAAGTTATATACGAGGCATGTAAATTAAGTAATGAGTCTAATGGGCAACGTAGCGCCCGATCTAGCAACACTACGGAGACGGGACTTGGAAGAGCGGTAGGTTAACATGTTATGCACCATCAGTACAAGTTTGAACTTGTTTGAAAAAACCTTTCGCCGGAACAAAAGGACATCATGAGAAAAAGGTGTCTTGACTTTTTGGAATCGATTGAAAATGATCCCCCATTTTATGAAATGTGTCATTATTGGTGATGAGGTTTGGGTGAATACGACCCGGAAACAAACCGCCAAGCATGAAATGGCACACTTCAAGCTCTCCAAGACCCAAAAAAGCAATAATGAGCAAGTCGAAGAAGAAGAAATGCATGCTGATTTGTTCTTTTGATAGCCAGGACATTGTCCACAAAAAGTTTGTGCCTCCAGGCCAAACAGTAAATCAACACTTTTACAGAGAGGTTCTCGAAAAAGGGACATGCGTGTGAGACCAAACATCAAGAACAACTTGATGTTGCATTATGACAATGGGCCTGTCACACCGCCATTTTAATAAACGAGTTTTTAGCCAGGAAAAACATTCCTGTGGCTCCTCAGCCTCCTTATTCGTCTGACTTGAGTCCTTGTGACTTTTTTCTCTTCCCCATATTGAACAATCACCTCAAGGGACGTCATTGACAGCTGAAGGTTATTCCAGTATATGATGAGTTCCAGCACTGCTATGAGGAATGGAAGAACCGTCGCCAGCGCTGTGTGGCTTCCCAAGGAAGTTATTTCGAAGGAGACAATACTGAATTGTAATTTTATTCGAATAAAAAAAATCAGTTTCATTATTTAATCTACACACCTCGTATGTATGCAGATGACCTTCAGATATTCCTTAACGGAAACGGCTTTTGTGGTGTTAAGGAAGTTGAAGATTTGGTGACATATATAAACAATACTTGGTTACAACTGAATCCATCAAAATCACAGTTAGTAATATTTGGACCTGAAGACTGCGTAGAAGAAATAAAATGCAATTATGAACTTAAAATTAGAGACGAATGTACAGTATTTAGTGAGAGTATAAAAAACTTAGGACTAACTATAGACCAAAATCTCAATTTTGAATTACGCGTACTAAGCAAACTCAGAGCAGCCTTTCTTAGGTTTAAACTATTGTCCAGTCCAAACCTATTCTGCCCAAGAACATAAAACTGTTATTGGTAGACTCACTGATCCTGTAATTATTTGATTAGCGTGAATGTATAGGTATATTTTCTATGTTTAACAGACAAAATGAAGAAGAAAAGAGTGGAAAAAGTAACAAAATAATGGAATTAGATACTGTTTACAACTGACAAGGCGTGAACCAACCAGTGATCATATTAGTATATTATATTAGTATATTATTATTAGTGTACATTATTATTATTATCATTTACTTCTTCCACTATTTGTAGTGATTCCGCTAACGACAATGCATCGTTCTGCTTAGTTCTTAATCTACTTTGCTAAATCGCTGCGTACAGTTCGTTGATAGTTAATTAACATTGTTAGACCTGGTAACGGCACCTCTGAAGCGTATTAGTTCCAAAACTCTTGAAATGGTTGTTTATCGAGTACATTCATGGATATATCACAGGCACTTAGCATTAAGTATAAAGTTGAATTTTGCAAAAGTTATTAACAAGCGTTCAATAAGAACTCTAACCAATATCGATCAACCCTCATCGTGGTTAATCGATCAACATTGACTATCGATACTATATACGGGCACGGGTAGCCGAGTGGGTTAAAGCGCCGTCTTTCCAGTCGCGATACCTCTGTGCGCGTTGTTCGAATCCTGGCTGGGGTGGCGATTTTTAATTGTCTCGCTTCTCCATCAGGGTTTGATATGCAACCACTAATACACTAGTGTATAGGTGTGGATGCATAGATGCCAATCCAACCGCACATGCCCTAGATTTGGTAATGTTCTGAGTTTTCTGGGTTTCCTCAGAACTGTAAAGCAAATGCGTTACCGAAATAATCTTAAGTCGCTCCCAGTGCGCCATGGCAAATAATAATAATAGCCACCCCTTCCCCGCACAGATCCCTGAGAGGACCTTTGGGGTTTACTCTTCGGAGTAATTATAGGGTGAGTATTATTATATTATTATTATTATTAGAAGTGATGCGATTTTGTTGTTATGTTTTGGAAATCCTCTATAAAGACAGATCTTAAAGAAAAGGCGAAACGTTATTATAGGTAGGTGTTTACCAGTATAAACCTCTATAAGTTATTAGCAAGGTGGCGCGACCCTTGTTGAAGACCACACTCGCGTAATAGGTGTCAGTCGAATAGAGCATGTGGAGCTAGAAGAGAAGGGTAGACAGCTGACTTACCATTAAGTAAGATATAGTCTTGGCGGTAACCGTATGGTGGTTGCCACTGATAAAAAATTCAAATGCTTATGAATTTAATAGAGATACTGAGGCGTTTTCAATCAATAAGTGCCCTTCCTTACCCTCAATACTTGCCTATTTTAAGAAAAAGTTCTCGATTGGCCGGCTATATCCCAAGGTATAATTAGTAAAATTAAAAAAACAGGTTCGGCATTCAGACACTGTTTAATGTAGCACACAAAAAATTTCAAAACAAAATGTTAATACTGAGTATCTGACTGACTGAATGTGTGATCATATGATCTCTACAACTTGTCGGAATCAAGCTATTTAACTGCAAATACCGATCGCATTTTATTACAATTCCATCGTACGACAACTCTAGAAATGCAGCATCCGTTTTATTTACAATGTTTACAATCCGTTTTATTTTAATTACAATTCCAACCGCACATGCCCTAGATTTGGTAATGTTCTGAGTTTTCTGGGTTTCCTCAGAACTGTAAAGCAAATGCGTTACCGAAATAATCTTAAGTCGCCCCCAGTGCGCCATGGCAAATAATAATAATAGCCACTCCTTCCCGCACAGGTCCCTGAGAGGACCTAAGGGGTTACTCTTCCGGGTAATTATAGGGTGAGTATTATTATTATTATTATTATTTACAATAGAACGCGATGACGAACTATCCTCGATCGAGGATGGAACAAACTACGTATCTGTTTAATGTATATACCCAGACGTTATGTATATACAGAGACGATAGAGAGAGATACAAAAAAAAAGAACGTCATCAAATCTGGCTTTGTACGAGAGAGATGGAAACAGTGATCATGTCGAGGCTGGAAACGAAATTTTATTGTTGTCAATCTTTTGAAGTGGTGCGGCTGTCAGAATTGTAAAATAAATAATGGAATTAATTATTAATGAAGAACAGACTGCAGGGAAGTTTTTCCAGACGCAGTTATTCATTTCGACCATTTTAGCCTGTCAGTAAAATTTGTATCGGCAAACTGGAAGCGTCAATCAGAAGCAAGGAAGTGGCAGATCCACAGGAAGGGCAGAAAAAAACGTTCTGTCAACAGAAGAAATAATTCATCAGTTGAATGAAACATCAATTGAATGATGAAATGAGACATCAATTATCTATCTGAGACAACAAGTTAACCCTTTAACGCCCAAGTGCACTTTTAAGAGACATGAACTTAGAGGCTCATATTGCTGATAGAAAAAATAAGGAAAAAATAACTAAAACCATGTGTTCCTATGTTTTCGAGGTCGATTCGATTTCGAATGGAATCTTTAAAATTTGCAAAAAAAATATGTAATCTTCAATTTTTAACAAAAACTATTAAAAACGAGATTTTTTCAAGATTATTTTTTTAAATCGCAATTTCAGCTATATTATCGTCCTTTATACTACTCAAAAACAAATACAAACGTGCACTCGAGACGTGTACTTGAAGGAAACGCAATGAGAATAATTTAATTTTCTCATTTTTTGAAGTTAAAATAACTAGATAATGCAAAATTCAAAGGGGATATTTCTCATTTTTTACCAGTTGACGCACCATCATTGACGCAAAAGAATTTTGAAAAATTACTAGTACTTTGGGGGTTTTTGGGGTCGCTAATCACGACCCCGATGTCAGAATTTCAAAAATTCAGGATGGTAGATATGACATGGCGACCATTTTGGAGCAAATTTCGAAATCCTGAATTTTGAAATTCTGACATCGGGATCGTGATTAGCGACCCCGAAAACCCCTCGTTTACAAATTTTGAGGCAAAATCATAAAAAAATTTGAAATTTGATTCGGGATGGTGGCCATATTGGATCCGCCATCTTGAATTTTGAAATTCTCACATCAGGACCGTGATCAGCGACCCCAAGAACCCCAAAAGTACTAATAATTTTTCAAAATTCTTCTTTTGCATCAATGATCCCGCAACTGGTAAAAAAAGAGAAATATCACCCTTTGAATTTTGCCATATCTAGTTATTCTAACCTCAAAAAATGAGAAAATTAAATTGTTCTCATTGCATTTCCTTCAAGAACACGTCTCGAGTGCACATTTCTATTTGTTTTTGAGTGGTATAAAGGACGATAACATAGCTGAAATTGCTATTTAAAAAAATAATCTTGAAAAAATCACGTTTTTTATTAGTTTTTCTTAAAAATTGAAGGTTACATCAATGTTTTTGCAAATTTTAACGATTTCATTCGAAAGAGCGACCTCGAAAACATACGAATACATGGTTTTAGTTATTTTTTCTTTATTTTTTCTATCAGTAATATGAGCCTCTAAATGCATGTCTCTTGACAGTGCACTTGGTCGTTAAAGGGTTAATCTGCCCTATACAATGTGTCAACGAATTTTGAAAAGTGATTTGGAGACACACGAAATTCTTAGAGCGCATGAACCTCTAAGACACCAGTTCTCCCAATGGTTTATTAACCATTTTAATAATATACGATGCTGTTTTCGATGTTTCGATGTAATATTCGAGGAAGTTTTTTTTATTGATGAGCTAATTGAGTTCCATCTTTTGGACTACTTTAACTCTCAGAATATGAGAATTTAAAATTCAGACAACCCGCACTTTTATATGGAAACCTAACTACACTCACAAAAAAAACTGAAGTGTGGACAGCTATGTGCTGAAGGATTGTTGGGCTTATTTTTTTAACGGAACACTGAATGCAGAGAGGTACCTATTAGAAATCTTATCACCTTACAAATGTTGCATGATGATGCGTTGCAAGAAGGTTATATTGAACAAGATTGAGCACATGTGAGTTTTTTCTCTGGTCTTATCTAAAAAATTCAATTATAAAACCTGTTGATGATATGGAAAACCATCAGCAGCGCATTGTCAATAAAATTGGAACTAGTACAAGAAATCAGTGGAACACCGTGGATACTGCAGCACTTTATTGACTCAGTTAAAATAAGAGTATATTATATATTAAAACATAAGTATTAATATAGACGGTCGTCATGTTCTTTAATAGTTCTTATTTTTTTCGAAAATATAGTTTCTTTTTGAGATGAAGGTTTTTATTTCAGTTTTTTATATACGCGGTAAAAGTACCCATCAGATATTGTAACAGCCTTGACAGTTCAACGAGGTTATAAACTTAAGATTAAGAATACAAATATGTATTTTTTGCTCGGTCAACTTTGTCAACGTTTTCTTTATTGATGACTCAAATAATAATTCTTTTATTTTTACTAAACGTTTCTTCAGTTATAAAAGGAGTGATAACGAAGCAAACTGTTACAGACATTCCATAAATCGTTCCTGCCCCTGTATTAACTATCTCAACGATGTACTTTTAATAAAGAAAGACAGCGTAATTCTTAGGCGGATCAAGTTGGCGGACCCGTCTGTTCTTCTTCGACGTGAACACGGCAGGAAAAGTCGAGGGACGAAAAAGCTCACAAAGATAATGAACTGTTTGCTGTCAGATTACTGTCGCGCTAAGCGGGTAATATTGTTTCTGAGCACCATTAACAGAAATATCAAAGCGCTCGAAGTGGCCATGCAAATGGCCTTTGTTCCCCGTTGCAGTCGTCAACGCGTTATTATCCTAATGGAATATTAACCGGAAAATCATTTTATATCAGACATGTTCGTGCCTCTTTTAGCGACTGTTGATGTAGGAGGATTATTTTGCATTTTATTATCAGTTCAGTTCTCGAGTAAATCCTTTTTATTCTTTTCTGGAAAATGTACTATTAAATATTATTTTCAACGATTTATGTAAAAACAAATCAATGCACTGTGTAAAACTTCTACAAAAGCTATCGAGTAAATATTGCTTAATGTACTCCACCCACATTCATGACATTAAAAAAATGCTCGAAATGGCATTTACGTATACATGGTATTTATGTATATGTTACGGTTAAAGTGTTCACTTGGCTAGTTTATAAACTAGCTGGATAGTATACAAACTATCCAAACGTCTGGTTATTTTGATGGAAAATCATATTTCTACTAAAGAATATTGGTTAGTTTGTTTAATATCCAGCTAGTTTATAAAAAATCCAAGATTTATCGCTAAAGTATAAACCACAAAAAAATTTCCCAAATTAACCGGTGTTTTTGGCTAGTGTACAAACTATCCACGGTAGTTGGATAATGTGTGAAGTTAATATTCCTAGTAATACATAATAACCAACGAGTTGGTTAATATGTAAACTAACCAATTCGCTTTGGCTAATTTATTTTAGGATAGTAAAATAATTCGTGGTAAAAAATAAAGGTTATTCATAGGTACACTACTCGGTACATCATAACATTGCCACTACTACTTCAAAATAAGTAAAAAAAAAATAACGAAAAAATTCTATTTGTGCGACAAAATATTAATAATAAACTTCAAAACATTGAAACAACAAAATAAAAGCAAAAGTTCACTATAATCACTGTCATTCATTAATTTTGAATTTTGGGATTTTTACCCGTAAACTTTCAAAAGTAGGTTTTCAAATTGTTGCTGTTGATTCATTTTTAACAACCTATTCTTAAACAAATTTCACACAGAACAAGACCTCACTTTTCTAATAAATTAGCCAAAGCAAATTGGTTAGTTTACATACTAACCAAGTCGTTGGTTATTATGTATTACTAGGAATATTAAGTTCACACTTTATCCAACTACCGTGGACAGTTTGTAAATTATCCAAAATCCAAAAAACACCGGTTAATTTTGTGAAATGAAAATGAAATTTTCTTGTGGTTTATATTTTAGCGATAAATCTTGGATAATATACAAACTAACCAATATTCTTGGCTATTTTAGTAGAAATATGATTTTCCATCAACAAAGATTGAAACTCAGGAAGCTACCCACGTGAGGCCATGGAACATTCTATGTCTTTGTATCCATGCCGTCATGCGTCACATACATGATGCTCGATAAAGTTTTTCCCTACCCCAGATTTTGCCCCTTCAGGTTAAGCAAACCATTTTTACCAAGCGTGACGTGACGCAAAACCATGACGCAGATCGCAATATTTTCCAGGGGCAATCCCATAATAATAAAGACATAGAATGTCAAAATGAGGAGAATTGAATGAGGGCTGGAATGAGAAATGATATGAGAGTTAAATGAGGGCCGAGATGAAGGTTTAAATGAGGGATAGCTCTCATCCAGGCCCAGGCCGGGTGGGGGGGGGGTGACGTGACGCATGACGCAATATTTTCCATCCCATAAGACAGAATGTCACCAGACGTTTGGATAGTTTGTATATTATCCAGCTAGTTTATAAACTAGCCAAGTAAACACTTTAACCGTAACATATACATGGTTGTTCTCTGCATTTGGTTTTAAATGGACCGATAACCCAGGTTTACAAAAAAAAAAAGTTGTGGATCTCGGGTCACATCATACGTTTCTTGTGTATTTTTCGACGCTGAATTCGAATCTATTTTTACTTTTGCTCTATCACGTCAGGATTTTGAGATATCCTAACCTAAAAGTGGAAAAACACGGTTTTCTGACATTATTTGAGGTTATGTAGCTTTGCGAATTTATTTTCTCAAAAAAACCATGTGTGGGGTCTTACAGTACAAATCTTCCTCTTTAAAGTTCCGTTGAGTTTGCTGATATGTCTTTTTTTTCGCCGAGGTACGAATTTTGAAAATTGTCTGTTCATATCATATGTTTCCCAAACCTTATAGTCATTATTTAAATTTCAATATCTCGGAGAAAAAAAAAACAGGTATTTAAGCAAACTCAACGGCATTTTAAAGGTGAAGATTTATACTTTAAGATCCTATACATGCTTTTTTGAGAAAAAATTCTCGAAGCTACATAACCTCAAATATGTTAAAAGAACTTGTTTTTTTTTGCACTTTTAGGTTACGATATCTCAAAATCCTGAGGTGGTACAGCAGTTCTGACGCCGGATTCAGATTTAGCGCACCGAAAACCTTCGGGAAAGTAGCATTTTTGATACAATCTATATTTTTTTTGTTTTTTTTTTTTGCTTTATCATTTCAGGATTTTGAGATATCGTAACCTAAAAGCGCAAAAATCATGGTTTTTTGACACATTTTTCTCAAAATATCCTGTGTGCGATCTTAAAGTACAAATCTTCCTCTTTAAAATGCCTCAAGTATCTTCTTTTTTTTCGCCGAGATATTGCAATTTAAATAATGACCATAAGGTTTCCGTACTAATTAAATGCGTTGGGAAAGATAAGATATGAATAGACAATTTTCAAAATTCGGATATCTCGGCGAAAAAAAAAAGATATTTGAGCAAACTCAACGGAATTTAAAGAGGAAGATTTTTACTTCAAGATCCTATACATGGTTTTTCGAGAAAAAAAAATTCGCAAAGCCTTTAAATATGTCAAAAAACCGTGTTTCTTGCACTTTTAGGTTAGGATATCTCAAATTCCTGACGTGATAGAGCCAAACTAAAAATAGATTCGAATTCAGCGTCGACATAGGAAACGCATGGTCTGACCCCAGGTCCAGACAACTTTTTTTTTTGTAAACCTGCGTAAATTGCGAGTATTGACCTTGTTTGGGCAGTTCCATACAGAAAAACATTTTTTTAATTCGACTGATAATGGATTTACTGTTATGATGTGTTGAACTATGTCTTTAAAGGGCTATACCAGTGTGATACTTTGAAAAAAATGATTTTTTTCGTTAGGTTATTCGACAGTTTATACTTTCAAGAATATTCTGTAAAAATTTCAAGGTCGTATCTATAACACTTTCCGAATGGTAGTATAGCTACAAATACATCATTAGGGCTATTTGAAAACAGTATTGTCGTTGAAAAGGTAGTCTAAAGTATATTCACTTTCAAGATTTAAGCGCGTTAAAACAATGATTACCGCATGATCATCACGTGAACCGTCAGTTTCTATGCTGTGAGTGGCTGACGCAAAGCCAAAGGCGGGCCATAGTTTTAACGGTAAATATAATTTTATCTTGCAAAAATCGATAGTTAAATCTTTAAACGTATTATCCTCGAAATGAGATTTTTCCAATTTGCTGCCACTCTACCTCGAAGCCTAATTATCCGATTGACTTGAAATTTTAACTGAGTAGGGACTCTAGACTACATTTGCCGTACAGTGAACTAGGATATTATATATAGATAAAAAAACGACCATTTTGTAGGCAAAAACACAGACTGTTTATTCATAACTATGCCATTTTGTTAGATTTCGATATTTTTCAAAAAATCCTAGTTCACTGTATAGGAAATACCTTCTAGTTTAATGCCTTTATTTTATTATACTTTATACTTTATTTTTTATACTTTATTTTTTTTATCTCAGTTACTCAATCGATCGGAATCGTGGCAACAGGGGGAAGAACATTTTTTTGCGCTTCCGAAGACAGCGCATAAGTCGCTTACATCTCAATATTTTTCAACGAAAAAATTATGTAATATTGGTCATACAGGGTTTGTCCGGAAAGTAATGTTAGTGAATTTTTTTTCCCGAGACTGTACGCGCCAGCCCGCGCTTTACGTGCTGGGATTGTGGTGGGGGGGATCTGGCAATAAGATCCAACAAGCGTCAGTTGGCTACAGGTCGTTGTAGCGGTCGCATCACTCGTTCTTTGAGAGTCGTTACAGTGACCCGGTGCAAGAAAAAATGCAACGTTCGCTTGAGCAACGGATGGCGATCAAGTTTTGTGTGAAACTGAAGAAGAGTGCTGCGGAAAGCATTCCAATGTTGAAGAAGGCTTTCGGCGTCGATTGTCTTTCGAACAGGCAAATTTTCCGGTGGCACAAGGCCTTCGCAGAAGGTCGGGAAGATGTCAACGACGAGAACCGCGCTGGACGGCCATCAACCTCAACCCGACAATGTAAAAAGTGTGCGTGACTTCTTGAATACAGACCGTCGTCTAATTGTCAGTTTAATTTCCGAAACATTAGACATTACGAAAACCATTGTACACGAAACTGTGTCGGAGTCTTTAGAAATGAGGAAGGTGTGCGCGAAGCTCGTGCCAAAAGTGCTAACGGACGATCAAAAAGCGAGGCGCTTCGAAACCTGCCAAGAACTTTTGGACACCTGCGAAGACAACCCCGTTTTCCTTGATGACGTCATTACCGGGGACGAAAGTTAGGTCTTTGAATCCGATCCGGAGACGAAGAGGCAAAGTACGGAATGGCACACGTCGAACTCCCCTCGCTCCAAGAAGGCCAGGATGTCCAGTTCAAAGATCAAGACAATGCTGATTGTCTTTTCTGATTGCCGGGGATTTGTCCATCATGAGTTCGTTCCGCAGGGGACAACCGTAACCGGAAAGTTTTACGTCGAAGTGCTGAAGCGGCTGAAAAGCAGGGTGAATCGCGTCCGCCTAGACATCTCAAAATCCTGGAAGCTTCACCACGACAATGCGCCTTCGCACACCTACTTCCTCGTGGCCGATTACCTCGTCAAGGCAGGCATCACCGTTGTTCCCCAGCCTCCCTACAGCCCCGATGTGCCCCCCCAGACTTTTTTCTGTTTCCGCGCCTCAAAACCCCAATGAAAGGACATCATTTTGGGTCGGTGAAAAACATTCAGAAGGCTTGCACCGACGCTTTAAAGGCGATTCCGGAAAACGACTACCGTGCGGCTTTTTATGCGTGGAAGACCCGGTGGAACCGATTTGTGGACGCAGGAGGAATGTATTTTGAAAGTTTCTAAAGATTTGTACACATAGAACCAATAAAAACCATTTTTCAAAGTTCACTGACATTATTTTCCGGACAAACCCTGTATATACCTAAATACATTCTCAATTTTCCAAAACATTTAGTTAAGTAGTTTTCTTTAAAAAAAATTCCCGAAAATCACTTAAATTTTAAGCCCTCGCACTGGTATAGCCCCTTAAGGAGAATATTGGTGTGAAAGTCACGACAAACCCTCCAAGCTTACCCCAATTTTTATCAGCATAGGGGAAATCACGACGCGCGTGTTAACCGTTCGCAGGGTATTAAAAATAATCCCCGGCGAATCGGCACCCGTCGAGAGGATCAAAGAGTCCGTCGCGGCGGCGAGCGGCGGGCGGCGGGGCGGCGGCGCGGCCGCTCGTCGGCAGCGGTTAACCGGCCGACGGAGCGCGCCAGTTAATTTTCGGGCAATTGGCGCGGACGAGGCGTTATCGGAGTTAATCAGGATGTGGGGTGCGTTCGGATATGTGTAATGGGACGTGCTGGTGGACGCTCTATTTCCGAACGACCTCGGCGACGCGGTGCCCCTCTCCCCCGCCCTTTTCGACCGACGAAGCGGAAAAACGAGGTTATTTCTCCGCGTTTTCGATTATCGAAACCGTAATTGGTGTCCTCTGATGTAACACTCGAATAGGCTCGTCGTTAGTATTTTTTATTTGAAAACAGAAATCTCGCTTACACATACACTAGGCGCAGAAATTAAGGGGTTACCTGCAGTCATAAAATTTGAAAAAAAATAAAAAAAATCGATTTTTGGAAAATGTCACAGTGCCAAAGTATGGTCTTTTGACTATTCAATGCCAAAGTTTAAAGTCGGTACGAGAATATGAACTTATTTTTCTCGACCGCCAAAGCGAACGCTGCACCCCGGCGCGCGGCGCTCGCTGCCAGCCCACCAGGTGCTCTGTCTCTTATTATTCGTGATAGCCTGCTGGCCTGTTTAAAAGGCCAAAAATGTATTATGTATCATCGTGGCGCCATCTGAAATCATTTTAAAAAATATTTCAAGAAGAAGAACTCTAAAGAATTTTTAAAGAAGAACTTTAAACGCATTTTTCCCGAAACGACATTTTCCAAATCGATGGACAGGATTACAGACAAACTTCTCAACAATTTTTAATGAAATTATTTTGGAATTGTTGGCGATAACATTGGCTCGTGATTGAACGTAGGATTTTAATTTCTGATCAAAATTAATATTTTTTTTAAGGTTAAAAGGGTCGAATTTTAGGCCAAAAAACAGCTATCTTCTTCAAACGGTCGTCATTTTGCGTAGAATCACCGTAAATTAATTTCCTACGTTCAATAATTAGCCGATACGATGTAGAATAAAGCGCAACTTGGCTTGTTTGTTCTGATTATTGGTTGCCGAGGAATCGTGTCCATCGCGCATCCCTACTGCGAAAACGTGCTCCCGACGACAGGCCATAACTCCGCCATTTTTTACTATATATGTTCATAAAAATTCGCAAATAAAGTTTGAGAATAAAGTATTTAAACGTACTAATTGTTGTTTTAATCTACTGCATACTTTTAGAGAACAAAAATGTCAAAAATGAGGTCCAGAGTAAGCTCGTGACTGCAGGTAACCCCTTAAGGGATATAAAAAAGAATACCATATTTTTAGGTGTTCTTCAAAGAGCTGTAACTTAGGGAAAAATGGCCGTATGGAAAAAGGAAGTTGCCGCTCCAAGTTTCTGGTTTTTGGATCTTGAGTCAAATTAATTTTAGCGTTTTTGAGTACCTAATCATTAGAAAACCATCGAAATAATAATTTTCGAAAATATTGCTTGCCCACGGAATTTTGAGATCCACGAGATTGAATATATTTTTTTTAAAATAATTTCAATACAATGTTCAATTTTCCTTAATTTGACCAATTTTCGAGCCCTGTACGATAATTTTTTAGTACGAGTTATCGCCGTTCAAAACAAAAAAAGTTTAAAATTAAATTTCGCTTCGAATACAGTTTGTAAAGGATACTTTTCAGTTTTCAAAACTCTAGTCGAATTTTCTGTACCTTCATTATTTCCCCAATAACTGGTTACTAGTCAGAAATGACTGTTTTGCTTTGAACGGCGATAATTAAGCACAGGGCTCAAAAACAGGTCAAATTAAAAAAGAATTAAAACATCTAGAAGATATTTATGACGAAATTATAAAAAAAAAAATATTGAAGTCCGTGGACCTGCTAAAAGACAAGCAAAAATTAAAAAAAATACATATTTTATGGTTTTCTTATGATTTGAGTAATCATAATCATAATTTCCGTCTTGAAACCAGATACTTTTTTTGCTTAGTACGACCATTTTTTCATAAAGATACAGCTCTTTTATGAACATTAAAAAAATTAAACATTTTTTGTTCCCTTAATTTTTTGGAGTAGTTTATGATATCATTAAACAAAACACGTAGTTTTTACTTGGCTTAGAGTAATTTATCTTTTAACAAAGGTAATGACTCTAACCACACTTCGAGGGCTGCTAAGCCATATTTTATCGACAATAATATGGAATTACTATCTTGGCCTTCCCAGAGACCCCATCTAAACACCATCGAACACCCTTGGAAGACACATGTTTAAGAGTGTTTTACAATAATTTCGTGAGGATCCTAACTAGCAACCTAAATCAGGCAAACACTAAAAAATAATCATGGTTGGCTAATCATTTTGAAATTTGGCATACAGCAATACAAAGTTTATGTTTTTAATTCTGAACAATTTTTCTTTATAGAATTCTTCTATATTTTGCTTAGAAATTAAAATTTATCCTGTGAATACCTATTTCACTTTTCGAAAATAAACTTATGTTAACAATTACTTTTTAATTAAAAGGGACTTTAATCCCAATAGGTCCGATTTCAACTCAAAAAATTACACAGCCCCAAAACAAAAATTTTTTTGGAACTGCTATCGAGACAACTGTATCCCTATGTAATTTTCGACGCTGAGTCCGAATGCGAAGTCAAGAAAAATCATACACCCCCAAAATCAACCCCTAGCGCTAAAAAACGGTAAAAATGACTTACGCTTCACGAATACTGTTAAATCTCAATTATTCTAAATATAATATAAAGTAATTCTAATCTATAATATAAACGTTCAAGTATATAACGCAGAAATGAGTTAACACTACTTTCGATTGAAAATCACCCCCATAAGTGGGTGTAAACTACCCTTCATAAAATAGGAAACTTAAAAAAAAATTAATGATTGCATAAAAAAGCTTACGATGCCCAGTTTTTTTTTGGAAAAAGTGAGTAACTGCATTAGTTCCGATGCGATGCTCAAAACTTACCGCCATAGAGTGGACGAAACCACCCCTAAATTTAAATTACAAGTAAAATCGGGGGAAAAAAATGTGTCATCGTGATTTCTATTTTAGTCGATGCTAAAATTGGCTATAGATATACAGCACTGCAGTTTAGAGGTGAATACTTGCATTGCATCAAAGTCATTCAGTGACATCTCCATGAGAGGGTGAAAATTACTCCTCACATAACAAGAAATTGAAAATTAGTTGCAGTACCTTTTAGAAGAGCTCAAAACATCTGCATTTTCTTATTTAAGAAGAATCCTTGACAACGTACTTGAAGAGTATCCATATTATGAAGTAGCAAAATTTTACCCGTAGTCTTAATTCAATTAGATCCACTAGCACGGCCATCAGTGCTATCATAGGTCCAATCATAAAAAAAAAATTAACAATACAACAGAGAAAAAAAGGTAAAAGGAACAATGAACGCCCCAAAAAAGAGCCCAACCTGACGTTAATCCTTAATCCCCAGACCTTCAACACTCGTATACGGCTATCAATGCGCCACCTACCGGCTGGTGAAAAAACTATATAATCAGAAAATTATACGGATGCTTTTTCTAAATTTTTAGACGATTCTTTTTAGAGGTCATATACCTAAATAAGTAATAGTCTTTTCAGAGAATTATTTTTAGGAGTCATCTAAGCAACTGTAATTTAAAGAACAATGTTAAAAAAATGGTTTTTTAGCCCCTCAAGACAAAAGCACGAAACAAGTATTTTTTATACTAATTTTTGGGTGCTGAATACGAATTAAATAAGTGATTTATTTCGCCCAAAAATGACGGGGACACCCTCTAACCAACTTCTGTATTAGGGTGAAAAGGGGATAAATTGTATGTTTGTGCAATTTATTATTTGTATACTAGTTTTAATAATATAATTTATTTTTTATTGAAAAAACTTTAATCAGACGGCAAGAAAAAAGAGTTGGTTAAGCATATTTTATATAGACCTAAAAATTCATTTCATTTGCGGGAATTATTTCAGTACAAAGTTGTCGAAAAAGCGCCAAGTTACACCTTTCAATCAAAAGCTAAGTGTTAATTAAAGTTGATTAAAGTTGTTAAATAAATAAAAAATAAATTATATTATTGAAACTAGTACACAAATAATAAATTGCACAAACAAACCATTTATCCCTTTTTCACCCTCATACAGGGGTTGGTTAGAGGGTGTTCCCCTCATTGTTGGGCGAAATGAATAAATTATTCGTATTCAGCACCCAAAAATTAGTGCAAAAATGCTAGTTTCATGCTTTTGTCTTGAGAGGCCAAAAAAAGCCATATTTTTAACATTGTTCTTTAGACGTTGTTCCCGCCACTCTATGAACGTAGTTTTTTGAGCATCGCATCGAGACTAATGCAGTTACACACTGTTTCTAAAGTAACTGGGCATCGTAAGCTTTTTTTGCAATCACTGTTTTAATGAATGTTTTATATTTAATTAGAATTATTGAGATTTAAGACTACGTAAAACGTTAAGTCATTTTTACCTTGTTGTTTTTGGGGGTGTACGATTTTTTTTTGACTTCGGATTCGTATTAACCATCGAAAATTACATAGGGATACAGTTATCTCGATAGCAGTTCCAAAAAAAAATTTTTGTGGGGCTGTGTTATTTATCTCTTACACCTCTTTTTTCGGCTTATCCGGGGACACACAGTAGGTATACCTTCAAATCAGGGATGGCATGTAAGGTACGTATGTCGGTGTACCTTATATTTATCTACAATAAACACGAGAAAGGCAAGGCATAAGCGAAAATCCCTCAGAAACAGTAAGAAAATCACAAAATCAATTTGTCAGGCTCTGCCAGATACGGACGCACCGCAGACTGCATTTTAAGTTGGCGGCGGTTCGCGGTCTGGATTTATTATTTTCATATTTCCTTAGCGGATTAGCCGATTATTAAATTTCACTCTATTTTCCCCGGCAGACGGCGTCCAAACGGTGCTCCGCCGAGCGCCGAGTTCATCTTGACGTTTCCTAGACTTAAATGGCTTTCCCAACCTCATGTCGAGCTTGTAAATATGTAAGTCTTCTCGACCACTCTTACAAGAATTACATGATTATGTTCTGTAAAAAAATAGATGAATTTTATAAAGTAGACAAAAAATTCAATATTTTTATTGTATCAAGATTGTGAAGGAAGCGAGAAAGATATCCTCATTCCTCGTTACTCGCACATACACCACAGGAAATTGCACCATTACATATTGGCGATACATGTGTAGAAGAGAATAAGTTAAAAGACACCAGTAAGGGCAGACAAAGACAGTTAGATGCACCAGTGTTTCACGCTTGTGTACGTATTAGAAACGTATGATGTAAAACGTTACCTGCGCGTTAACAGAAACTGGAATGTGGAGGTGGAGAGACACCGCCCATCACCTAACGAATTTGAGTGAGTCGGACTCAGCACTTTTTCGCAGCAATGAGGGTGTACATCGACTTAGCTGTATGAAACGAAAGTCTTACGTAATCCTGACTTAAAATTATCCCATACACTTAAAAGAAGTGTACGAACATAATTGTATTTATTTTCAAATTTTTGTATTCCTTAACTAACCGGTCTGCAGGAAAATAAAATTGAAGTTCTATAAAAAAATAAAAAGATATAAATATAAATCAACCCGGTTATAAGACGAAAGAAAGAAAAAATGCCTATTGAATAAGTGGTTAAGCGGGAAAGCATACCCGTTAAAACCACAAACCCTATGGCTCCGAAACCTCATAATCCTATAATAGAATAACCGAATGACTCCACAACCTAATAACTCCATAACCACATAACCCCATAATCACATAATCCCATAACCCTAAAACCCGATAAAAAAAGTTTCTGACGTGGGGGTCTGACTATGTGTAGTATTTGTTCTTGAGGTCGCTGAATCCGAATCCGGGGTCAGTTTCATCCCAGCACGTCTGGGTTCGGCCATAACCTCAAAAAAACACCCTCAAATTTGCTATATCCGTTAAAGCCACAAACACTGTGGCTCCGAAACCTCATAATCCTATAATACAATAACCCAATGGTTGTACATTACGTTGGTTTACGGCATGTACATAATATATGCACTGATGCAGTCGGAGTTCTGGCATTCCCAGATTCATTCATTTATTTATAGATTTATTTATTTATAGATTTCTTTATGGTGTATATTTGCTTAAGAACTGTAAAATCAGTTTCATTGTGAGATATTGCTCTACATGATTACAGCATCGAGTTATAGGGTTATGTAGTTATGTAGCTATGTTGCTATGTGGTTATGTGGCTTTGGGGTTATTGGGTTATTGTATTATAGTATCATGATGATTAAGAGCCATAGGGTTTGTGGTTTTACGGATATGGTGAATTTCAGAGTGTTTTTGAGGTTATGGCCGAACTCTAACTGCTGGGATAAAACTGACCCCGGACGCAGATTCAGTGACCCCAGAACCAGTGACCCCCAAGTCAGAAACTTTTTTTTTACCGGGTTTTAAGGTTATGGAGTTATGTGATTATGGAGTTATGTGGCTATGGAGTTATTAAATTGTGGGGTCAGTTGGTTATTGTATTATAGGATTATGAGGTTTCGGAGCCATATGGTTTTTGGTTTTAACGGATATAGCAAATTTGAGGTTTTTGAGGTTATAGCCGAACCCAGACGTGCTGGGATGAAACTGATCCCGGATTCGGATTCATAAAACATGTTGTACACGTAGTGAGACCTCCAGGTCGGAAACATTTTTTTTTGTGTAGCTGTGTAATGTATTCTAGGCTTCACGTGACTGGAGTATTGTCGTATTTGCCACATTAACACATGTTGCAAATGTATGTACATAGTACAATCGTAATTCTATCAAATAATCCCATTATATGTATTCCAGAAAAAACTCGTCTGCAGTGTTCTGCGCTCCACTTCAACCAAGTAGTGGGGTGAGCGAGCGAGACACACAGAGACAATTAAACCTAGATTTAGTCAAAATGATGGTAGCTTGTAATATTCCATTCACCAAATTAGATTTCCCCGAGTTCAGACAATTTGTCCAGAACGCTGTGAGTATAAAGTATGGCGAAGTTAGTCTGCCTGCAGATACAACTCAGATGATTATACATAGTGTGTGAGGACATGAAAAAAATCGGAACTGCACGATAAACTTATATGACTTTGTATTGATGAAACAACGGATGTTACTAACCTTGACTTTTCCACGTTGTGTCATATTATGGCAAATAATTGGATTTATTTATTTACAGGCAAATAAGTGGATGTCTCTGAACAAGAAATAAATGAACCCTTACTTATTTTAAAATATGCCCCAATTACGTCTGGGTTACGTTGAATGATCTTTTTCATCTTAGTGGATTTTAACCGACAGGCGCCAGAGCTTAACACCTCATATGTATAAGGATGACTTCTTTAATATTTCGTAACGTTACTGATAGATATCCTGAAGCCGCCCCTGGTAAAGTAGGCATCTATTATTAACCTCCGAGCTCTACTAATTTCTACGTGCTCCCACATGAAAACCACTATCATTTTCTGTCAATTCCTCGTTACTATACACATACACATCTCTCCTGTTTGCAACATTTTGATTTTCTTCCAAGTTAGGTGTTTATAACTGACACCAAAGAACAAGACAATACAAGACCCAAAAATAAACAGGACAGATACTGATCTCTGTCAGTCTCTGATCAGTGGCACACGAAGTTTTGCAGTAATCTAGGTCGCGATTGTTTACTCAAGATTAAATTAATGACTGTCAAACGATTTATTTGTTCTCAAAATGTTACTAAGACAATTCGTGTTTATTAAATGCAATGTTTAAGTTTTTTTTGCTGCATGTAGTCCCTGTATTTACATTAATTTTTTTTTGTATTTTTTCATACAAACAGTCCTAAACGAGAAATGATTTCATATTATAATTCTTCAAAATACAATTCTCCATTCTTACTCCTCAAGCCGTCTCGAAAATGTTAGAACAATCAGCTGCAGATGCGGCAGCAGTTCGTGCATTATTAACACATTTGTACTAATCCCGCACGGGTTGAAACCGCGCCTCCGCCACTTCGAACTTTCCGCCAAAAATTATGCTACTAGCGCGACAGTAAAGACGCCATGCGGTCGATAGACGACGATGCATCTAACATTGAGTATCTAAATATATATTTAGATTATATATTTTGTTGTACAGACCTTGTATATTTTTTCAAAATAGTCTCCACTACAGGAAATTCACTCCCCATTCGCCATAATTACTCACTAAAGGATTGCTCCCGCTTTTGTTTCGGTGTCTATCGAAGCAAACTTGTGTTGAACAATCCAACGTCACAGGGCTCAAAGTCTGGGCTGTAGGGTGGATGATCCAACACTGTCAGCTTTTGAATCTCTAATTGTAAGTATTCGCGAGTAGGGCGAGTCCTGTGTTCGAGGGCGTTATCATGATGGGATCCGTCCATGAATTTGAACATGAAGTTATCAATGTTTTGCAAATCTGAAGCACACAAACTTCGTCGAAGCATTTAGCGGTGACTGTCCTCTGCGGCTCCAGCAAAACGGTTTACAGAAAATCACCCCGGGTTTGCCGAAAACTAAGGCCATTTGTTTTGCCATTCGTTTATCTACAGATCTTGATTTTCATGCTTGCATTGGTTGTTTTTCATCCTCATATACCCAAACATTGCTTTGCGAGTAGTATACCCATGTTTCATCTCCTGTAACTATAGATATTACGTCTTTACTTTTTCCAGATTTGATTTGTTTTAACATGTTTTTGCACCAATTACGACAGTGTGCACCTTGCTTTCACTAAGCGTATGTGGTATCCACAAGTTATATAGCTTGATAAATAAATTAAGTGCTTGATAATAATTCTATACAGTATGGATCTGGGGATGTAGAGACTGTCCTGTAACTGTCTTTACTCGATGCTCAATTTCCGGTGCCCGCATCCTCGATGTGTCATCTACACAAAATGTTGCGTTAAAGTCATTGTTTTACCTCATTTCCATCCTAAGTATTTTTAGTTGCTATCCAGCAGTTTTTTAGCTTCAGATCAGTCTACCACCCAAAGTAATGAACTTGTCATATACCTCCAATTTCATTTGACCGCCAAGATGATTTTTGAGTTTGAACGAAAATCAAAATCGCTTCGAGTAAGGTCTGGAGAGTATGCACAAAAATCTCCGATGGGAATTTGGTCAGAAGCTCCCCCCATTATTATGACAGCTTGCGATCTGGCACTTTCCTAATGGAAAAAAATTTTGAATGGCAATTGAGCCTGGTGGTTGCTTCGAATAGGAACGAATGAACTTCCAGCGTTCCACGCTCCTGCCTCGGCTGGCTACTGATTCTTGAACTGAGTGTCTTACCACCGCAAACTGGGTTTTCCGCCATTACACCCAAACAAAAAATCCCTGTGCATATGAACTGCTTACGTCACCCCTGCTTGGATATACAACAGTAAGATAAACTTATTCTTTGGATATCCCTCACAGGTTTTGTCGAAAATGTATTATCTTGTAATACATACATACATATGGGGCATTTCACGCCAACTAGGTGAGGTCAAAAAAAATTCTGTTTGAAACATATCACAATCGATAGTACTTGCTATAAAACTAACTTCCCTAAAATTTTAGATTTTTTTGAGCCACATGGAGAGGGATGCTGAGGGTGAGAAAATACAAATTTTCGTTTCGACTCAAAATTTCAATCTTTCTCGGTAAGAAAATGAAAAAAATTAAAAAAGAAGGTTGCAATGGTTTTCGACGTGTTTTTTGCGTAGAATACGATAAAAATATTTTCAAAATTATTGTTTGTTCAAAATTAATTTTTCACCCTTATTTTGAGGATTGAAAGTTTAAAATCGAAATTTCGAAAAGTATGACACTTTGTTTTCAATCTTTTTTTAAATTTCTTTTTTTTTGTACTTTCGATTAATTTTTTATTCATAATGGGCGTCCAACAGGAACTGGCCCAAAAAACGGCCCAAAGGTGAAAAAACATGGTTTTAGCTTATTTTCTCATCCTGTGCGGTAGTAAATGGCAAGTGAAATAAATATTTGAAGGTTTTTGGGGTCGCTGATTACGAATCTAACGTAGAAAATTTCCCGTAGAATACGATGGTATTTTTTAAATTTCAAAATTTAGCCATTTTATAAAAGTTGACTACCATACTGGATTCGCCATTTTGTTTTTTGAAAATCTGACGTTAGATTCGTAGCCAGCGACCCCAAGAACCTTGGAACATATTATTCACTTGCCATTTACTATCTCACAGGATGAGAAAATACGCTAAAACCACGTTTTTTCACCTTTGGGCCGTTTTTTGGGCCAGTTTCTGGTCGACGGCTATTATGAATTAAAAATTAATCGAAAGTACAAAAAAAAAGCAAGAAATTAAAAAAGAAATTGAAATAAAACCGTGTCATACTTTTCGAAATTTCGATTTTACGCTTCCAATCCTCAAAATAAGGGTGAAAACCACCCCCAATAATTTTGAAAATATTATCGTATTCTACGTAAAATAACACATCGAATATCATTGCAACCTTCTTTTTAATTTGTTTCCTTTTCTTACCGGGAAAGATTGAAATTTTTAGAGTCGAAACGAAAATTTGTATTTTCTCACCCTCACCATCCCTCTCCTTGTGGCTCAAAAAATCTAAAATTTTAGGTTAGTTATTTTTTTAGCAAGTACTATCGATTGTGATATGTTTCAAATAGAATTTTTTTTTGACCTCACTTGGCGTGAAATGCCCCATATGTATGTAAGTAATATCAAGCCCCTTTGATTCCATTTCCCAGAAATATTGCATAACATCTATTGTAAACTGAAAAAGTCATTAAAGAGGATAAATTAATTTTATTGAGAAAAAAAAATCAATATACTTAAATTTTGCACACTCTTCAACAGTTGCTTCTTCATCTTTCCTGTTTGCGATCCGGAACATGTGGCGGGGTCTGTTAAAGATGTTTGGAGTAATTATGGCTTATGGCGCATTGTAGCAGTACGACGAAAACTTCATGGGCTGAAATTGCAGTTTTTCAGGCGTGTTCGATGTGCTTGGATGGATTAAACAACGTGCAGAACAGAAGAGTTAACAAAGCTTCCCAGCGTGTTACCGGACTTCGTTTTATATTTCGAATAAAAGTTAAACGAAAATAATCGATTGAGATATTAAGCATGCTTATAAGCACTTACCACAAGGTACTTAACTGTATTTTATTCTTCGAACAGCAGTAATAAAAGCCCAATTTTATTAGAATCGATGACTGAAATGCATATATGATGAAGAGGATGCCCTCTAGATATTTTTACTGCACAATAAAAAAATGTGCAAAAATGTTCAACGTCATTCACTTTCTGAAATATTAATTGAATGTAAACGAGTGAAGAAAAATAACTATAGAACCACAATAGAACGCAATGTGAAAAATGTGCCCAACACTTAATAGACGAATATTATAGGTGTAAAGAGGTATGTATAGTTAAAAAAAATTTACACCAAAATAAAACACCTTATGTAGTATAAGTATTTAGGCTGCCCAAATCGTTATTTCTCTTGTCAACGTCGTTTTACTGTTGCTTAATGATCTGTAATATAAATAATATCTTACATTTTTTTTTGCACATCATGAAGTCTTATACAAAACATATGTGTTTTGTATACGACTGCATTGAAAAAGAAAACTTTATTATTATTGTAGGTATAAATAGTTCAAATGCCTTGACAGTCTTGACTTTAAATTTTACTTGTTTTGCAAAATTAAGAAAAGAAATAGTTTTTTTTTTCGTAGCTAAATTTGATTTGAGATTTTTTAATTAGTCGATATTTGTATATGTGAAAAATTCATGGTATATTTAAAATAATGTCATAAAATCATAATAGATCGACTTTAAAGATGCATAACCCTAATCGGGGAAGGTCCGAGTATCAACTTAGCGGGTCCTTTTAGAATATTAATTTTTTTACAAAGAAAATCGTTATCATTCGCTAATATAATATTTTACTTTGCACACCGCTCTTATCACTTTTAGTTAAAGCTAAACGCAGGTGACAAGTGAGATATAAGTAGACGTATTAGCAATAAAACACTTAATAAAATTCGAATAGTTGTCAGTTAACATTGTGCTCTAAATTTTGTAAGTACCTAATCGTTACTGTTATTTATTTTTATAGGGTCCCTATAAATGCGTTGGATCAAGTTTTAGTGTCGTATGAGTCCAGAAATAAACAAGTTACAGGCGGGGGAAACTTTATGGTAAATAAAGGTGATTTACCATACAGGCCGTACCGTAGAGAGCATACAAAAATACATTTTTGGCGCCCATTTTTTTTTAATTGAAGCGTACTTTCAAGACATTATAGTCACAATTCCGAGAATTTCGAGGGGCAACTCTAAAACAATATATACGTCGCGTCAAAAAAGGTAGTCGCGTAGAAAACGCGTAGAAAACGTTAAAACTGGCCCAAATTAATATTTTTCAAAATCTCAAAAAAGTCCTGCAAACTTGAAGAGATTTATGATTTTTCTAGCCCAACCCGGTCAATATCGTACAATAAACAAATAAATTGCGTAATTGTTAATTAAGGCTTGCAAAAAAATTACTTCGTTAATTACTCGAAAAGTTATTAAGGGATCGAGCTGAAATTTTTTTTTGTAACTTCATACTATAAATAGCAGTCCCTCAAAGCAGTTTCATGATCATAGTCGCCCTAATTTCGAAGTGAAAAAAATAATTTAAAAAAAAGCACTTTTTCAACTTCAGCACTTATTTGCAAGTTAACAGTAGCACTTGGAGACTTCGGGTTGGGCTTAAAATTTTGGAAATTCAATAGGCTACAACTTCTTAAATGCATATGCTATATAAAATATGCCAAGGAACAGAGATATAAGCGAAAATGTGAAAAAAAACACGTTTTTTTTCACAAATTGTTAATTCAAAAAAATTAGCGGACGGTTTCAGCTCTACGGACCCCGCGCATTGTGTTCTACGTAAAAAAAATACATAGGGAGCCGTCAAAACTAGCCCTATAATATGTTTCAAGAACACTTTTTGATGATTTTAGCTTCCTGCCTACTGGACAGTTAAAAATCCAAACCAAAAACGGGAAATTCATTGATGAAACGCTCTCAACATAAATGTAGCAAAATTATTGATCAAATAGGTATATAAGTAGATCTTTCTTTTCTCCCATATCTGCCAAAGATTATCTTATCACGATACAAATTTACAACAAACAATTTAATATTATATATTTTTACCATATAATTGTGTGACGAATTCTAGTAAACAACCTAATGTAATGACCGTTATTACACTGATTAATACTAAAACTGACAGGCGGCTTCCACAAATAAAATTCGCAAAATCGTTTATTGGGTACATCTGATTAAGAATCATTTCTGAAAACTACTGGGGTATTATACCTATCGTCGGTATACACCCAGATATATGCATTGGCGTCACTAGAATTGTTTCTAATTGCCTGCCCACCACTTTTTCAAAAAAAAAAGGAGGAAAGAATACTAAATGATTTCTGTTGAATATTTGGTTTATTGCTGTAGGTTTGATTTATTATTTTGATTTTGTAATGGCTGGTAATGTGAATAATGGTTGGTTGCTCTAATTAATTTACGGTTGTTGAATGTTGAGTGAATAAAAACCTCTTTTGATAGGGTGATGCTTTATAAATTTCATCTCGGTAAAATTACGCAAATTCGAATTTTTTTTAAACTCTAAAATGAGAATTTACAATTTTGTAGACAGTACAAGAATAGCATTGTTTTGAATGCATTTGGTGATTGCGAAACAAAAAAAGAATCCACAATAATTTTGCATATCATTTTCAAACTATAGTGGGGATAAGTTTAGATAGTTTAAAATGTAACTTTTGCCATATTTTATCCGCCATCTTGAATTTAGAAAATCTAATACCGGATTCATGATCAGCGACCCCAAAAATCCTTACGTACCATATTTTATCAAAATCGGATGATTAGAATAATGTTAACTTCTCATATTCATCCCAGAACTTATAAATAATATTCAAATTCATTCATCTTTAAAAGTACATAACTCGGAAAAAAATTGTAGATGAATCAAAATCTCGTTTTGAAGGGAATATAAAGTATTAAACGATGCAATTGGCAGAAATGAGCTAAACAAAACTATATTTACTATACAAGACCTGAAATATAGCCAAAAAAGCATTTTTTTAGTTTTTAACCTCAACTATCCCAAAATCTTGATGCGACGGATAAATTTTGAAGATTTGGATTCCAAATTCGAATTCTAAGGAAAAAATCACTTCAAAAACACCTATATTTTGAACAACTACTATTTTACCTTGCAAATCTCTAAATTACCGCCAAAATATTGTCAGAATTTCATGCTCAATTTATGTAACAGTAACAATGATTTCAAACTCGAGCAGCTGACACTGCTAAGTATTAAAATAGTTAGGGAAGAACCTTTGATTTGAGTTATCCGGGGAAAACCCTCTCTATAACATATATTATATATTGCAAAAAGTTAATTTAGCGGAGTTCTCAGAACGTAGAATTGCTGTTTATAAATATAATCTTTATCTTCAACTGAAATAGTGATTTGATTGAAACAGATTTGACTCATTCCCTTTAACAAATTAGTATAAACGTATACGTCAAAGTACGAAGCAAGGATTTTAACAAAAAAAAAATCATTTATTGAACAATTGTGGAATATTAGGCTATGATAGATACTTAAAAATATTTTCAAATTGTATCTTATAAAAATTACCAAATTATTTCGTCCACAATTGATAGAAACATGTAGCAGCTTTTTAAAATACTATTTTTGTTTTAATAAAACATCCTGTATTTTTTGTTTATTCAATTTCTTTTGCTCTTCTAATTAAAGAGATGTTATAATATATGTTGTACTTTCTTCTGAAGGTTTTTGAAATATTATGCATCGAATATATAAAATGATAAACTCGGTAATATGGTCTCATTACCGTTTATTGTCAAAAATAAACAAAAACATTGCTGTCTTGAGTTTCTTTGTTGCTCATATCAGTGAAACACATATTAAGGGCTATTAATTCGTTTCATATATTATTATAATTGTCGGTTTTATAAAAAATATTGATTAGTAATTAATGTATATCTCTGAGTTGTCTGATAATTTTGCGAAATATTTGTTTTTATAAGAATAGACAATAAAGTAATATGACATACTAGAAGATGCACCTAAAAGTAATAATTTATTAAAATATTCTTTTAAATATTCTTTTATAACTACCTTAAATAAACAATAAATGAGGCATATTTTTAGTTTATTGTCCTGGTGTTATAAATAATTACAAAACTATTAAATATACGTAATAACATCATAATCAGAAAATCAAACGGAATTCTCTAAAAATAATAATAGAGGCACTTCATTAAAAAATGTTGACTGAAGCCCTGCTACACTTTTGTTTCATTTGTGTTTTTCTGTATTTTAAATTCTGTATTTTCTGCGTATTTTGAAATTTCAAAAAAAATAAGTTGCCTGTGTAAAACATGTTTTGTATCTAAAAATAATAAAGAAAAATCCATGACTTCTCACGAATTCACCTTGTGCAGAAAAAAATATATTCCTTTAAAATGGTTTTGCATTTGGCTAATTCAAGTAATATTGAATATTACTAGTAAGTTTTATGTCATCTAGGCAACCAATAATATATAACACAAACGTTAAACCAATATGTGTATTATTGGTTGCCTGCGTTTTTATTTTTTTCTATTATCTAAAAATATGTTGATGATGTAGGCAGGTATTGCCAATTTTATTAAACTGTACTCGGGATAATTATGTATTTATTAAAATATAATTTTATGTACTAAAATATATTTAATACCTATTTACACTTATTATGATAAAAATTAATGAAACGTTGGGAAAACGGTATAGACTACATTAGTATATTATTTTATTTAATTATAGTACCACAAAATAATAGTCATTGTATATGTGTAGAATATATTTTTTGATACGAAAATATTTCATTAAATGTAATCGAATTAAAACAACATGTTCATATTAGTAAATTATAACGAATATCTATCTTATAACTTATGAAGTATGTTTACAAAATAAGTTAATTGATGATATAACATGTAAAATACAGCCGATTAAAAAGTTTTCACGGGATATAAAGATTTACCTCTTATAATCAATATTGTGTCAAAATTTTTTTTTAAAGAATTATGATATTAAAAACAGTATATCCCCATTTTCAATCCTATAGTTGCAATTTTCATTAACATACGATAAATAATTAATAGTTAAAACATGCACATGCATAGTGTAAATTTACTGCCTAGCTTTCGCTTCACTGTTTGAGGTTGACTCAAGTTTTTGCATGCGGTTAAAAAGTCAGACATTATCTACTGTTGGTAGATTATGGGAAATTTAAACCCGTCTGCTATCTTGCAGTAAGAAAACCAGCGACCTATACATACGAGGTGTGTAAATTGAATAACGAGACAGAAGGAATTTTTTTTTAATTTTTTTTATTAGAATAGAAATGCAATTCAATATTGTGTCCTTCAAAGTAACTTCCTTGGGAAATCACACAGCGCTGGAGTCGGTTCTTCCATTCCTCAGTGCTGGAACTCATAAACTGAAATAGCCTTCAGCTGGTCGGTTATAGCCGTTTTAATGTTTTCTGTGGTCCCGAAATGACATTCCTTGAGGTGATTTTTCAATCTTGAGAAGAGAAAAAAATCACAAGGACTCAAGTCAGGCGAATAAGGAGGCTGAGGAGTCACAGGAATGTTTTACTGGCTAAAAACGTGTTTACTGAAATGACTGTGTGACAAGGCGCACTATCCAGTTGTTCTTGATGTTTGGTCTCACACGCATGACCCTTTATTGAAGTTTTTCAAGAACTTGTCTGTAAAAGTGTTGATTCACTGTTTGGCCTGGAAAGCGGTTGAGGCGTATGGCTTTTTTAGAACTTCTTTAAAGTTCACATCTTTAATTTTAAGGCCATATTGGATGATTTTATTATATTCAAACACCATTTTATTTTCTATAAACATACCAATTGCTTCCAAAGCAATATCCGATTGATACAAATTCTGTTTTAGATAATGAAGCTACGAGATGGGGGCGTCGACTACGGACGACTTTACGAGCAGAAGATAGCAGCCCTCTTTTCGATCCGATGCGCCCTGGACACCGCCATCTCAGACTTTTGGATGTTGAGCAACATAAACGATTTTGGCGCCTTCGATGACATCGTACTCTCCGTGAAATACGGCGACGGCTCGAAAAAGCTATTCTGCATTCAACTGAAACACCAGGAAAACAAGAGCTTACTAGCAAAATCCTTGGAATACGGAGAAGGGAACTTCAGCCTGCCAAAGTACCTCGACAGTTATCAACGTATCAACAAGAACTTTAAAAAGATTGACGCACTGAAAGGCGTCAGCATGGATCAGGTGTATTATATACTTTATACGAACTCGCCTCTGGCCAGAGAAGATCAACTCACCTCTATAAAGCTGGAGAAGAGCGAAGGTTTAGATTTATTGAAGACCTCTTCATCGACCTCCGTTAGTGTGTTCCAGATAGGTAACTTGGAATCCGCAGATAGCCCTTTAGACGAGAATTTTCTAAAGAAATTCTTCCTCTACAGCCGCCAGGCTTCTGCCACCTTCCTCGACAAGTTGATTAAAAATGAATTCGACTCCCATTTCGAGGATATAAGCAACACCGTGATCATCACAGTGGCTGACTACTTTGTCAAGTGGGCCCTAGGAAAAAAGGGAAAAATCAAGAAAATATTCAAGAAAGACGTTCAGATGAAACTTTTGGAATTATTATTGTCACCCCATGTGGTAGAACCAAAGCCCGCTGTAGCGAAAAATATTGCGTTTGATTTATTGAATGACACCTTAACAAATTTCAACGTAACACCGGTCGCAGAAAACACTTCTCTTGGAAATATATTCGCATCCATCAGTCACGTTTTACAAGAAACTTGTGAAATGGACCTAAATCTGTACGGAACTTGGCATACTAACCTCACATACGAACAGATAGACGCCTTAAAGGTGAAGGGCAAACCAAAGAAGCAACTCATAAATGATGCTCTTACAGAAAAAAGTCGTTCGTCCCCCACTTGGCTATTAAAGATCTATACTTTTCCGCTTGGCAGTGTAAAATAGTTCCCCTCGTCATAAACTGCGACTTATCTCTTAATTCTATTCAAGAAATCCTCTTGAAATTTGAAAATGTGACGAAAGACCTGAGTTTTGTTTTGTTTTCCTTACATGATATAAATCGCCTTAAACAAAGTTTAAAAGTATTTAATAATTTTAACGATATATCTGACAACACACTGATAAACAGAAATTTGGAAAATACGTTTATTTCACTACAGGGTAAAGGTGCGATACCACTGAAGGAATTTAAAAACGAAGCTCAAGTGTTAGGAGAAATTACCCCTGATATTTACAATATCCTTTTAAATGGAGTCTTACAAATTGGAGAAAGCAGCGAGGTTGAAAGTTACTACATCAAGAGATATTTCCAAAGGCCTTGTCTGAGATTTAATGTTCTACATGAAAATAACGTTTTGAAGGAAAGAGAGTCAGACCGAAGTGGCGATATCTTCTTTGTGGTTGAGTATATTAAAAATGATTTTATGCTGTACGAATACAAGAAAAACAGTGTTGATTTTATAACATACTTAAAGAACTGCATTAACGATAACTTCGATGATAAGAAATACATCGTGAATACTCCCCTACCTGTTACCGACCAACGGCTGCTGACGATAATTGAACAGATCCATGAAACAAAAAAGAAGGCTGTACATGTAGTTAAACGACAAGGAAATGTTTTACAATGGTTATACTCCAAGGGATCGATAGAAATCTTACGCGATTTTCTGTTAGATTCATCACAATTGGAAGGCGATAGCCAAAGATTTATACCAGAAGATGACGTTCTGAAAAACTATAAATCCGAAATAAATATAATCAGTAACAATGCCGGAATGGGGAAAACCTTCATGCTGAGAAGTCTATCCAACAAATTCACTGCTAACAAGTGGGTTTGCTTTATAAATCTGAACGAACACATGCTTAAAATATCAAAATTGAACCAAGAGCCTCTGGATTACATTCAATATGTAATGGACTCTCAAATCGACACCAACGACAAAATCGTACAGAAATTGTGCAAACAGATTTATCGAAACCGGTGGAATTCAAAGAACGTCGTGTGGCTTCTAGATGGTTATGATGAGGTGGCTTCGGATGATACGTTAGAATTTCTGAGGCAAGTAAAAACGATGCGAAATGTAAAAACATGGATTACTACTAGGCCAACGTATCAGAAAGAGCTAGAGATAGAGATGGATACACTGTCTTCAGAAATAACTTATTTCAGCAAAGACGATCACGTAGCGTTCCTCTGGAAATACTTCGAAACATACCAGGACCCTTACAGTCAAGAACAAATTCAGTATATAATAAACACAATAAAGAAGTGCGCAACAGCACTAGATGAGACATTCATCTCTATTCCTCTGCAGACGCGCATGTTTGCACAAATTTTCGGGGATGACATCAACCACATCACCGAAAAGGAGACATTAACCATTGTCGACCTGTACAATAAGTTTGTCGATATCAAACTGAAAGATTACAAGTCATATGAGGTCACAAGTTTGAAGAAAACCCTATCCAAGTTGGCTCTTAAACTTTTCTTCGCCGAAGATCAACTGGACGAGCTCTTAGACTTCGAGGAACTGACAGAGGAAGCTGTCACGTTCCAAGAGAGCTACAAGAAGGACTCCCTAGTGATAGGGCTAAATGAGAATGGCGACGCGGTATTTGGACACAGGACGTTTGCCGAATTTTTGGCGGCTCAGTGGTTGACCAAGCAAATTATTACTAGAAAAGGGAATTGCAACTTAGACTGGAAGCCGCTAGTAGAAAAATTATTTTATGTAGAAATGATTCCTGTAAGAATCTTCTTCGACAGGATCCTATCTCAGAATTTACCGCTACATTTGGCGGTATTGAACAATGACGTAGAAGGTGTACAGAGATTACTGAACGAAAAGACGGTAGCACGAACATGGGATATTCTAGGGAGATCTGCTCTCCATTTGGCGGTATCCTATGGGAAATACTACGATCTCTATGTTTCCAGTGGCATTAACGGATTAAAAAATGTGGGTTTGCACGCAACAATAACCGAATCTAAAACTGGTTGCAAAGTTAACATTCCAAGTGTGACCACTCAACTTGTCGTACGAATAGAAATCACTGAGATGCTATTAAAATGGGGAGTTTCCAATACCACCGACTTTCTGTTCCATTACGACGCTTTCGACTTTGCAATGAAATCATGCTCTCTAGACGCCGTTAATTGCCTCTACACAACATTCGAGAAGGACGACCTTTACTTTGAGCCAAACTTCAACTTCAAGGTATTCCTGTATTGTATAATATATGATAATTTGCATAACATCTTCAGCGAAAGGAAAATTTACAATTTTGACGTGACCACCACGCCACAATGGTATGAACCTATGCGCCATAAACTTAGAGACGCATTCAAACATTACAACTTTAATTTATTGAAGCTAAAATATAATGATCAATACTTAACTGAAATCGCTGCACTTACTGGCGGCAAAGAGACTCTATTTGAACTGCTACAAACCGGCCAACTGACCGTAAAAGATGGATTTCCCGTTCACAGAGCTTGCTATAACGGTCACAGCGATATCGTCAATTTACTTCATGGAATGGGTGCAGACGTGGCTAAAGTGGACAAGGACGGTTGGGATCCCATATTCCAGGCCGCTAGAAGGGGAAGGTCAGATATTACATACAAATTTTTGAAAGAAGGTATCGGCAACAAGTCCACTTCTATGACCCCTATGCACTATGCATGTCAAGGGGGTCACTTGGAGTGCGTGAAAATTCTGACGAGATACGGAGTGAGCGCCACCAAAACAGACGGTTACGGTTACACGCCTTTGTGGTACGCCAGCCTCTACGGTCACGTGGACGTCGTAGCCTTTTCGCTGGTCAACTTATCCGCGACAGAGGTTCAAGCCAAAAATGTCCAGTCCCTCTTAAACGTCGTCGCTGCGAAAGGTTACAGCGTCCAAAAGTTACTCGACTGCGGACTGCTGGACGTCAATAATTTCGACGAGGATGGAAACACCCCTTTAATACTCGCCAGCAAAAACGGTTTTCCCAAAATTATTCGAGAACTGTCCCTCGGAGGTTGCGACCTTCATCTGATGAAGACCGAGAGCCTAAGCAGTCTGGTGAACTGGGCGCAACTCAACAATCACATTGACTTTTCCATAAAATGTTGCAAGTTTCACATCGGATTGAGGACGTGCGGAGGCATGACGGCTTTACACTTAGCCGCGATGGAAGGTCACGTGATTTGCGTAAATGAATTAATAGAATGCGGCGCCAATAAAGACCTCGAGAACACCTTGCCAGTGTTAAATTACTCCCCTTTAATATGGGCGAGTATAACGGGACAGGAAGCTGTCGTCGAAGCTTTGCTAACTCTCAAATCCGACCAAAAATACAGCCAAAGTGAGTTGGAGGATGCGGAAATTGCGCTTCTATGGGCGTCGATTCTAGGTTACGTCGAGTGCTTGAAGGTTTTACTCGAGCGCGTTCCAAATCTCGAACATCTGGAGAGTAGCAGGAACAAAGATCGGATTGAACAGATTTTAATGTGTGAGTACGGCACCAGTTATAACCCGGTGACTCGACCATTCGGTGCAGTAAAGAATCTTCCGTTGGTGCTGGCAGCAATAAACGACAGAGCGAGCGTAATCCAGGGAGTTAGTATCCAGAAAGTACAGAGGAAACGAAAACTTGAACACTGCTCTGTTCTGGGCAGCCAGAGAAAGGGTTCCCCGACAGTGTACGGATACTAGTCGAGGCCGGAGCCGACGTGAACGCCAAAAACGAAAGGTTCCTGAGACTTCTTCCTATAGCTTGGGCGAGCATGTACGGTCGAACGGACGTCGTGAAGTATTTCCTGAGCATTAGAACGGAAGAATTCGCGAACGACAGAGACGTCCATTTGGCCGTGAACTGGGCTGCCCTGGGCGATCACCTCGACTGCTTGAAGATGCTCCTGGACGCCGGCTTGGACGTGGACAACACCGACGATCAGATGGCCGATAGTACCCCGTTGATTTCCGCGTGCGAGCACGGGGGCACGACCAGGGTGATCGACGAACTGCTGGCGAGGAAGTGCAAGGTGGCCGTCAAGAATACCGACGGCCTGTCCGCGTTGGATTTCGCCAGCAGAAAGAGAGATTTCGAAGTAGTGAAGAGGCTCATCAACTCGGGGGCGTATCAGGACTGGACGATTGATAGAAGCTGTGATCTGTACAAACACCTCCAGGCGGCTTTAGAATGGGCCAAAGTCAAAGGGGAAGATAGTATGTTGTATAATCTCGTCGAACTGGGAATAAGCGAGTGTGGATCTGGCAATGGGTCCTGATGGAAGTGTGTAGTTGCCGAAATACACGAAATTACCATCAAAGACTTTGAAAAATCGAATATTAAATAAACAAGTAGTATTGACGAATATATATTAAATTTTATTATAGATATTAAATGTTTTAATTTATTAAATGTATAATTTTTTTATTATTATTTATAAAATTACATATAATTTCAAAAAAAAGGAAACATAAATGAGTGATCAGAAAGCTTCTTAATCCTTACGTATAGAGTGTCAATTTTTATTCCATCGTAGGATTTTAGTGACACTTCACTGTGTAATCAGTTGCTTTCAAACTTCCCAAGCGAACAAACTTGCACACAAATGCGAGCAATTTATTTTTTGCAGATTCGTCCTCATCAACTTCGTAGTTACATTAAATTAGAAACACCCTGTACCTAGTTGCACCCAATGCAAACTTGTTACAGATTCTGTCTTCATATTTTTGCCATGCGTCCTTCTGATAAGATAATAAATAGATAAAATTATTTGCCAACCTTAATGGGCTTACCGGCGCGGCGTATACACCCGAGTATACAAAAATGTATGCGTACTAACTTGATAACAATTATTAATCTTCGGTTAGCGAGATACATAAATTATATAATGCCAAGATACATAAAGAACGTCTATGAGTTTTGTCACTGTGTCATGAATACCTAGTTTGATTCAAGTATTTACGTAAAAGAAAGTTGGGTGAGAAATGAACGTTTTAAGTGAAGAAACCATAATAAAGGCAAGTTTTTTTTCGTTTGTGTTTGTTCTTTTCCCAGCATAAAACGCATCTACCGGGTGAGTCTCAAAAGTGGCTCATTTTTATTCGCCTACTTAACCGGAAATGGCCGCAGCTTCAATGACACGTCATAGTTATCTTCATTTGTCATCTATTGCTTAGATTTAATTAAAACGTTTCAGTTTTAATCAATTTCAGAGTCAAGTAGGCGTAAAAATATAGAGACAAAAAAAAACGTCATCAAATCTGGCTATGAACGAGAGATGGAAATAGCTATAGAATAGAGTGAAATAGGAAATATATAAAATAAATAATGTCAAAGCTCACAACAAAAATTTTTGATGTCAAACTTTTGACAATTAGCTGCCACAAATTGTAAAACAAATAATGGTTGTCACATAACGTGACAGCCTTGACAATTAAATAAGGTTATAAATTTAAGATAAGAAGATATTAATAATATAAGATTATATTAAAAAATATATAGATAATAGAATAACATCTTTTTTGCTCGGCCAACTTTGATCACTATTTTTTTTGGATGGCTAGTTATTTTGCCATTATGATGGAGATAGATGTTTTATGTTTTTCTAATATTTGATTACGACTAATGTCGGTGCATTTAAACTAATCACTACATGCTGATAAATATCCGTGTATTTGATGTTTGATTGCATTTTTTCTTGATAATTCTTAAGTATTGAAGTGTGTGACAGCAGTGTTGGTAATAAAAAATATTATTTGTATAATCTTATAAGCCATACTGTCCCATTTGGAAAGAAAAAAATGAAAAATATCTGTTTGTTGTCAGATACGCCGCACTGGTGAGACCTAATGAGGTCAAAATCTAGATCTGCGATTTCTAACGACGAATAACAGTGAACTGGAATTAGTCTCATTCTAATTTCGTTTAACGGACCTACCATTAGTGTTGTGCTCCCGGGAACGACATCTAGTGGGGGTTGACCTTGTCAGACACACCGAAACACAACCCTTTCCTTTTATGCACACCAGAGGGTCCCCCTCTATGTTACCGCTACGATATGATAGCTACGATAGGTAGAAATTGTGTTGCCGCCCTACCATTGTACAATAAGACCATTTCTGCCGACTATTCTCACTTTTTATTATCAGCCACCAATTTTGCCACAACTTAATCCTACCGTTTCTGTTTTAGAGTGTGCTCAGAGCTCGCGTAGTCATATCGACGTTAAAGGCGAGTTTCATGAGGATGGAGGCACTCAGTATATACCTCTTCTCTATCGCTCTGCTGCTACTGGTTGCCGTCATCCTGTTCGCGATTCACTGGAGACACCAAGTGGTGCAGAAGAGGAAGAAATTGGCCAGGGAGAATCTGAACGCCCCGGAAGACATCGTGGCGCAGCACCTCTACGACAAGGGCCAGTTCAAGTACTACGAGCCGTTGCAGGATAAAACGCCATCTGTGGAAAACTTGGATAGGTACGGGTACAGGTATAGTCACTACGACAATTACCCGCAAAGCTACGAAAGAAGCTACGACTCCCAACCTCTAAGAAAGACTGACGTAATCTAGGAGAATAATTATTTATTGGTATTTCATTATCATTGTATAAATGTATTAACTTTCTGTTTGATTGTCTAAATGTTATATCTTACTTTGAATTAGACAGCGCCGGTTTTCAGTGTGAAAGTTTACCTTTACGACAGAGGAAACAGTGAAGTGAACTGCTAATGTTTCTAAGTCTGAACGAAGAATTGTATTTTATAGACGAACATTGGCTAATGTTCTTAATCTATGTAAAATAATATGTTTTCTTTGATAAATGTATGTTTCATTGCTATTTTAGCTTTCAAAGGACTTCCACCACTTTAGTAATCCAATGTATGTACCAAATCTTATCAGGCTCTTACAATGTAAAGTAAAACATGTCCGTAAACGTGGTCTGGATCTGTTCTAGATATAGAAGTTTTTGAGTCAGATAGAATAGCTTTCATCAGTGACTGTTGAAAGTATAGGACACACATCATATTTAAGAGGTGACTACTAGACCTTAGTGCTGTAATAGCAAAAACGCATGACATGTCCACTAGAATATCCTGGCTTGCATAATGTTTGCAACATAGTTTTATTCACATTATCATACCTCTCTGAATCTTTACAGTTAAAAAAAAACAACTGTATATTAAACCTATAAACTAACAATGTTTATTTCTTTACAAATTTGAGAAAGCTGTTTGAAAATATACTTCTTTCTTCTGTTTGAAAATATACTGTCGCTATCACTTTTCTGAGCAGGGTATATTATCCTGCCTCGCCGCCTATAAATAAATTAATGAAAATTAGTCCAATTAAGAGGCGAAATGGAAAGAAAAGCATTTCCCATGTACTGAACGCTTTCGGATGCCTTCACCGTTAATATCATTTGCAAATATTTAATTACCTAAAATGTCTGTTTGCTTCCAGCATCTTCTTAACCGTAAATATTTAATGTTCTTTGCCGTCTAAGCAGAACATTAATTATGAATTAGGTCCAAAGCGTTGCGTAATCGAAAAATAGAAGACGTAAATATACGTAGTTCTCAGATTCCCGCTTTATTTAAACCACAGACCAACTAGATTAAGTCATACAGCCAAATCGATGAAGCCAAGTGGAGATCAGGGCGAATTCCGGGCTCGTTGCCTCATTTAATCGTTCGTAGAGTTTTCCTGGTGAACATATTTCGTTGCTTAGCAAACTTATATTTTATAAACCGAAAAATTATGGGTAAATGCATCCGGTGGACTATAAAAACCAAACGGAATGTATACGTGACCTGAAAAGAAGCATTTCTTTCCTTAAGTATGTAAAAATGCAATTTAATAAGCATTGTATAGTATCTGATCTTCTGATTCGTATACTTTCGTGACTCCAGAGTAGGCTTACAGTTTATGTGCCCTCGTTCCTGTTGCTACCGAATAGCGATACAATTCTGAATTCTTGTTAATTTAAAGTACATAATTTATTACTATCTCATGTATTTGCCAATTTAATGTGAATATATAATTTCCTGAATGTGGCCCTGTTTATGCAGTCAGGGTTTATGTTTCCTTACACACGTGCCAACCCCAGATTTTGACTTCACTTCTTCTCATAGACAAGATACGAGGTGTGGCTATTAAATAACCAGTCATAACACTTTTCATTCGTTACCAATAATTTTTTCGCTCTACACCGCTCCATACGACTTTTCCATTGTTGAAAGCAGTGCTGGAAGACCGCTTCTATCAGCTGGTTGAAAACCACCGTCGCTAACCGTTTCCACATTTTCGAATATTGTCCCCTTCAATGTCATCGTGTCTAACAAGCCTGGTTCAGTGTCAGTGTTATTTAGAATGTCAGCGCAAATGTTCATTCTTGATTCCTTCGACAGTAAAGAGTTTTGGTACCATTTTTACGCAAACTTTGCGATGTTGAACGATTCATGTAAAATCTAGCGAACACATTCTTTGTCGATTCCTGTTAATTCAGCAAACTCTAGGATTAATTTACCATTTTTTTTTCAATGTTTTCGTCCGTTTTTAACGTTAAGAGCCGTCGAGGGCGCGGATCGTCTTCGGTCGTTTCACGTCCCTCTTTAAACCGTTTAAAACATTCAAAAACTCGTGTGCGAGATAAACATTCATTCCCGTACAATTCTTGTAACATTGCATAAGCTTCTGTAAAAGTTTTTTTCCAGTTTAGCAAGAAACTTGGGATTACCCGTTGCTCCATCTGAACACTTAACATTTTTTTCGACGTGTCATTGGTGCGTAGACTAATTCAAACGACTGCTACAGTCAAACTGAGCGATCCACTGGCTTGTCCAGCGAGCTCAGGGTGGGGAAAGCATCACCAGACACAGTTCTGTTCAAACTCTTCGCGACACGCTCGCAGCGCGCTGGTAGCAGCATCAGTTAAGTTATTTAATAATCACACCTCGTACAGCCCGCTTGGTTTAATTGGTATGTGGTAAACTATAGGTAGGCATAAAATGAGCAACCTAGTTTTATGAATTAGTACTACGGAATTTACAACAATGTAAAACACTGTGTTATACAAAAAGGTGTAGGCTTCCAAGACTGTAGTTAATTGTAATTGTTACTCCGTGATTAATTGATTTGTTAATTTTTGTTACTTTATTTGACCTTTACAGTAAAATAAAAAAAATCTTCCACATTTACAAAATAATGCATCAGTTTGAAATTCCCGTATTATCGTAAGGAATCATGGGATTAACTTTAGGGGGTTATTACTAGACAAGCTAGAATAGCAAATTAAAAAAATCTCAGAAACGAAATGCCGATATCAAATAGAGATTCAAATTTCCATAAGATTATCGATGATTCAAAAAAAAATATTTAGCAAATATTTGGAGCTTGTTTCTGGGGGTACTGGAGATTTTTTGAAAGAATGTTTGCACAAGTTTCATTTGAAATTGTTTTTGCTATACTAGCCTTTCATTCTAACCTTCCATAATAACCTCCTAAAATCTGGTTCCCTTGTTTCCGTACGAAAATGCGAGAATTTCAAATTCGACCAGCCGCCGCTGGTAGTACGAACATAAACATTTTATTCTGAAAAATATTCTTCCACCAGGTTATCAGGGGTGGCTGTTTACATTGTGTTTACACCTGATTGGTGCCTAACGGACAAGGTGCAAGCTCTCAATTTATAAAATTTTAACGTTGTATTACCCACCACTCGATAAATTACGTGCAGGATATCGCCTGGCCGTGCCAGGAGGCATGAGGCTGTTCATGGAAAAACTTTTAATTTCATTAAATTAATTGAAAGTTGAACTTACGCTGGAAACGAAACAGTGGCTTGTTGGGACTAACCGCCTACAGGACACATGGGGTGGAGGTGAGTAAAAATTGATGATTTTAAACGAGCAGGTGTAGACAAGTAAACGATTTTTTATAGAATTTTCATTCTGTATGTGACAAACGTCTTTGAATAAGCTAATCCCCGTAATGTATTCCATTGCTCGCTGTTTTGCTCTCTGCAGTTTTTAATTGTTCCCAAGCTCAAGTCCTGTCCTTATTTGATAAGGACATATATAGAAATATATGTCCTTGTCAATTCTCTCTGGCTAAGGAGTCAAGAACCAATTTCATTGTCCTATATGCCACAGTGATCAGATAATTCTAATTTGTTCTAATTTGATTGCTTGTGTCCATTTGAGGGTGAATCCCTTTCCAAACCAAAAAAAAAATCTAAAACCATATGTTTTTAGATTTGACAGTTGATGACACTGACGAATACTTTTGCCTGAAAAACTGAATTATCATCCAGACCAGATGAGATGTCTTTGGATGGTATGCAGACCACCAGCTATTTGTCCTTAACGGGTAATTTTCGTCTTGTACCCATCAGTTCTTCTAGGAATAAGGATGTTCTACGGTATGTCCTTGTTGGTATTTGTAGGCATCATATCTAAAAACATTTCAATGCACTGGTAAGTTTTTTGTCATTCAGCAGCTTCTACGCCATGATATTAGCCTGCGACATATTTTAATCGACGCTTAATGCAGTTAGTATATTGCCCACCTGGCTTTTTGTAACTATTTCCATCAAGAGTATTTCCATTGTATCCGTCAGTGTCCTGGTGATTGCTCCATTATTATAGAGAGGCACCTTGTCTCTGTAATGCAGAGGACAGATTCATCGTAGCTATTTTAGACACCAGACTATCCATCGATTTTATGATTGAAAAGTGTATCCCATTTATTTGTTAGTCATCCCTCATACCCCTGATTTCACAGATTCTTTCCATTGGGACATTTTAGCTTTTTGAATTACCTCCTCTATGGAGAACGAAAATTCAGTTAAGTACCTTATCTAGTGTAATTTGTAGATTTGTCTGGCTTCAAAGCTACAAAGCTTCAGGGAAGTCGTTCATATAAAACATTCAGTAACTAGATATTTTGTTCTTTAGCTAAGAAAATGGATTTGGAATGGAGAGACTAATAATAGAGTTAAAACGGAGATAGGATCAAGTTGCAAATATGCCACAAGAAAAATTGGTGGAATAGGATCCAGCAAAGGGAATAACGAAGCAACTATATACAACACTGTGTCGAAATATTGGTCTTTACCAGTATAATGAAGTTTTAGCAAAAAAAAATGTTGGGGAACTGCAGGAAGACAAACACAACGCGTATATGTGTTATCGACTCATAGCATTTACTTATTCATTTATTTTATTAAACAAAAATAAGGGCAGAGGTAACACCTATTATGCCCAAAAACAAAAAATGTGTGTAGCGCAAATTATACAAGTAAAAGGAAAAAAAACATATACAATGAGGTTACAAGCAGAGTTAATCGAGACAGGCAGGCAGAGCACGAACAGTAGGATCGTGGAAGTCTCCGCGGCACCATCAGCTGCGAGCGTAGAACACTATGAGGTGAAACAGGCCATGCCCGAACACGAAACACTTTCGCACCATCACCACACCAGTCGAGAGGAGTTGTAAGTGTCAAGTCTGCTCCTGAAGGTGGCCACAGTTGAGGCGTCTATGACATTCTGAGGGAAGTGAGTTCCATCTATGAAACACCCTGTTAGTAATGAAATGCTGCCTGGCAGAGATGTGAAAGTTTTCTCGCGACAGTTTGAGACTGTGTGTAAGTCTTTCGTTCTCATTTAGTTGAAATAGGGAGCTCATATCTGTTGTGTATGGCTCAGAGAGAATGCGGTATGACTCAATGAGATTATTTCGTGAGCGCCTGTCACTGAGATCAGGTATTAATTTGGTGTATCGTCGCTGCACAGACTCTGTCAGCTTGATATCCTTAATGAGGTTTGGACTCCAGACTACACTTCCGTACTCCAGCAAAGGACGCACATATGACTTGAAAAGTTTAATCCACAGCGCACTGTCGCAGGCATGGAATGATTTTCCGAAGATGTAGGAGACGGAATTTGCCCTCTTAACCACCGAAGCAGCCTGTTCAGACCAACTCAAGTCTCTTTTTATAATTATGCCCAGGTCGCGCTGAGTGACCACAGGATGTACACGTTGGTTGTCTGGGAAATGGTAAGGCGATTCTGGGTTGTTGCTGCCAAGGTGTAGTACCGAGCATTTCTCTTCGTTTAGTGGTATTAGCCAAGTTCTGGACCATTCCGTTACCGCGGCCAAGTCGCTGTTCAACAGATCTGCTTCGGCTAGAGGGTTTCCGTAGATTTTCAAGCCATCAGCGTAGAAAGCGTGTTTGCAGCTCAGTGGTGTTGATAAATCCGCCGCGTATACAAGGAATAACACGGGGCCAAGAACAGTGCCCTGCGGGACGCCTGATGTCACTGCACGAGGAACAGATTTATGTTGGCCGACTCGCACTGAACATGTCCTGTTGGAGAGAAATGCCTCGATCCATTTAAGAAGATATCCGCGGATACCAAAATGCTCCAGCTGGTACAGCAGTCTGCGATGTGGCACACGGTGGAATGCCTTAGAAAAGACGAGATACAGGACATCCACAGGTTGCCTCCTGTCTAGGCTTGCAGTCCAGTCGTTAAGGCAGGTTAGGAGGTTTGTAGTAGTCGATCTGCCTGGCAAAAATCCATGCTGTGTGTCTGGCACTATTCTGTTCGCAAGAAGAAAATCTAACATATGTTTGGTGATGATTCTTTCTTGAAAACGCTTTTCAAAACGAAGGCTGTTACGCAGTCTGATCCCGGGGAAGAATCAGTGGACAGACGAGATAATTCGTAGATTCAATTTGTCAAAAAAAATTAGTTTAGATCATTTTGTTGCCAAATTAAATAACCGTTTCCCTACTATAAAATGTACATATGAAGTGGAACACAATGAACAGCTACCATTTTTAGATGTATTAGTTATTAGAAATAGTGAAAATAAGTTAGAGTTTGATGTATATAGGAAAGAGACCGCGACTCTTAGATATATTCCCAACGATTCACACCACCCTTTTCAACATAAAATGGCAAGTTTTATTTTTTCTAATTCACCGTTTGTTAAATTTCCCCCTCAGTAAAGAGAGGTTTGAACATGAGAAACAATTAATTAGGAATATAGCTAAGAATAACGATTACTCAGTCCATTTAATAGATAAGTTAACAAGGAAGCATACATTTAAGAGAACCCTGTACAATTCCACGACTTTCGTAGAGATATTGACAATTCGAAATTTGCTTCGTTACCATATGAACCTAAATTCACCCGCGGACTAGATACAATTTTTAAAAATAGTAATATCAATTTGGTTTATAATTCTAAAAATAAACTACAGACGCTTTTGGGTAACCCCAAAGACAAAATCTACAATAATGAAAAGTCAGGAATATACGAAATACGTTGTAAAGATTGTGATCAAAAGTATATTGGACAAACAAAAAGATCTATATTGACTAGATTTAAAGAACACATGGCTCATTTGAAATATGGCAGAACGGAAAAATTTTGTGTTGCCCAACACGCTTTTGACAACAACCATAGGATAGACATAAATAATTTAAAATTAATTAGAAATGTAACAAACAGTAGACAGTTGGATGTTTTTGAAAGTTTAGAAATCATTAAGTGTAACAATAGTATGAATAAGAACAATGGTCCGATACCCACCAGTCCACTGTTTTCTCTGATAAACAAAGACAGTTACGGTTCAGTGAACCGTGGCAACAAATTTGGTATACATAGTGCAAGTGTGTAGGCTAGAATTTAGTTTTAATCTTCTCCTGAAGATGCCAACTTGGTTGGCGAAACGCGCGTCGAGAAAAGTGTAGTAGTTCGGTGTTTCGTGGAAAACGTCCAGTTTTTTATCTCTACGCCGAAGGTTCCAGTACCCACTACTCCAGAATTTATGTCAATTTAATCGGTATTTTGAATGTTTTTACTGGGATGTGGGAAATATTTGTAGGATTGTAATATTCGCAATGCTACACGACGAACGGTCCTTATCCTGCTCACCCCTACCGGAACTCCCTTCGCTAATTGGAGCGGAGTTTGATTTGTTGCTGTGCGGTCGCCGCATTGTGCTCCCCCGCCACCCCCCTCGCCCCCCGACCGGACCACGGTTTACACCGGATTATGACCGAATTTGATTGCGTGCCAGAGGTTTGCGCGGGCGAACTTTTAAGCGGATCCGCGCCCTATTAAATCGTTTTCCTTTGAATTTTCCATCCGGCCCGACGATTTAATTAAAAACTATTCCTTAAGAGCCTAACAACTTCGGTCGCGTTTCGTTCGGAAATGGAAACGAACGTGGAAAGTCGCGAAACATTTAATTTAGGGAAGCACGTCGGTGTTGCTCAAGAGTTGATAGCTGGTAGGTTATTGTAATATTCAGAAAAGGTGGCAATTGTTGCAAGGAAAGATGAATTTAATTAGTCGTTTAAAACTCAGTGTTTGTAAATACACTCGACATCGACATATCCGTACTCCATATTTCCGAACTCACGATACTTCCGAACCTTTTCCCACGATATTTCGGAACTTGTACTTCCACACAACCGAACTTGTCGCTGTCGAATGAGCCAGAAAAACCCTTTGCGCATGCGCCAGCGTTCAGTTCAGTTCGGTTATCCCGAGGTGAAGCGAGTTCGGAAATGTGGAATTTCACGGAACGGAAAAGTTCGGATATGTCGATGTCGAGTGTATGTAAAACTAGTTCTTCCGGCATACGTTGTTCTGTCCTTTTAATATCGAATTTAATGAATTTTATGACTATGGCGCTACTTATCGAATCTTAGCATAGCTATGAACCATTGTCTCGACAATTTAATTAAATATTACCTCAATCGGTCAAAATATATATTTTTATATAGTTATTCAAAAGTTACACGATCACCGATCACCCGTATGTCACTGATTTGCAGTGGACATCAATTAAAAATTAATTTTCTGTGTAATTTTTTCGAGTTTTTCCGATATTTTAATAGTTATTCTGCTATTCGGGGCGGAGACGAATCCAACAGATCAAAGATTATAAAAATCGGTCCAGCCGTTCTTGAGTTATAAATGGTGTAACTAACATGACTTTGTTTTATATATTAAGATTTCAGAATTGCTCTAACTACATAGTATGTACTACGTCATATAGTGGTAATTGTACAGGGTATTTCAATAAGCAATGTCAAGCCGAAAAAGGATTACAGACCACCTCCTGACTAGTCTTGTCACAAAAAAATATGTACATATATATGTAGATGAAAGTGTATAGATTCTCGAGATACAGTTACTTTTGTAAAATTGGTGAAAAATCGCTTCCTGAAGTCAATAGTTTTGTTGTATTCAGCTGAATAACACGCCATTTGTATGAACTATAATATTTTACAATATACTCGTATTTTTGCATTTTTATGTACTTTTACATTTTACTACTTTTATTAACATTTTGGAATCTGACGCATATGATTGAGTCAAATTTTGACGACAGTTGTATATTCTATGTAGTATCAAAGTTGGGCAATGGTAGTAACCAAAACTTCGAAAATAAATTTTTGTTTTTTTTTCTGATATGTTCAATTTTTTCAATGGAATGTCGTTCAGCTTAATATAACAAAATAAATCCCAATCAGCCCTCATTTCAAGTCGTGGTAGTACAAAAATATTGACACTTAATTAAGGCACTTTCATTTGTATTTTTTTTCTCACGTGGCCACCTGGTCTGTGTCTCCCTTTCAGTTTGACGTTACTTTTTGGAACACCCTATACATACAATAGTGTAATATTTTCACTTGTTAATGTAGTTAAAGACACACCTCACTTAGCTGTTTTTAGTTGATGAATTGTATTATAAATTTTTACTTTCATCACGTTACTAAATAATTGCATTGTCATACATTGCAATTACTAAATAATACTAAGAAATATATGTTGAATACGACATTTGTCCTAGTTTTTTTTAATACAATTAGTTTCTATAATTTTTAATACTCAATAAAATTTAATTATTTCAATACATATCCATAATTAACCACTTTATATTTTGACAGTTCGTGTTTTTTTTTGAATGCTTCAAGCCTGAAGATGGACTGTAATAGTTTCTAAGCTGGTCGCAAGAAGTCAAGAGTTATAAGTATTTATTTGATTAGATTTATTTTCTTTGGTCAATTTTCCATGTTCAATCAAACCGTTATTCGTTTTCTATGAATTTATTATTCTGTGTTAATATAGTATTTCTGTTATGGTTCTGTTAATATATATTTCGTATTTTTTCTGAAAATCAACAGATAAGTCGTCATCGCATTCTCTCCAATTGATTTATTACCGAAACAAAAGACTAGCATTTCGTCAACTACATAAAATACGACAATAGAAGTCGGCCTGCGAGAGAACTGGTTCACTTCAAGGTCACCGATGCGAAGGACCAACATATCGGTGTTTGAATCATTGTCATGGTTCTTGAACAGAAAGTTTAAATCGGGCTCCTGCATCAGTGACATTGAAGTGAGACAATGATCTAATAATTACTAATTTGAATGACAAGTACTGCGAAAGAGCGGTTCTTCAATTGAAATAAGCGTTGGTGACATGATAGGACTACCCTCTAGTGTGCTTAAATGGGACTCGATACGTTGCAGTAGGTCTGCAAAAAGTCAACAACAACTAAATGTCGTTCCTGGGAGCGCACCACTAACGATAGGTACGTTAAGCGAAAGTGAAATGAGTATGATTATTCCCGTTCAGTTATACTTAATCAAAAATCACAGATCTGGATTTAGATATTATTAGACGGGAATTGGAAGGACGATAGGTTAACACGTAATTTTAATACCTTCAGTACAAGTTTGAACTTGTTAGAGTCATTTGTTTGTTTTTTTGTGACTGTTTGCGTAAACCGGTTTTTTCTAGTGCGTTTTAAAAATGAGTGACATTAATTTTGAGCGACGGTGTGCTATCAGGTTTTGCTTCAGACTTGGACACAGCGCAACGGATACTTTTGCAAAACTTCAACATGCCTACGGAGACAGTGTTTTTTCAAAAGACAGTGTTTTCGGTGGTTTAAGGCATTCTCAGGAGGAAGAGAGTCGATTGAAGATGAACCACGCAGAGGAAGGCCTTCATCTTCAAGAACCAATGAAAATGTCATGATCAATTATATAATACAGGATCTTGTGTGTTCAGATCGATTGACGACAAGAATGATAGGGGAAGAGTTAAATTTGAATCACACCACATCAGATTTTGACTAACGAATTGGGGATGAGAAAAATCTGCGCCATTTCATTAAACGAGTTTTTTAGCCAGTAAAACATTCCTGTGGTTTCTCAGCCTCCTTATTCGCCTTGACTTGAGTCCTTATGACTTTTCTCTCTTACTGAGATTGAAACATCACCTAAAGGCACGTCATTTTGGGACCAGCACTGCTATGACGAATGGAAGAACCGTCTCCAGCGCTGTGTGTCTTCCCAAGAAAGTTATTTTGAAGGAGACAATACTGAATTGTAATTCTATTCTAATAAAATTAATTTAAAAAATCATTACTGAATTTACACACCTCGTGCTCCCACACAAGTCCCAATATGTCACTGCGATATTCCCCTGGCGAGAAAATAAATCAGGACTCTTTGTTGATTGGTGTTTGTCATCAGATATATCACACTGGTGAGACCTAACAAGGTCAAAATCCGGATCTGTTGTTTATGGTAACGTGTAACGCTGAACGGGAATTATTCTCATTGTAAAATAAACAATGTTTTGTCTAAAAGTTCACTAGGAAAATTTTTCATCGGGATATTTTTAAAATGTTCAGTTTCAACCAGTAGATTGTTGAAAAAAGGATATTGTTTCTGTAAAACTAGTTCAGTGTGTGCTGCACAAAGCACTATATTACACAGAGACAATGGTGGTCGTGTAAATGCCTGCAATTGACAGGCGTTTTGCTACTTGACATCGTGAATGTACACTATACACTAAATTTACTGATTGCGCTTACGTCTCGTGTAAATAATGAAATACATACATATTGATTCGCTTCGAACGGGATATGAGATGCTGCTCCATGTAAATAATTCTATTAGGGCGCTTTTAGAACAAACAAAACGCCAATATCGACTGGTACGTACGCGTAGTCGTTATCGTGGCACGTAATTTCCTGTTTAATAACGTCTGGGAATAAAATAAACGGTATGGCGGACGATAACGCGTTATTACGTTTTGACGTCGGCGTCTGATGAAAATATTAGGCCGCCGAGAAGGAAATAAGGAAAACAACTAATTTGTATTTCTAAATTAGATAATCATATTCATTGTGATTCGAACAAAAGTGGAAAACAAATTAAATTCAAATGCGTATAGTACTCCTATAACTGTATTTAATGCAAGAATATACCGGGTGTTGTCCTACTGAAGGTACATCTATTAGTACACGGTGTCCCAATTTAACGTTTGACGATAAAATATTTTCGTGCTGACACGAAAATTTGATCGAAGAAGTTATGCAGAATTTTCCAAGTAATCTGACTTTGGCATTGGAATTATTATACAGAGTGTTACATAAAAATATATGCCCAAAAAAACTGACTCTTGTAAAATTATTTTGTCGAGTTTGTGAAATAATAAGTCGAATTTTGGGAGATATTATTAAATAGTATACAAGAAGTGTTAAAAACATCCAGCTTTATAATAGAAATGAAGGCAGTTGGACACCTGAAGTTTGAACTGCACAAGTTGAGGAAGTGAGGAAAATTGTTAATGCACACCCGTAAATCCTCATTTTAAGGTGTTAAGCCAGGTAGTAAATGTATCCTATAGAACCTGCAGTCATTCCTAAACTGTACTCTTATGGTCTAAGTCCATTCTAAAAATTATTGTTACCAAACGACCAGCTTCAGCGAATGCATTTTTCAGGTGGTCAAAGTGAATGTCATCAAGCATCCTCAGGAAGGTTTTCAGAGTCACCCCACCCTGCTGGCAATCCCTCAGCGTGGCAAATTTCCAGGGGTGGATTGGAGGTGAAATGTCATATTTGGCGCTCAATCTGCAGTTGACAGTGGGTCCCGTTAACTTCAAGAGTCTTGAATTAATGCCATGACATGAATTCTATACGAATACATCCCACACAGCCTTATTCAGGGGCGCAACCAGAAGGGGGGGGGGGGTTGGAGTAGGTGAAGCTTGGAAGGGTGCTTTGTTTGTCAAAAGCTGAAAGCGAATTGTGGTGCCCCATACCAATTTGTTAGGCAGCTTTAGGATGAATGGATTCACCCATCTGAGGTCAGACCACGCAAAACTGCGTAAATTCAAAAGGGTGGCTTAGAAAGTCTGGAAATTGGTTGAAGAAATGGGACAGCGACCAAATATATAGAACTTATCGAGGAGGTCTTAATGTGTTTTGGGGATGGAGTTTTTACACGACAGCGCCCTTCTTAGTCCATTCTGTAGGTCTCTGAAATTGCCGTCAAAATATTGCGAATTCAAATTTCGACATGAGGTAGGTTTTTGGGCTGTGGACGGCGAATGGTTTAAGGGAGGAAATACAATTAGAGGGTCCAAAAAAATCGATTGTTTTTATTATATCTAAAACGATAGTAAATGTATCGTAGAATATGCATGCTATGTTTAAAAATCAAATTCAAAGCCCTTCTATTTTTATTTATATCTATTAGTACGCATTTCGGTGCTGTCGACCTAGGGGACCTTTTGTCTATTGTGTCCTCTTTTGAAATACCTTGGGACGAATTTATATAGGCTCGCCAAGAGCTTCAGCAAAGTACAAATGAGTTTTAATGAAGAATCTGAAGGCCTACGTATGCCCCTGGCATCGCTGATTAAGGCGTAAGTATCACTTTCTGGTACTCAAACTTTAAACGCGTTTTTCTCGAAACAGCATTTTCGATGTTTATGCGGATTATAATTCAAAAACGGTTTAATCGATCTGGCTCAAACTTTCAGGATTTCTTCTTTATGACATTAGCTTCTAGTTAAAAAATCATAAATTTTATTTTGAAAAACTCAATAATTATTGCAAAAATGACCAAAAACTTTAGATTTTTTTTTTTTTTTTTTTTCGAAAAAGTTGTGCCAATTGTCAAAAACAATTTTTTTTAACTTATTAATAGTTTGTCGACTAACTGTAACCCTTTTTTATGAATATTTTTTTGGTTGGTGTGTTACAGATTAAAATTGCGGCGTCCAGAATCCGCACAATTGATTTCCATGCATCATATTTGGGCCACTGTACAGCCGCCATTTTGTTTAAAATATTAAAATAAAAAAAAATTTAACACTTCAATGTCAACAAAATATGTGTGCAGTGTTTGGTATTAATAAAATAAAAACTTCTTAAAAAAAGAAATTCTTTAAAAACTCGATTTTTTGGTCAGTCTAATTGTATTTCCCCCCTTAAGTCACAACGTAGCGCCTTCGGGGCGTTCAAAATAACCCTATAGGCTACCGAAAATTAAAAAACAACATTTCTCTAATACAACGCAAATCTAAAAAGTGTTACGCTAATTTTGACGAACGATTTATTTCTCATCCGGGTTGTTCACCAATGTAACATTCAGTAGGTAGCTATCCAGAGATTGTTTAACCTTTTCCGTACGGGAGTGGTTGATATATCGACCACCAAAAAAATTAAATTTGTTATGTTTTAGGGGGAAATTATGAGCCGAATACAGGGAAAAATGAAAAAAAAATTTGGGTGACATCTTTGACCGTGAAAATGAACATTTCAAGTGTCAAATAAGCTTTTTAGTAGTTTTACGGTAAAATTGGTGTATCTATGTATTTTGATGTTCTGAAAACAGATAAAATAAAATAATACTGCGTGAAATTAGGGTAGACGGAAGTGCGGACCCAAAAAAGCTAAAAATTCAAGACAAAATTTCTGAAAAAAAGAAGTTTTGTACAGAATTTTGATTTTTCTTGCAGATTTGGATTCTAGGAGTAAAAATAAGAAACTTCTGACCTACATTTCCTGTGAAATAAACCCTGTTCTAAAAGAAGTAGGCACAAACCTTTTCGAGCATCTTAGACACGTGTCTAAGATGCTCGACTGTACACGGCAGTACACGTGTACATGTACGTGGGGAAAGGGTTATTTTGATTTTTTGCGATTGGATCATCATCTATGCCGAGTGGAAAAAAATTTTGGGACAAAAGGTTCTTATTTTTATCCCTAGAATCGGAATCTGCAAAAAATTGAGGTGTCCATTGGAAATTCTAAACTTATTCCCGCCCCTATTTGGGGGTTGGTTTCTGGAGGTTGATTTTTTTTCATTCGATACTTCTTTCAAAATCATGACACCCGTGTTTTTTTTTTGGCGGTTCCGGACTTTTGTTGAGCGTTTTCAGCGATTTAACCCTTTATTATGCAATTTATCGTTTATAATTCGTTGTTTATGCACCGAATTATGTTGTTTGGGCTTCTTGAAAGGTAAAGCCACCAGTCTAGCTTAGGTTTGTACAAAATTTTAATTTTTCGGGATTTTTTAAATTCTTTACATTGTACTTTCCATTGCGTCCGGGAGTGATCGATATATCGACCACCTCCGAAGTCGGTGATGCCATACATCAAATTCATTGATTTTATGTATATTTTTCATATTGATTGGAAGGTCCACTCGTACTGATTATTTCCCGTACGGAAAAGGTTAACAAGTACAGATAATTAAAACTTTCGTAGCTTCCGTCTGGCACTTTCAAGTCAAATCAGAAATCTCAGAAGTAACTCAAAGAACTACCAGCTTACACTAGATCATGCAACAACTCGCCCTTAGCGGTTGGCAAGAAGGTGAAGTGTAAGAAACTGAAACAAATGTAGTCATCAGCGGGGGAAACGACAGAGGACAGTCCACTCAGCAGAAAGGTCCTTCGCAGTCGATCCCTTCGTCCGCAAAAGAGACCGCACAGTAGACGAAAAATCGCCGAGAATAAGTCATATATCCCGAATAAGTAGTGTCCCGTCTGCGAAGCGCCGTTTTATCTTCGACACAGAATTTAAATCTGTTATTTCCCTTTATAGAGCCCGATTTTCATATATATGAACAGAATATATCGGGGATATTTCTTGAGGCGACGTCAGCGTGTAATCTTAAAGTATATTATGTTTATTTTGTAGCTATTTATAGTCGTCGCGATTTCGAAAAGTTATCAGCCTCCCAAATGATCCTAAAGCCTTTCAGACGTGGCAATACACAGTGATAGAAAAACATGTAATCTCTACGACTGCATCCTAAATGGACACAAGCAACTAATTTTCCATTTATCAAATATTAATTCAAATATTATGGTTTCTTATATGTGGTATCTAGTTTTTTATATATCAGTTTCGAAAACAAAAGGACAAAAAGCGGCTTCTCCAAAGGATGTACACCTACAGTCATTCTATTTTTAATTGAAAATGATAAATACGCCTGGGGAACAAAAAAAAGCGGTGCAACTTTATGATTCCATGGGCGTGCATATATCTTTTATAAATTCGAAAATTGTGAAATAATTTTTTTTCATGCAAATCAATATAGGAGATTAAAAATTAGCCTTCATACAAAACTCTTAATATCTGTGATATAATTTGCTGTAAATAATGCTCATTTAGCCAGACAATCTCAAAAAATTGTCTGTGTTAATAAACCTAGCTGAAATACGCGTCACTGGCGTCTTAAACAAGTAGAATTCCTAAAGTTGTAAATCATTTTAACGACGTCGTAAAAATTTTATGGCACAGTGGACCGAATAAGTATTTAAGGAGTAGGGGAAAGCCGGGCAAAACGGGGTACTTAAAGTTTAGAGACCTCTAGAATTAACATATTTATTTTTGTAGGAATGTTATATAATTTTTTTCATTAACTTTACACCTAAACATTGTAATAAAAATACAGTAATTTGTTTACGGAGCAAAACTTCAACAAAAAAAAAATAAAAGTTTCCAAAAAGCATATTACCCCGTTTTGCCCCCTAGGTAGGGCAAAATGGGGTATTACATATGAAGTCAATTTAACTCAGAAAATAACAGATTATTGGCAAAATTCACATATTAACATCGCTTCATCGTCTTCGTCGTCGACTCCAGCACATGAATTATGTGCCCATTGCTTGCATCTCGAACAAGCGATCCATCCTTCAGATGATACCGAATAAAGGTCACCACAATAAAAGCAATTCGCGTCGCTGTCATGGCTGTTGTCACTATCGCTTGAAGAGCAATCCTTTTTGTTAGATTTTGCTTTCTTACTTTTATCCTTAATCTTCTCTGAAGTGATTACATTTTAAATTTTTCTTTTTACAGCCTTCACCCTTGGTGTTGCCTTTTTCTTATTTTTTTCAAGGGACTGCTCGAGCTCTGTTTTATAAGGGGTGGAGGTCAAAACAACGGTTTTTCCTTTTTTTCGTGAAGTTCTTTTAGTTGTTTGATCAGCCTGCGGAATAGGAATGATTGCCGTTGGACTTAAAAGTGGAAAGGCGGAATCGCTAGTTTTAGACGTGCTTGGTTGAGGATCAACGACAGGAGTCGATATTTTTTCTGGTGTTTTTATCCCATTTCTCCGTTAATAACAGCTTGAACGGCCCCTTCCATGCTTCCTATAGCCCAACTCTGTCTATTGGTTAAACGTTTGTATTTAAACACCATCTAGAAATAGAGAGAAAGTATAAGGTTACTAAGAAAAAGTTAGGGCAAAATGGGGTACCTAATTTTAACATGCCCCCCATTTTGCTCGCTTACGATGTTTTTAGGTTAAATGTAATAAAAAAACATAACATTTTATTTCTTTGGAACAAAAGTATCACAAAATACACAGTATCACAAAATACGAGTAGAGGTTACATTTACGAATTAAAATAAGACGCATATGTCCGCCGCTACATTTGCTCTGCGACTAACAGGTTCTAACTCAAACGAAATGAACACGTGGTTGTTAGGTAGGTAATCGGTGTGACTGTGTATAGATGGAGATAGTGGTTCGGTTTTAAATAGGGGTACCCTGTTTTGCCCGTCTACCCCGTTTTGCCCGGCCGTCCCCTATTAGATACAAAGCAATCCAATAGTATATTGGATCGGCATTCGCTGTTCATTCGCGGCATCACGTTGCCGGCTCTTCAAAATTTTCTTAAGTATAGTAATATACATAAAGTTGTTTTAATTTATAATTATTTTTTCCAGCAATTTTAAACGCTTTATTTTAATGCTAACTAATAAATTTATATCAATGTATTTTTTTTTAAATATTTCCAAACTAGCTTACTAAGAACGTCACGAACTAACAGTTTACTGAAATATGAAGTATACTTGTATAGTGAGCTTAGCAATTTTAGAAAATATATCTGACAACCTTGCTTTTTTTCTACCTATTTTCAATTTAGAATGGAAATACAGTACATAAGTTCCGTTTTAGACCGATAATGGCCACAAATATGACAAAAAGCCACAAGCTCTCTCCCTATTCCGTTCTTCTCGAGTCAACCTTAGAGATGGCAAAAATGACGACGTTATGGGTTTAAATCGACTGCAGATTCGGCCTTACCGACCCAAAAAAACAGGCAGATATGTTGGTGTAGTCTACTCTAAATGACATTAACAATACATACAAGTATGGCCCACGTTCATTTAGAGATAGGACATATTAACAGCTAAAGCATTCGGTGTGTCTGCTGCCGACCATCTGAGAGCGAATTGAGTATACCAACGCACGTGTGGGCCTTATGTGAGGAGCATATGCGCAGAAACGCTTTCTCATTTAAAGATGTAGAACTTCCTAGACTGCACACTACTCGTACTAACACAACATTTTCCCAATTAGTCAATAGTACTGGACTGATCCATAAGTTCTGTCGAATAAAGGTTTCCATAAAGTTATGAGTACCACGAAAAGCAATTTTTCGCCAGAAATTATGGATCAACTTAATGAAATCCAGTCTTTCGTCTAGTAAAATATTTCAACCGAAAATACAAGCTTGGTGTATGTTTTATCTAATTTTCTTTACCAAAAATTAAGTACAATTCTTTTGATTATGCTTGTAAGAGTACTAGAACAATACCTGTATTCTTAGCAGTGGCAGCTGATAGATTTTGAGATTCTCGTATTTTCATAAGGAAGCATGTGACACACGCATCATATTTTAGGGAAAGATGACTAGACCTAAGTAAAAAACTATAACAGCAACACAATTCAAATGAACCTTGCAAAAAAAATATCAAAAAACATCTGCCTTACCAGATCTTGGAAATGGCTTGCAAAATATTTAGGATTTTTTTTTTTAGAATTACCAAGTAAATAAAAAAAACCTTATTTTTTAATTTTTTTGCAAAATTTTTATATTTCTTAAGGATTTCTATCTACATTTCAAAATTTCAAATACAGTACGCTAAGATGAAATAAAAATTCAATTTACCATAAATTTTACAGACCTAGAAATAAAAAAAAATCACAAAAATAAAAATGCTTTGTATTTCTTTGGCGATTAGGAAAAAATATTTCGCTAATGATTTGAAGGTAATCTGCTGAGAAAGAGGTTTTTTGAAATTGAAATTGAAGTTTCATTTGAAGTTTTTTTCCTATTAAATCCTTCTACTTAGGTTCAGTAATCACTCCATAAAATATGATGTGAGTATCATGCTTTGTTACGAAAATCGAAACAGAAACTTAAATAATAGAGAAACTCAAATTCCAACAGCCGCCACTGATCCTTGATTGTTTGTATTGTCATATTTCGGCAACAGCAGAAAAATGTAGCCTACATTGTTAAAAGTAATTACGTTAAGAATAATTTTTCTTTTTTAAGAATAAGCTTTAATTTAGACTGAATTATACGAATAAAGAGATTGTAAGGGTTAAAGAAAGTTTGAAGTAATTTCTTTATTAGATTTTAATCTCAGAGGTATTGTATGTTCATATTTTGGGCTAAAATTAAATTTAACTTAATTTAACATTTCAAACATAATAAATCTTGGTATTCTGTTGTAAAACAAAAATATTATAAACAATTTAGTATATACTTCTAGGACCACGGCGTCTGAGTAACATCTATGTTGTGTTATTCTACTGTATGTTATAATAAGAAGCTCTGAAAATATATTAGGTGGAAATGATCTAGAACCAAAAACTTATTTTTAATGTTTTTTAAATAGTTTTATTTTTAATGTTTTTTTAAATAAACGCAGTACATAGATATGAAGTTCGTTACTTCCCGATAAGAACACAACAAATACAGTTTATGTAAATTTCATATATTCTACATTGTCCGTGTAAGTATTACAAAACGTACGACTTTTTAACTGTTGCAGGAGCTGTAAAATTTTCGTTGTATATAAACTAAGCCGTTCGCAAAGCTAACCAAAAAGGTCCCTTGGGGAATACACTTCAGCGCAACCGCGTAATTAATTTCATTTTAATTTGTTGAATAGTACTAAACTCTCACGTATGAGTCCCATGCTTGGCACTTAATTATACTTTAATATGGGCCATATATCGTGCGCTATATTTCCAAAGCTGCGGTATTCTCCTCGCAGGGACGACCTCAGATAGAAACGGACGTCTAAGAAAGTAATTGAATGAATGGATTTAGGAGCAAAACAGTTTCCTCCTCCCAAATATTTGATCAAATATAAAAAACAATACATTGTGAAATAACAAGAAAAGCGGTGGACTAAGATTGCAGTCTTGGGGTATACCAAAATTAATAACATAAGAATTATATTTATATTTGTTATATTAAGATATACGAGGCGTGACCATTAATTAACCGAACTGCTGTCGTAACACTTTTTATTCGTTACAATTACAGCAACTTTTTTGCCTTCAATGTATTCCCCTTGGTGATCTCTACACCGCTCCATACGACTTTTCCATTGTTGAAAGCAGTGCTGGAAGTCGCTTCTGTCAGCTGGTTCAGAACCTCCGTCGCTTTTGCTTTAACCGCCTCCACACTTTTGAATCTTGTCATCACAAGTAATCACCGTATCTAACAAACCTGGATTAGTGTCAATGTTGTTTAAAATGGCAGCGAAAATGTTCATTCTTGATTCCTTTTACTCGGGAGTGAGGAGTTTTGGCACCAATTTTGCACAAACTTTGCGCATATTGAACGGTTCATGCAAAATTTGACGAACACATTCTTTGTCGATTGCTGTCATTTCAGCAAGCCGGAATGCTTAGATGACGATCTTCGCGGATTAATTTACTAGTTTTTTCAATGTTTTCGTCCGTTTTTGACGTTGAGTGCCGTCCGGGGCGCGGATCGTCTTCGGTCGTTTCACGTCCCTCTTAAAACATATTAACATTAGAACCGCCGGACTTTGCTACCTACCTAGAACCGCCAAGGGGACAAAAATGTCCCCTGTCATAGAACTGGCGTTTTATAACAACGAAATGTGGTCGGACCTGCACTGCCGAATTCAAATCTGCGCAACGAGGGAGGAAAACATGCCTGGCGCATGAAAGCATAGTTTTGCTGTATGGGACAAAAATGTCTCCTCGGCGGTTCTAGTATACTCCGCATTTTTTTTTTCTAAAATTCGCGACCGAGCGGGTATTTTTTTCCGTGTTAAGTACAGGGCGTAAAATAAATAAAAGCCCGTTCAAATGACTGCTACAATCAAACTGAACGACCCACTGACTTGTCCAGCGAGCTCAGGGTGGGAAAAGTATCACCAGACGCAGTTCTGTTCAATCGCGACACGATCGCAGCGCGCTGGTAGCAGCATCAGTTCGGTTATTTAATAGCCACACATCGTAGTGTGGTAGGGACAACACTAGAGGTGAGGCAACATACATATGTCAACAAAAAAATACAAAAAGATTTTTACTAAAACTTGTACTAGAAAGTGTTTTTAATTAATTTAATTCATACGAAGTATTTTACTCTTAAAAATACATAATTACTGGTACTTATTTGTCTAAGAGTGACACACCTTTATTGCAATGGGCCCTTATATGATTCAAACAGCTGTGATTAGTCAAAACGTTATTATTGGCCCTTACTTTCGTGAAAACGGACGCTGTAAACACAGATCGCTACCTAGCGATGTTACATGATATTTTCTGCCGCGATTGAGAAGACGACGCATTAACCTTCATACTCTATGGTTTCATCAAGATGGAGCAACTTGCCATACATCCAAAGCAGCAATGACTTTTTTAATGGCACTTTGCCCAGGACGTTCGATTTCATTGCGTGGAGATGTGGGGGGGCCCCCCGGGGCCCCAACCCCCCCCCCCCGGGGGCTTTTTTTATGGGGCTACCTTAAGTCTCGAGTATACAAACCACGTACACTTGAAGTCCTTCACAAACAGTCACCCGAGAAATTCGAAAGGTTCCACGTGAAATGCTTCGTCTACAGGAATGCCTAGACAAAAACGGGCACCACCTAACTAACGTAATTTTTCGCACCTGATTACTTTTTTTCTTATTTTTCACTATGCGTCGTTTAATGGCAACATTTCAGCTATGTATTAAAAAAATTAAATTTGAATTTCTCTGGAAAATAAGAGTGTGACAGACTTTTAAAACATTCCATAACTCCACGCCGGACCGTGTATTACGTTATAAACTTTTTTATTTAATAATGTTGTGTGGCGGTAGAAGCCGGCCCTGTTTCTTCAGCAAGTATCGCTTGCATACAAACGCAACCTACCCGCCAAAAGCTGTCTTCTTTCAGCATAGGGGTAGCACGCGGCTGCATCGAAATACCCCTACGATATATAAACCGTACGATGTACTCCCATGTTCCCGTTGAACTCTCGCAATGATATATTGCAAATTTCGTCGTAAAATGGTTTAGTGGGTCAAACATATTCGGTGCATAATTCACTCGACGGAAAAACCGCATGATGTTTCGGTTGCGTTTTTTTAGCTACATATACGGTTTATATTGAAATGGATTGTCAGCTGTACGGGTTTCATTTCATTGTTTGAGCCGACACATCAAGCGAAGCCTGCTTTGATTGTATGAAATTGCACCCAGCGGAATTTCTTTTATTCGTAATTGAAAACTGAAATGCGCCATAATATTTTCAATGAAAAAATACAAAATAGAATACATTATTATCACAATAAACCAATTTAATTTGAGTGTTGTTAATATATTTTTTTAATTAAAACATATATACGTTTAATTAGTTCCACATATGCTCTGAAATGTCGACATTTTCAATTTTACAAAAAAAAAAAAGAAAAAGAAAAGAGAATCACAGTACTCGCACTTTACACAAATGTACCAGAAACAACTTTTATTCTGGAGTGGGTACTGGAAACTTCGGCGTAGAAACAAAGAAAAGGACGTTTTCCACGAAACACCGAACTACTATACTTTTCTCGACGCGCCAACTAGGTTAAATTTAGGAGAAAATTACAACTAAAAATAATAACTTTTTTTACAACTTTTATTGTTGTTGTTATTACTGTTATTCCTAAATACTGTTGTCTTCAAGATAGCGCTAAGAAGATATAATACCTACACAATTCTTGCTTTTCAAAATAAAAGGCTATAGAGATGGAACTATCGATATAAATATAAAGTACCTACTCTTTTAAATTTTAAAATATATTTTATTGGTAAATAGTGATTTTAGGCCTAATACATATTTTTTATATACTAGAAAGGGATATAAAAAAATCCCAAATTTTTAAGAGATTTTCAAAGAGCTGTAACTTGGGGGAAATGGTCGTAGAGAAAAAAGGAATTAAATAATGAAAAGGAAAATGGTCGTAGAGATTAAGAAAAAAGGAATTTGAAGCTTCAAGTTTCTAGTTTTTAGATCTTGAGTTAATTTTTTTTAGCTCAATAGTTTTTGAGTAATCATAAAAAAAAAACAGCTAAAAGTTGTTTTCGAAATCTTTGCTTGCCTTTTAAGGGGTCCACGGACTTCAAATTTTTTTTTTTCGATAATTTTATCATAAAATTCTTTTAGATAATTTAATTATCTTTAATTTGACCTGATTTCGAGCACTGTTCAATGAGTTATCGCCGTTCAAAGCAAAAAGATTACTTTTTTTTTACTTTTTATTTTACTTTTACTAATTATTTTGACTTCATCCTTGATAAATAATCAATTACTCGAGAAATAATAAACGTACAGAATATTAAAGTAGGGTTTTGAAAACCACAAAGTATTTTTTTACAAGTTATAGTAATCGATTTTTGCAAAAAAAATTTTTTTGGAGCGAAATTATTGATTGAAAAGGAGGTAAAAAATTGCATAATTGGGGATATTTGCACAACTTGTCATAGCTTTGCACATAACAGACAGACTAAGTGGTCGGAAAAGTTGCCGTTTCTGACATTAAAGTTAAAAAAGATTTTTTTGTAGCAACAATTCATATTTTCATTATCAAAAAACGTTAATTATTGTAAAAAAATAAAAAACAAATCTTTTTTTCCACAATGCTTCACGTCCAAATTCACAGAAGCTCTGTTGAAGCAAATTCGAAAGTTTTTCAGGATTATAGCAAGTCTACTGAGAGGACATTGGACTAAATAGATACATGAGTCTAATTGATCTGGCAGAGGAGACAAACAACATGTAGATTCTGCCTGGAAGAAAAACATTCCTCAGTTCACGTGTTATCTCATTGTGAAGGTGTAACAGAAGTGAGTTTCAAATCGAAGGAAAGGAAAAGCCAAAAGATGATAGTCATACAGATGAGCCATATCAAGGCTGCTATAAAGAACCGAGCTGGATAAGGTACTTTTTGTTTATAATCTAATACTGATTATAATTCTTACAGTATTTATTTGTTATTATGGGCTTGAAAAAAGTCATTATTTGAGAAATATACAAGAAAAGTGTTAATAGGGCTGGAAAATGATGATGATGAATACATCGTTCAGCAGTGACGCTTTTTGGTTTGGCCTTAAGTATATTTACTGCCGAATGCTTGTTCTATAATTACTGGTATTCTTGAAATATTCTGGAGGGTGGTGACATTTGCGTCACATGACTATTGTCTTCGAACTCAGAGCAAAACACGTAGACCCAACTTTGGGGCCAAAAAAAAAAACTTAAAGTTGCAATTTTCAGGGTTAAGGATGTCGAGGAGTTTTTCCACCTTACAGGAAAATGGTGGAAAAATTCAGCTCATCAAATTCATCAAATTATGTAGAGAAATACTCTCAAACTTTCGCGTATTTTTTTACATTGGACTTAACTTGCCGGCAGGGCTGGTCGCTTCGACCAGACCAGCAGTCAGGTGGGGACCCACATATGAAATTCATTAAATTTTATCTATATATTATCTATAAATAAGAGTCGCACAGTGTTTTGATCAGCACAATTTAGCTGGACAAAATTATTTACTCCAATTTTCTGTTTGTAATGTCTTTATTGAATATTGCTATCACCATTTTGTTCATTCTAAACTTTAAATGTATGTGATTTGATAAATCTAACTTTATTTAATAAAAATGTTTTTATTGGGTAAATAGAAAAATATATTTCGTTAATAAAATTAAATAAATAAATAAATAAAAAAAGTTAAATAACATAAAAATGAAATACAGTACAATAATATAGACGTCCAAAAAAACGTCATGGAAATAGCGGTCATGTCTAAGCTTTTCGATTATGTCAAACTTTTGACAAGTAGCTGTCACAATTTGTAAAATAAACAATGGCTGTCATATGATGTGACAGTTTTGACAATTAGATAAGGTTATAAATTCGATTAAGAATAGAAATACGTCTTTTTTTTCTCGGCCAACTTTGATGACGTTTTTTTTTTTTGATGTATATAGTATAAGTACTGTAATAACGTAATTATAACCACAAGAACTTACACTAACCACTCGACACTAGTTATACTAACTAATTCTTAACTAATCACTAAACTAATCACGAAATTCCTCCTATTCCTGATGAGTAATCTATAATATAGTCCTGTAACATAACATCACTATCGGTAATGCCTATATTTCTACAAATAATACTTAGATCAAAAAGTATAGTATATGCTTAGATATAGAAGGCGTGAAGGTAGTATCAAATCCATGACTTGGGATAGGAGTTTACTAAGGATAAAAGAAATGTTTGGCATTCTAGATACCACACCTCCTATCACTCCTGAGAATACTCATGGTCGTTGCAACTACTGTGATAGAAAAAAAAATCGATCTACGCGGTATTCATGTCGAAAATGTGGCAAATTTATGTGCCTTGAGCATTTAACTTATATATGTGCAAAATGTTATTCTGATAATGTTTTGTAAAAAGTTTTAGTTTATTGTTTTTTATAATTAGAATTAATACAGTTCCAGTTCTGTATTTTTTGTTTGTACCAGTATATCCAAATAAACATATTTTTCGAAAAGTTTTCTTTTTTTCTTCATAAAATACAAACCGACATAAGTATCACCCTTTTTTTTATGTGTCAAAACGCTATGCGGACTCAGGCTCCGCCGCCAGCAACGTTTCGCAGAAAGAGTGCGCCAGTCACGAAAGGTTAAGAAAAAAAGGAGGATGCGCCAGGGACAAGATTGTCCCGATTTTTTCAACACAAAAGGTGGCAACCCTGGCCTATGTCCACGCGGGCGTGCATAAAAATTATTTATATTTACTGCCCTCTAGCCCGACCGCATCCACGCCGAACAAAAAAAATGTATTTGCGTAACAGAACGAAGGATTTGCATAGAAATGCCCCGCGCGTATGTTCGCATCGCCGATGTGTAATGAAGCAATTCGTTTTAATTGCGCGCGGGAAACGTGGCGGAGGACGTTTGCGTTAAGTGGAGATTAAAATTTTCGGCTTGACGCCCCGCCGCACGGACTGTTTTTAATTCCCTCGTCAACGTTACAGGAGGAAAAGATGATTTTTCGACGGAATTTGAGTGAAAAAATGGGCTTGTCACGCCACTGGCGGATTCCCTATCAACCTTCATTCGACAAGTGGCCATTTTTTTAAATTTCTGAGTCCATTTCTACAAGGTGAATCATAACTGGTGATCAAAAATGATACCACGTGTTCCTTGGTGAATTATAAGGGGGGATATTTCATATACAGTTTTCATCTAAGACGTTCTTAAATACAGTGTTAGATTTTTAAAAATATTTTATTTATTTTTTTTAATATTATAGGAATTAATGACCGAAATAAGTTGAAATTTGGTACATGGATTTACCTAAGCAGTATCTAAAATGTGCAGTTTCTTCGTAAAATTAAGATGCTTCAGTGGTGGAGATACAAGATACTAGTGGCGTAACTGTCTAAATAATAGTAGTACGCCACTGCTTTGTTGTAACCATCATAATTTTCGATGTACCTTTCATTTTGCTACAAATGAGAACTATTTTCTGTTTTTCTAAAAGAGACTGGTTTTCGACTCACTAATCAGTAAACATATTAAAAAATTAAGATATTTTTAAAAAACTAATACTGTAGCTTTCTAACGAAGAGTCAATATAAACTGTATGTGAAAGACCCCCTAAAAATTCACAAGAAACACGGCGTCTCATTTTTGGTCACCAGTTGGAGGAAAATATGAGTTTTCGATTGAATTTGACTGAAAAATGGCTTGTTACGCCACTGCGGATTCCCTATCAACTTTTATTCAAGTGGCAATTTTTTTTCAATTTCTAGCTCCATTTCTACAAGGTAATTCATAACTGGTGACCCAAAATGAGACCACGTGTTCCTTAGTGAATTTTAAGGGGTGTATTTCATATCAAGTTTTCATCTAAGACACTATTAAAAAGTGCTAAATTTTTCAAAATAGTTTTGTTTATTTATTTTTTAATATCATTGAAACTAGTGACCGAAATAATTTGAAATTTGGTACATGGATTTACCAAAGCAGTATAAAAAATCTTCATTTTCATAAAAAATGCTTCAGTGGTGAAGATAAAATATACGAGGTGTATAAATTAAGTAAGGAGACAGAGATTTTTTAATTTCATTATTCGAATAGAATTATAATTCAGTATTTTCTCCTTCAAAATAACTTCCTTGGGAATCCACACAGCGCTGGAGACGATTCTCGAATAGGTACTGGAATGGCCTCCAGTTGGTCGGTTACAGCCGTTTGAATGTTTTCTATGATCCCAAAATGGCGTCCCTTGAGATGATTTTTCTATTGTGAGAAGATAATAAAGTCACAAGGACTCAAGTCAGGCGAATAAGGAGGCTGAGGAGCCACAGGAATGTATTTACTGGCTAAAAACTCGTTTACTGAAATTGCTGTGTGACAAGGCGAATTGTCGAGATGCAACGTCAAGTTATTCTTGATGTTTAGTGTCACACGCATGACTCTTTTTTCGAAATCGTTTCAAGAATCGGAGTTTTTCAAGAATCTCTCTTTAAAAGTCTTTATTTACTGTTTGGCCTGGAGACCAAACTTTTTTACTTTTTGTGGAGAATTCCCTGACTATCACAAAAGCAAATCAGCATGCACTTGATCTTCGATATGCTCATTCGTTCTTTTATGGGTCTTGGAGAGTTTGAAGTGTGCCATTCCATGCTTTGGCGCTTGGTTTCCGGGTCGTACTCAAACACCCAAGTCTCATCACCAGTTGATACGTTCCATAAAATTGGGGATCATTTTCAATCGATTCCAAAAAGTCAAGACACCTTTCTCTCCTGATGTCCTTTTGTTCCTGCAAAAGGTTTTTGGAACCATTTTTTGCGCAGATTTTTCTCATCCCCAATTCGTTAATCAAAATCTGATGAACAGTGGTGTGATTCAAATTTAACTCTTCCCCGATCAGTCTTGTCGTCAACCGACGATCTGAATGCACAAGATATCGACATTTTCATCGGTTCTTGAAGGTGAAAGCCTTCCACTGCGTGGTTGGCTAACCTAGGCTCTTGAAAAAACACTGTCTCCATAGTTAAAGTTTTGCAAAAGTATCCGTTGCGCTGTGTCCAAGTCTTAAGCGAAACCTGATAGCACATCGTTGCTCAAAATTAATCACTCATTTTGAAAACCACTAGAAAAAAACGTTTACGAAAACAGTCACAAAGAACAAACAAATGACTCTAACAAATTCAAACTTGTACTGAAGCACTTATCCTACCACCCTTCCAAGTCCTGTCTCCGCAGTGTTGCTAGATCGAGCGCTACGTTGCCAGTCTGTACTTTACACAAAAGTTAATATTATAAAGGTTAAAATATAAGAATTATGAAAAAAAAAAATCGTACCGCAGATTTTTCAATTTTTCGGTTATCTAACGATGTTCGATTGTTGTTCTGAAAACGGCAGATTGTAGCAGAGGTCAGGTAACGCATCTTCTGTTCTTATACTTTTTTTCACCCATCCCGTATTTAAGGAAATATCCACTATAGAATGATAAATACAAACGCTGTATGTACCTAAATAATTTAATTTGAAACTGGTGTAACGAACTGTACATTTCTGGTACACATGCTAACAGCATGGAATTCGTGTTTGGCAAAGGGAGCAAAGTCAATTACAATCATTGGCTTGAGGTCTGAGAAAAAAAAACTCCCCCACCACGTGTTCGTGAATTATAAAAAAGGGCCCGTAATTAAAAAAGTGTCAGCGCCGCTAATAACGACATTACACAAATAAAATGGCACATAAAACTAGGCAGTTTTCTGGGAGTCGTATATTTTTATAAAGCGTGCGCCCATTTAATAATTCAAATATTCATTTGTATGCAAAGTAAGGAGCGAGCCGGCATTGCCCATTAATTAAACGTATGTTGGCAGCCGTGTGATACCTAATTAAAAAATATGTACGGCCAGGTATTTGCAGCAAAGATTCCTTTTCAGACGAATAAATGGGGATTTTACGCTGAAATTCAGTTACTAATTTTCACGCTGAATCAGTATTTGTCTAAATAATAGCCCCGGAAACACAAAACTAACTCTATTTTTACCGTATCAGCTATTGTGTTCTTATTCTACGAGCTTCCTACAACATCATCCCTATTTAATAACCGAATCCTAATACAGGAAGTCTCAACTATGCTACTTTCGAAGCAGTGATATATATAACTATATTCAATTGTAACGAGTAATTCAAAAACAAAAGTCATCACACTTGACAAAGAGACATATTTCTATTCGTAATGTTCAGTTTACAGCCTTCTTGAATAGTCAAGACTGTCACATTATGTGGCAGCAGTGGTGGATTTACACTAGGGGCAGTCGGGGTTAGTGCCCAGGGCGGCAAATTTTCTAGGGCGGCAACATTTGGAAAGTGGAAAATTTTTTTTAGTGTTATCAAAAGTTCTCAATAGGAATTTTTTATTCTATTAATTAATCATTTATTATGTCAAATCGAAATTTGGTAAATCATAATTTGGGCACCTTAAGTAAAAATTAATTTTCGAAATAATTTAAATAATTAATTTCCTTGAAGATTTTAAATGGTAATATTTAATTTTTTCATTTTCTGGAATCAAAAAATTTTAATTGTTTTTTTTTTGGGAAAATTAAAAACTTTTTTGTTATTTCTGCATTTAGAAAAAAAACTTTAATTGATTAATGAATTTCTTGAAAATTGAATAATTTGTTGATTATACTTATTAACCTAAATTTAACGAAAATCTAATACTTTTGAATCTAATCAACTTGCAACTGTGCATACTGCCACCTGCAGTCTGTTTTACAAATATATCTAACATCCACCACACTCCCCCCTACAAAATCTTTGTTACTTTTCTTAAAAAATGCTTTACAAGGTTCTAAATATAATTAAAATGTTGTCAATAAAATTTTTTTTTCTCCTAAAAAGTAAATAAATAATATTTGAATTGAATTTTGCATATATTGATATTAAATATTTTAATTTTTTAAAAAAAAAATTAAGGATTATGGGGTTTTTTTTCCATCCCCCCTTTTTTTTTCTGTATGAGTCTTCTGTTTGGGCTTTGTTGGAGTTAGAATCATAGGTACCCCTGAATTTGTGATGTTCATTGATCTTTTGTGTACCATAAAATTAAATCTCTTTCACAATGATAAGTTGTACTGTGTACCTTGCCGTTCGTCCTGATTAAAAGGGACCCATAATGTCATTTTCTTAAAAAAAGAAAACATTTCCTTAAATTTAGTGAAAAGTAAATGGAAAAAAAAGTTAAAGTTTTTATATTAAGTAATAACAAGTAAACCTTCTAATACATTGGTTACATACAATAAATTTATTACGAAATATTTTTATTTGTCTTACAAAATATTTAGTTTTTTTTTGTTTTGGGGAAAGAAAATTGACTGTCTTCAAAGTAGGTATTCGAAGAAAAGAAGGAATAAAATTATTTTTCTTCCTTTTATATGAGTAATTTTTTTGAAATTTTTATTTTTAATTAGGACTTTTCATAAACAATATTTTTTCAAAGTTGGACATTTTTCTCCATTTTATTATGAATAAATATTGATTAAACTATCAACAATTTACTGTAAAATTTGAGATGGGTAGTCTGTATTTTTTAGATACAAATTTTTGAAGAGGCGAGCACGCTTAGCGGCTGACAGATTCTCATAAACCGTCCACTCGCGTGTTCCTGTAGAGTGGTGATTCCGCATTTTTTGAGCCATCCTGCAGCAAGTGCGTCGCGTTTAACATTTTTTTTTTTATCAACAATGTCAGTTTCATTTAAAGATCGTTGTTGCAACCCTTTTAAAGAAAGCAGTCACACCAAAAGTGTTAATAAACAAAAATTTACGGCGCCCATCGCCTTCCTTATGTAAAAAATTGATATGTTTGAATGCAAACGATAAACTGTGCACATCGTGTAGACAAAAAATCGGAAGAATGTCCGATTCTGATTGTTGTGCGTATATTATTACTAAATTGCAAAATAATGAATTCAAAGTATTATTGCATTACTATCGTTTGCAAATTTTTAATGCGTTTCGAATCCCAACGTACCGATTTTAATTTTCTATCGGATTCAGACTCTTCCGACGATGACACCTGTTCTCATTTTGATAACGAATCAGATGTAAGTTCAGAAAAATCTTGTTATGAATTGTAAATGTGCTTATTGTATTCATTTGTTAAAGTATATTCCGAGTAATCAGCGAACAAAAATGTAGTGTTTTTTTTGTACTTTCAGATTTCGTATACGCATAAAGTCGAAATTTTTGCGATCTCCCCAAAACGAAAAAATACGTGTCGAATATTTTGGTGTAAAGAACAATAAAAAAAATACTTCGGTCAAATTAAAATTGTCATTGTAAATCTCGCGTGAAATGACCCATATGTATATACGAGGTGTGTAAATTAAGTAATGAGACTTGTTTTTTTTTTAGTTTTTATTTGAATACATTACAATATTTGTAATTCCATTTACACAGCGCTGGAGACGGTTCTTCCATTCCTCATAGCACTGCCTGGAATTTATATACTGAAATAGTCTTCAGCTGGCCGGTTATAGTTTTGAATGTTTTCTATTGTCCCAAAATGTCGTCCCTTGAGGTGATTTTTCATTCTCGGGAAGAGAAAAAAGTGACAAGGACTCAAGTCAGGCGAATAAGGAGTCTGAGGAGTACTCTTTGACCTGGAGGCACAAACTCTTTGTGGACAATTCCCTGCCTATCAAAAAAGCAAATCAGCTTGCATTTGATCTTCGACTTACTTATTCTTGCTTTCTTGGGTCTTGGAGAGCTTGAAATGTGTCATTCCATGTTTTGGCAGTTGTTTCCGGGTCCTACTCAAATGCTCAAGTCTCATCACCAGTAATGACACGTTCCATAAAATGGGGATCATTTTCAATCGATTCCAAAAAGTCAAGACACCGTTCTCGCCTGATGTCGTTTTGTTCCTGCGAAAGATTGTTTGAAACCATTTTTGAGCAGATTTTTTCTCATCCCCAATTCGGTAGTCAAAATCTGATGAAAGTGATGTGATTCAAATTTAACTCTTCCCCGATCATTTTTGTAGTCAACCGACGATCTGAACGCACAAGATCCCGTATTCTATCGATTTTTATCTGTTTTTGAAGATGAAGGCCTTCCGCTGCGTGATTCATCTTCAATCTGAGAATGCCTGAAACCACCGAAAATCCTGGGCTCTTGAAAAAATTCCGCAGTTTTGCTAGATCGGGCGCTATGTTGCCGGTTTCATCACTTAATATACACTCCTCGTATTTTCCATAAATAAACTAATATAATGGCTTATCACTTCGATTACCGAAATGAACCAATGGAATTTCTGAAGCGAAGTAAAACTTCAGATAAGATTGTTATCTGTGGAAAATATCCAGAAGAATTTTGATAAGCAATTTGATTGCTTCGTAATTTATTCACTTTTCAATGGAGGCGTACAATATTTTCGAGAAATTGCTATTTCAGATGGCATACTGATGGAAAACTGAATCTTTTTAGGTTCTTGAATTAGAGTAACAGACCAATTGTATTGATCAAAAAAGCATGTGTACCAGGCAAGTTCTCTGGCTGTATGAAATTGATTTCATTTTGACAGCAGTGTATTCATGAGAAACAGGTGACTTTTGTAATACCAATTTGATGAAGTTTATTAAATTTTCAATTGTGGCATACAAATACAATTTTTTTCTAGAAATTCATATTGCAGATAATATACTGATGGCAAATTGTCTACGGGATGGCAAATTGTCACTAAAGGGAGCTTTTCTAGCTGTATGAAGTTGATTTCATTTTAACAAAATATAAAGAAATCGTTGTGGCAGTGATATATTCATGAGAAACAGGTGACTTTTGTAACACCAAATCGATGAATCATGCTTCATTTCATCATTGTTCTACAATTGCTCACAAGGGATCTGTTTCTCGTTTCCTATCATGCTCTTTCTGTTAACCACTGAGAGAGTGTTTAACCCATGTAATTCTCTATTCTTTCAATAACTAAGTGACAAAAATAAAATAAAAAACTCAGTTTTTAAAAACAAACATTTATTTAAAGTATAAATCAATCACATATCAATAACAAAATAAATTATGTTTTATTGCAAACAATAAAACAGAAAGCTATATCACATAATATAAAATGCATACGTAAATTTCAAAATTTCACATAATGTTCATCAATGATGAGCGTAAAAAGTAAGATTATAATGATCTAGAACAACGAACCAAAAAATGAATAGGTAGGTACGTATTACACCAGAGGTCCACAGAGCTGGACGTGAAACTTCTAGAGACTTCTAAAATGTCCTCGCCAGATGATCTAGATCACCATCTCCTGTAATGGTCACAATAATGGCATCCGTGTGAGTAGTACGCGTGACTACAAGGTACGTAATGCACCACAGTCATTGGGGGCGGCGGTGGCGGCGGCGGAGGTGGTGGGAACAATGGCCTCGTCACCGTGTGGACGATACCTGACACTATCCCACCTATAGGTCCAAAGGGTCCAGGTGGTCCATGTGGTCTATGTGGTCCAGGTGGTCCAGGAGGTCCTCGTCGCCAAGGAGGTCCGGGAGGTCCATACCAACTCATTCTTATTTAGACGTATGTAGTTGTTTTGTTACACTAAAATTCGCGACTTATCAGGACTGTATCGTAGCCTGTCGATCGCGATTATATTTATAAGGTTTTAGCAAATTTATCTTATCGGGACATGGTGTATTAATACCTTAATCATCGTATTGTTCATAAATGAGTCATGCAGCAGATTTGACTTGTGATATATTTTTTTAGATGCATTTGAGAGCGCATAGGTTCAAATTCAGCTTATCGATCACGTGGCAAACTAATTTTGAAGGTTTTTATTTGTCATTTCAAGTTTGTTTATTAGTTTAAACTCCATGAGTTTCACAGTATTACTTTGGTATATCATTAGTTTTATAAGTCAATACCTTCCTTCATTTTTTAGTTTTTTTTTTATTAATAATTTGCTTTATCGAGACATTTTGAATATTGCTTTCGTTCACAAGTCTGCTTATCTCAAGCTACCAATATTTTCCTTGAGTATGTTTACAGTTTGACCCACTATTTTCATCATAACTTTGTATTAATAAATATAAATAGGTATACATATAATAATTAATAAAACACTCATTGTTTATTAGGTGTACAATCGTTTAAATTTATCTTTAACTTCCGCAAAATTAGTAAAGTTGATAACAAAACAACGGTGACTCATTATTTTATCAAATTCGGGTATTAATTTACAGCACAACGACATGAAACGTGCTTTTGTTTTCTTTTTTCCTCATAAAAATATATTACTATTCACTAAATCTTATCAGTTCTGTGAACTTTATCATCCGATATCGCGTTACAAAAAATAATCCACTCACATGTTCACTCTAACAAATAAGGTGGTAATCATTAGCTGTACCTAAATATGTAAAAACCGCAATACCCAGTATTAGTCACGAACGTATTTGAAATTTTCACATGAGATGTACTTCAATAAAACAAATAAATGAATAAAGAATAAAGTATCAACGAAAAATGTCGACGTTATCTTAGAATTCGTTATGATCTTCATGAAAAAAGTGCATATTTTGATTCAGTTTTATGTAAACATAAATGAATTCCGTTGTAAGTCACCTTTAGTTTCCCTTCGTGACAATTTGATTGCAGTCAGTTACATAGCCGTTTTCATGTTAGTCGTGTTTTAGAACCTTCTAACAATTTTTCAACAAGATATGACAGTACTAGCACAGCATTAGGACATACGATGTTGTGGTACTAGACTGGGTTATTTACCCCATCCCCCAGACAATCTCAACGATATTCGGCTTCATGTACAATACATTTCAAACATGTTTGGTGTATATATATCAAGACGACATTGAATATTTGATTCAGTGTCCCTCATCGAGTAAGTTATTGGACAATGAATCACAATAGTCCAACTCATTACTAATGATTTTTGTAACTGTTATTGCATTATTTTATTTTGAATTGAAAACTTAATCGTTTCTTTTTTATAATAATATAATAATTTTAATAATAAATTATTTACCAAGAATAACAGTACATATTAATTCATTATATTTTGTTGTTTACAAAGTGTTTGTTGTTTACAAAGTGTATTGTAAATAAAGAAAACAAACCACTAAGTTAAACTTGTGCGTGGTTATTTGTTTTATTTAGATACACAGGCAATGATGAGAATTTTTTAAATTAAACTGTTAGAGTAACCTAATCATAAATTAATTTCAAATTTTTTTTATAATATATATGTATGTATACTTGTACATATCTTTCCCAATACCTACATTTAATTAGTACGGAAACCTTATGGTAATTATTTAAATTGCAATATCTCGGCGCGGAAAAAAAGATATTTGAGCAAACTCAACGGCATTTTAAAGGTGAAGATTTGTACTTTAAGATCCCATACATGATTTTTTGAGAAAAAAATTCTCGAAGGTACATAACCTCAAATATGTCAAAAAAACTTGTTTTTTGCACTTTACGATATCTCAAACTCCTGACGAGGTAAAGCAAAACTACTATCTCAAACTCCTGACGAGGTAAAGCAAAACTAAAAATTGATTCGAATTCAGCGTCGAAAATACTTAAGAAACGGATGGTCTGACCCTAGATTCAGACCACATTTTTTTGTAAACCTTTGTTATTGATAATAACTGTGATATAATATAGTAATGGTCATAAAAATACCTTTATTCACTTACTTTAATTCACTTAGCAGTATTTCAATATACTACTGAATTCTTCAAGAGCATTGCTGGCCATTCGTGTAGCGAAATCATATTTACATGTATTTTTCTACTTATACATATATATTTTTCTATTTGTTTTCATCAAATATGTATATAAAAATGGATTCATGTTCAGTACAATTTTTTATAGATATATAAATAAGTCTATGGTCAATAAACCTTTGGTCATTAAACTATTTCTTTGTGTGTATTTTAAACCGTGTTTATCTTTAAATCATACATTTTCTTCTATCAGTCCCAACATCAGATTTTGATTTCTACTGTTTTTTTCTTATCATTTGTAACTCGTTTATTTAATCATTTAGATGTCTGCAAAGTATTTAACTATACAGGGTGATTCCTAAGTTTAGTCATTTTTTTTAAAGCGTATAAAACAATTAAATAACACTGTTTGCAAAAATCTCAAAAAACAAAAAATCCTTATTATTAATTTCGAAAATAACATTTATTGGGCTCTACCTTTAGAGTTAAAGAAAAAGTTGTTCGGTTGGCAGGACCGAATAAATGTTATTTTGGAAATTAATAAGGTAAGTTTTTTATTTTTGAGTTTGTTAAAAAATACTATTTGGAAAAAAAAATGTTTTGAATAGTTCTACACGGTATTAAAAAATGATACTAAACTTAAAAATCACCCTGTATATATGTATATTGACATATGTATATATGTATAGAGACTTCTAATTCATTGGTTTTTATTTCGGTTTAGTTTTCGTCGGTTTAAAAAATAAATATATATATATAAAAAATCAAGTTTTCTTTGTAGTTTGGATTAGGGTGTCTGCTATTTTATTTTAAAAATAATCAATATCGTTAATAAATAAATGTAAAAATAAGTAAGAGGCACAATAACTGAATAATCCGTATGAGACATATGTACATATGTATGGAAGTACGTAAAAATATTTTTCATTTCAATGATATCACAATTAAAATCACAATTAAAAACAAGTACCTACGTATGTGTCTCCAATCTCGTTCATGCGTCACAGCCATTGACATTTACTAAATCAATAATATCATTGCCAATTATAAATGGTACGCAAAACAATAAGAGCAAACTTCACACATATTGAGAAAGAAAAAGACAAATTATATTTCATGCGTTTATTCAAAAATTATCTAAAAGTGTACAAAGTTCAATACAGATAAATGCAAAAAACAAATATTTTATGCATTCTCTGTTCATAAAATAACCCCTAATACTGTTATTCGTATACAGTATGCAATAATTATAAATTATTTAACAAAAACTATACTAAAACAATAATTTTACTGGTCATTGGTTATTTTACATTTATAGATATGTACTAATTACACACATTCTTATAATTCCTGTTTAACAGAAACATTATTCTGAATAACGGCTTACATAACCATAATTCATTTAAAATGACAGACCAATGTGTCTGTGCCGTAAAGTACATATACATATATCACCTAAAGTATACACATTTCCATTTTGAATAGTTTATATATTTCTTTATTCATTATTTCATATTTTTAATCTCTTGTAAACATTCTAGAAATGTGTTAAATACAATTCCTCTAAAATTGTAACTACAATTTTCCTATTATGGGTGTATCTATTAATTTGTTTATCCCACTATACATCCACAAGTATTGAATATTAAACATACTAAATTTCAGTTAATATGTGCTAAAAAAATTAGCTATTAATCCATCCATCTCTATACCTGTCTCGTTACTCTCTCATTTTCATTCCTGATTGGTACTAGGTTCAGGTTGGCTGGTACTAGGTCCAGATTGACTTGTATTGGGTCCAGATTGATTTTGTTCCTCATCGGACGACCTCCAAGGCAAATTGAGTAGCTGAAGACTAGCCATTCCGGCCATTAAGTCTGCTACTGGAGTTTCTTCACGAAAAGATGTTTGGGTACCACGATGGTTTGGCGCAAACGACCAGCACATGTTCATCTGGCGCCAGAAGTGGGCACAGTGACCACGTCCGGTGATGTCCCGGTTTTGGGCCATGACCTTTGTGATGGCGGTGATGGTGCCCGTGGTGGTGATGGTGGGGTCCGTGGTGATGAGGTTGAGGTCCGTGGTGATGACCAGGGTGTCCATGGTGTTTAGGATGTAATCCACGATGACCATGACGACGAGTTAGATCATGATGATGAGGTGGACCATGGTGATGTTTACCATGGTGACCTTTCATTCCATGTCCAAAAGGGCCACGTCTGCCGCACTGATGTTCACAAAAAATCACCCACGAACATGGTTAACCGGTTACCACGAACTGTCAAATTTTAATTGTACGCGGTAATTTATATGCGGAAATGGAACGGTTTATCTTTCACGCGCGACTTATTGACGTTGCTATCTCTGTCTGGAACTGCTTGTTGTGTGGAGTCACTGAGGAATATAAAATCCATAGATACCGTATAGATACCATAGGCGTCCGCAAAAATTTCTTCCTCCCAGAGGGCAGTAGAGTGATTTGTTTTACCTTTACTTTGCAGCAAGAATATATCTTAAGATATCTTATAAAAAACGCATATATTACTTCAAAACAAATGTAGGCAATATTTTTTTTAATATTCGTAGATATTATACTTCCATTCCACTACGTCGATGTGCAAGTAAAGATGGCAACGGTGAGCGGTCAAGTTTTGCTTCTTAGACTTGCACACAGCGCAACGGATACTTTTGCAAAACTTCAGCACGCCTACGGAGACAGTGTGTTTTCAAGAGCCCAGGTTTTTCGGTGGTTTGAGGCATTCTCAGAACTCTCAGAAGGAAGAGAGTCGATTGAAGATGAACCACGCAGCGGAAGGCCTTCATCTTTAAGAACCGATGAAAATGTCGATAGAATACGGGATATTGTGCGTTCAGATCATCGGTTGACGATAAGAATGATCAGAGAAGAGTTCAATTTGAATCACACCACTGTTTATCAGATTTTGATTAATGAATTGGGGATGAGAAAAATCTGCCAAAATTGGTTCCAAAAAAACCTTTCTCAGGAACAAAAGGACATCAGGAGAGAAACGTGTCTTGACTTTTTTGGAATCGATTGAAAATTATCCCCATTTTATAGAACGTGTCATTACTGGTGATGAGACTTGGGTGTTTAAGTACGACCCGGAAACCAAGCGCAAAAGCATGGAATGGCACACTTCAAGCTCTCAAGAGCCAAAAAACTAGACTGAGCAAGTCGAAGGTCAAATGCATGCTGATTTGCTTTTTTGATAGCCAGGGAACTGTCCACAAAAGAGTGTGCCTCTAGGCCAAACAGTAAATCAACACTTTTACAGAGGCGTTCTTGAAAAACTTCGAAAAAAGGGAGCATGCATGTGAGACCAAACAATAAGAACAACTGGAGGTTGCATCACGACAATGCGCCTTGTCACACAGCCATTTGTTTCCTTGTGGCGTTCTTCTCTTTTCGAGATTGAAAAATCACCTCAAGAGACGTCATTTTGGGATCACAGAAAACATTCAATTGTTCTTCACATTGGCTGTAACCGACCATCTAAAGACTATTCCAGTATATGAGTTCCAGCATTGCTATGAGGAATGGAAGAAACCGTCCCCAGTGCTGTGTGGCTTCCCAAGGAAGTTACTTTGAAGGAGAAAATACTGAATTGTAATTCTATTCAAATAAAAAAATAAAAAAAGCCAGTCTCATTACAGTCTCAGTCTCAGTCTCAGACTAAAATCTGCATCAATCACAAAATGCACAATTTGAATGAAAACAGCAGATGAAGTTGAAAAGGATTAAAAAACGTGAATATTTCTGAAATACAGAAACATGATAATAAAATAATGTTCAAAAATGTTCAAAACATATATTCATTACATCATGGAATTTTTGGTTGGATTTTTTATAAAATAATATTTGCGATATTCTGACAGAATTGCTTTATATCTACAGAAAACTTTGTCTATATCTACACACGAGTTAAAATCTCATTTGTATGTGCCTTATTGCACTCATTAGTCTACGCCTATGTAGATCGATTTTATAACAGCCCTGAATGTTTACTTCTGACGAATGTCGACGTAACATTGCGCAACAGGCCGTTCGCTTCTCAACAACAATAGCCATGCATCTTTGAGGTTGCACATATTTGCATAACTATTTGCAATTTTTATGCAATTTGGTAGACTATGTAAATATAAACGAAATGATCGTATTGAATGAAATATTGCGTATAAATAATTACAAATGTTATTAAGCAGAAAGTACATATGTATGTATGTAGGTACATACATATGTATGTATATTTACTGAAAACTTTATGTACATACATATATACTAATTTTCACAGTATACTGGAATAATAATTGGAATATGGTAATTTATAGTTGGCATATTACATTATATTAAATGTGTTTTTAAACCTACCCACTTTTTGTAGTTTATAAAATATTCATTGGCATACAGAGTGTTCCAAAATTTCTGAAAAAGCTCATTCATATAGCACACAAGTTGATGAAGTCAAAATAAAATATTTAAAAATAGAGGGTAATATTTCAAAATCACAGTACAGGGTGCCTCTAGATGAAGTTAATAAGGACAAAAACATGTTGCAGTTAAGATTTGTCGTTTTTGGAAATCATCCCTGCGCAAGTAGACAATTGTTTTGGCTACATATAATTTTATTGTCTAAAAATCAAACAGTTGTAAGGCACTTTTTCACTTTTGGGTGAAATCGTGTAATTTCTGTGTGATAAATTTAAGTAATTGTTAAAACTCGGGTATCAACAAATAAATATTGCCGTGTAGAAAACAGTCCACTAATATGTAGTATAACAAAACTTATATTTAAGAGTCAAAACTTACAATATTATTATTACTTTAAATATGCCTGCCCCCGTAACTGAGATGATCTAGGATAATTGCATATTTCTTGACATCCCTGAAATGGGAATGAAAGATGAGCATTTCATAATCCCAAACGTTGCCTTTTTATGACAATTATACACTGAATGAATATTAGTATCTAAACATAATTTATAAATTCATGCTACTATCGGTTATATGTATGTATTTCTTTCAGAGTAAATCTAAATCTGACAAACAAAAGTAATATTGATATATAATAAAATTCAACAACCATAACTACGGCTAGGCCGCCTACTATGTTTTAAAACAGTGTCTATGTGTTGAATATAAAAAAATGCAAATGAGCTCGCCGACACTATGGGATCGTCCACATAGTCCCCACATAGTGTCGGAAAAATACGAGATATCATCCTCCTTCAAAGCACTGTGGAATTGTCCACAATATCCCTCAGTGCAAGATAAATTATAAAAATATCTGTCCTCTTCCTCGTTGGATCGTCCACATAGTCCCCCACGTAATATCTGCATTTACCGAGCTCTGTCGCCAACACTTTGGGATCGTCCACACAGTCCCCGCAAAGTGCTAAAGACACTTGCTTTAATAAAAACCATGACTAATATTAATATCGAATATATTATATGACATAAACCGATAATGCATTAAATTGTCGAGGAATTCCTGACGAATATTGTATCACATCATTTTAAATAAATTAAAAATAGAATTATTAATAAAACAAAACAAAAAGGTATAAAATGATCAGTGATTAACTCACCCTGTGAATCTGTAGATAATATTATGTAGGATGCCTTTTACAAAAAAATCGAACCTCTGCACAACACAGGCTTATTTAATGCTAACAAACACCGGCCCAAGTCGGTGTTCGCTGAAACGGCTCTCACTCGGGTGACAAATTTACGACCATAACAAAAACATACACAGCGAACGTTTTTGTCGTTATCAGTGAAAAAAAAATTTCGTAGCTGTTTTGGTTAAAATAATGATAATAATATTTCTATTCAATAATGTAAGAAAATAGACTAAATAAGACTGCAAAAAAAATTCGCAGCGACCCCGAAAACCCCCGAGACGATTTCCGAGGCGAAATTTTGAATTTAAAAATTTGGGATGGGTTTTAATGGGGTGCAACCACCCTCACTTGATTCAGATTCGTAATCAGCGACCCCGAAAACCCCTGAGAGAGGATTTCCGAGGTGAAATTTTGAATTTTTAAAACGTTTTATCACTTTTACTATTAGGGAAGCTTTGGGGGTGGGAAACTACCATATTTTTTTCATTTTTCATAGCAAGGCAGATGTTAGTGGTGATGAATATTCCTGAGGCTCTAAAGAACACGTACAAACAAAAATTTTTGAAATCTGAGCTGCTTATCAACTTTTCCATATTTTACAGTATTTTCCGGCTTATTTACTGGACTAAAAGTATCTGTCCCTGACGGGCATAGACAGACACCCAAAAGTCTACATATAGGTATATAGGCACAGAGTCACATACCATAGTTGGCCCGTGTCTCCTTGAACAACCAAGAAGAGGGAGAATTGATGAACCGTACCTCACTAATGCGTTTAGGGAGAGAGATATGCATGGCCAGACATCATGCGGAATGATCATGTGGAAGACAGCCGTAGTCCAGAGCTACTATTAGAGTTACATAGTTATTATAAAACGTACCATATATGAGCTGACATTAAGTATTATTTCATAGATATACGAGTGAAATACATATATTCGCGCATGGTGTCAAAGTACCCAGTGAAAACGTATCCCCTAATATAATTTTTACTGCATTCTATAGAAATGCATTGTACTTCATGACACAAATATAATACATACTACTAGGTAGCCCAATCAGAGTCAAAACCGACACAATCATATCCGGAAGAGTAACGTTTGGCCTGTGTAAATAGGTTGCAAATTATTTACGAGGTGTGTAAATTAAGTAATGAGACTGATGTTTTTAATTTTTTTTATTCGAATAGAATTACAACTCAGTATTGTCTCCTTCAAAATAACTTGGGAAGTCATACAGCGCTGGAGACGGTTCTTCCATTCCTCATAGTAGTGCTGGAACTCATATACTGGAATAGCCTTCAGCTGGTAGGTTACAGCCGTTTGAATGTTTTCTATGGTCCCAAAATGACGCCCCTTGAGGCGATTTTTCAATCTCGGGAAGAGAAAAAAGTCACAAGGATTCAAGTCAGGCGAATAAGGAGGCTAAGGAGCCACATAATTGTTTTTACTGGCTAAAAACTACTGAAATGGCGGTGTGACAAGGCGCATTGTCGTGATTCAACATCCAGTTGTTCTTTCTTATTTGAGTCTTGGAGAGCTTGAAGTGTGCCATTCCATGATTTGGCGCTTGGTTTTCGGGTCGTACTTAAACACCCAAGTCTCATCACCAGTAATGACACGTTCCATAAAATGGGGATCATTTTCAATCGATTCCAAAAAGTCAATACACCTTTCCCTCCTGGTGTCCTTTTGTTCCTGCGAAAGGTTTTTTGGAAAAAAATTGCGCAGATTTTTCTCATCCCCAATTCGATATTCAAAATCTGATGAACTGTGTGATTCAAATTGAACTCTTCCCCGATCATTCTTGGCGTTCATCTTCAACTGACTATGAAATGTCATATGACTCCTTCTGAGAATGTCTTAAACCACCGAAAAACATGGGCTCTTGAAAAAACACTGTCTCCGTAGGCTTGTTGAAGTTTTACAAAAGTATCTGTTGCGCTGTATCTAAGGCTGAAGCAAAACCTGATAGCACACCGTTGCTCAAAATTAATGTCACTCATTTTTAAAACGCACTAGAAAAAAACGTACAAAAACAGTTACAAAGAACAAACGAATGACTCTAACAAGTTCAAACTTGTACTGACTTGTATTACATATTAACCTACCGCCCTTCCAAGTCCAGTCTCCGCAGTGTTGCTAGATCGGGCGCTACGTTGCCAGTCTCATTACTTAATGTACACATCTCGTAGATGTAATTAGACTCGTAGGGCGTTCCAATGCCAAGCTTGGAAGCGAATAATGATTAAACGAGAGAGACTAACTAATATTAAAAATATAACGAGAATTATGACGTGTTCCACGTAACTCATCTACAGACTGTAATCTTTTTGAAAGGCAGGTTGACCCAGAATAGCCCCACACAGTGTGCTTGAAGGTGGAAAAATTATGATGAAAATGACTCCAAAACTGGTTTGCGCAGGCTGATTCTAGATTAAAAGTAGATTCAAAATTTATAAAATTTAAAATCGTAGCTGATCCCTTTCGCGTGTTATCCACATTTTTGGATTTTAACCCTTTGCAATACAGTAAGTCGTATACATAGACTTTTTCTTCCAGCACTTAGCACTTTTAGAAATAAAAATATCGTAAACAAGTTTATTATATCTTGTAAATACAGTTCTTTAATAAAAAAAAACTTACTCGACAATATTACATTACGAAAAAATTAAAATTCATTTGTTATAAAACACTTGGAAATTGTCAAAATCCAAAAATTATATTTTCTCGTACAAACATTAATTTTCAACATATTTTAAGAAAGTATAAAAGCTCATAATAAATCTCGCTTTGAGTTTACCTAGTCAAATTTAAGATCAGAAATTATTTTTATTTGAAAAAAATTGATTATTTTAAACCACTTTTAGCTTACCCCAGGGTTAATGACGAGGACATATTTTTATTTTTTATTTTTTTTTTTTGGGTTATATTTTTAAGTATTCAAATATATTACACGTTCAAATAAGTAATAAGACAATAATAAATTAAATTAGAGGTGTAAGGACGAAAATTCACTGACTGCTTTTTGCAATCTTGGTCCATAAGACTCATCATGAACATTATTTATTTTATAGGATTCCCAGGTGTTTAAAATTCATGATGAACAGCCTCGCCACTTTGTTCTGACAAAAACCCTAAACCGAAACCATTTTCTATATTTTGCAAACTTTCCTTTACATGTGCAAGAATCAAAATAATCAAGAAAAATACGAAAAAAAATAAGAATATACAAAAGATACAAAAAAAACTAAAAACATACAAAGAATACAAAAAAAAACATGGGGTTATATCACCACTACGTCCTCGTCGTTAACCCTGGGGTAAACTAAAAGTGGTTTAAAATATTCAATTTTTTTTCAAATAAAAATGATTTATGACTTTAAAATTACACTTTAAATTTGACTAAATTCAAAGCGAGATTTATTACAAGGGCGTAGCCAGGGGTGCTTTTTTGTTTAATCTACATTGGACCGCCCCCCCCCCCCCCCCTTAGAAAAATACTGGCTACGGCCTTGATTTATTATGAGCTTTTATACTTTTTTGAAAATTTGTGTTTGTATGAGAAAATACAATTTTTGGATTTTGATAATTTCCAAGTGTTTTATAACAAATGAATTTTAATTTTTAGTAATGAAATATTGTCGAGTAAGTTTTTTTAATTAAAGAACTGTATTTACAAGATATAATAAACTTGTTTACGATATTTTTATTTCTAAAAGTGCTAAGTGCTGGAAGAAAAAGTCTATGTATACGACTTACTGTATTGCAAAGGGTTAAAATCCAAAAATGATAAAACGTGAAAGGGATCAGCTACGATTTTAAATTTTATAAATTTTGAATTTACTTTTATTTTAGAATCAGCCTGCACAAACCGATTTTGGACTCATTTTCATCATAATTTTTTTCATCTTCAGACACAGTGTGCCCAAAAACCCGTCGCTGGTGTTAAACAACAGCTACGACCACTTCCGGTCCCATACAGAGGACGGTGCCGTGTGTTTCTCTTGTCGCGCGGTTATTTATTCGCCGTTTTTCGCCGAGAGAGCAAACCTGATGAATTATTTAGGGGTCCAACCGGGCACCTGTAAATAAATTAAGGGCGACCACACGCAGGGCCGGCGTTAGGAGAAATGCTTAGTTAAATGACGAGGATGATCAGCCGTACATACTACAAGTAATTATGGTCCTGAAACCGAACCTTGTGGAACTCCAGTGGATACAGGTTTAATAGCATATTGGTCGTTTATGACTGTAACTTAAAAATTTCGGTTACAGAGAAAATGTGCTATCTATCCAATAAGTAAACTTTTAATTCAAATATGTTCTATTAGATATTATTGACTGATTGGAATTTACCAAACAGCTTGCTTTTGATAATAATCATAGGATAAACGTTTTTGGCTTAGAAGTAGTAAGAAATGTAATAGACTGTATACAGTAAGATGCATTCGAAAGCATAAAAATTATTATGAAATAAGTGATAGCATAAATATAATTATTATTATTATTAAAGGGCACAGATGTTTAACATCTATTATGCCCAAATGGTAAAAATGATAAAAAACATAAACTTAAGCTACATGGACTAACTTAACGTACATTTCTAATGTAACATATTAGGAATATGTCAATTTATGTATAAAGCAATAATTTCCTAGACATGTGTATATAAATATAAACCTCGCAAAACATAAAATAGCAGTAAATGTGAAAATTATACCATGTGAACCAAAATATATAATTAAATATATAATTAAATGTTGAACCAATTTCTGAGAACTAAACTAAACAAGAAATGCTACATACAAGTGGAATTAAACTTACAAAATAAAAGGAAAATTTTCTACTACCACTTTGTGCACTGACAGTCCGAAAAATGACCTTACCCGCACCCGAAAAGACACTCGCGCACTCAATTGGCAATATGACGATCATATCTGTTTTTGAACGTGTTGATGGTCGGTGCAGTGACTACGGTGTCGGGGAGGTTGTTCCAGGAGTGGAAAATCCGATTGGAGAAAAAGTTCTTACGAATGGTGGTGCTAAAATTTTTTCGCGTTAATTTAAAAGAATGGCCGCGTAGTCTCGTCTTCGTTCAGTGTCAGTAAGTAAGCCAGATTAATAGTATAGGTATTATGTAAGATCCGATATGCTAATATAAGGTCACCTCGGGTTCTTCCTTGACTTAATGGAGGTAAATGAAGTAAACTCAACCTATCATCATAAGTCCTATGGAAAAGGTGGGGTACCCATTTGGTGAACCTCCGTTGAACGGATTCTAAAAGATTGATATCTCTGATAAGATGGGGAGACCAAATAGCTACATTATACTCTAAGAGAGGACGAACAAAAGTCTTGTAAATTTGAGAGAAATTCTGCAGCGAAGGATACTCGAAAGATTTTTTTTAAATGTTACACTTTTTTACAGTGTTACTTATATGCTGTGACCAACTTAAAGTGCTATTTATGGTTATACCAAGATCGTTCTGATGTTCTACCGCTGCGATTTGTGTACCACTTATACTGTAGAGGCGATGAGGATTATGTATTTCGACATGTAGAACAGAGCATTTCGATTTATTAAGAGGGAGCAACCAATCAGAACACCATTTATTTATGTTGTATAAATCTTGTTGTAGCGACTGGGAATCCGTTAATGGATTAGCAAAGAGTTGGGTAAACAACTAGATGAAAGCGTCTTGGTTCTCGAGATATAGTCACTTTTGGAAGTGTCATGACTGTTGTAAAATTTTATAGTTTGTTCAAATGGCGGCGTGTTATTCATCTCAGTATAACAAAAGAAAAATTCAACAGTCGTTCTAAGAAGAGGTTTAACAATATGTTGATATCTAAGCCAACATATAGAGACATATGTTGGCTCGGATATCAACGTATTGCTGAACCATATCAACCATATCTTTGCTCGGAACCAGTCATCGGGATAACAAAAACCACGGTCAGAGGACAAATAAAAATTGAGTAGAAATCCAATACAAGGATAGAGTGTCCGCCATAAAGTTGGAACTAATAGAATTTTTTTAATATTGGAGTTTGATTGGACTTTTGGTGACGATCACTTCTGTTTTCAAAATAACTTAAAATGCACCAATTCAAAGTTGTAAAAAAATCTGTCAAATTTGTGATTTTCCAAAAAAAATCTTTAGAAAACGGCCTAAATTGTTAATATTTCGAAAAATTTCACTATTTTAATAAAAACAATTTTATATTTTCAAAGTTTATATGCAAAAAAATTAGTACTAGCCATGGAATGCCGTTGCAAGCTACATAAACCTTGCATCTCTGTGTAACTTTCTTCATTTTCTATGCATTTTTTAGTTCGGTGGACTATTGTACATATTTCTCTTATAACATTTTCTAAATTATCCACATTTTGAAAAGGCCTCCTTTTGTACACTTGTTCCTTTAAATATCCCCAAAAGAAAAAGTCCATTATATTCAAATCTGGGGAACGCGGTGGCCAAGAAAATTCGGAAAACCTCCCGATCCATTTTCTTCTGAACAAGATGTTTAGAAATTCTCTGACCTCAACAGTAGCGTGAATTCCGTTCTCTGTTGTTTCTCTACTGTTGTAAGCATTTTTACAAAATAGCGAAAAATAATTGATATTTTGCTAATGAACTGTCATTTTGTTTTTACAAACTATCATAAGGTTTTCTATAGCAACGGTAATCCTTGGCTATTACTGATTTTTTTGCATATTAAATTCTTTTTTGAAAGTGATTTATTTATTGTTTGTTATTTTTAAGTACCTAGTAGTTTCGTGTTAAGATTGTCAAATTTTAATTCAAACCATTTTTGTACAAACAAAATAAAGTGTAATAAAAAAGCAGTTGAAAAACAATGGGTGATTTTTTTGGAAATTGGAAAATAATCCAGAGTGCCCTTTTTTCGATTAGAATATCGATATTCTTCAAAGCCAACGATACATACGAATATTATTATCACACTATGCATTGCAATGGCAGAATTAATAATGCTTTGAAGCGTTTTAGATGTTTTCAGATCAATTAGTTAATCAGTGAATTAAAAACTTTGAAAATATAAATTTGGATATAAAAATGTTTCGCTCAAAATCGGTACTTATGTAGGCGTAAAAGGTCAGTAGGAACATAATTTTTTAGTGGCATTTTTCGAAATATTAACAATTTAGGCTATTTTCTAAAGATTTTTTTTTAAATCACAAGTTTGACAGTTGTCAACTTTGAATTGGTGCATTTTAAGTTATTTTGGAAGCAGAAATGATTGTCACCAAAAGTTTTTTCAAACTCTAATATTAAAAAAATTCCCACATGGTTCCAACTTTATGGCGGACACTGTATATAATTTGAACTATTTTTCACCAATTTTATAAAAGTGACTATATATATCTAGAGCACCGAAACACTCTCATCTAATTTGTTTTTGTTAGATGCCTAGTCAGGACCTGATCTGCAACCCTCTTTTGGCTTGACGTTGCTTTTCCTGTATAACTTTAATCATCTCCTGATGATGGCAACATATTTGGCGAAAAGGTCACGTTATTTATGATTAAGTTATGATTTTTTTTAGGCAGTGGTCAATTTTTTGTAAATTGTAGCCCAGCGCCGGGCCTGATTACTAGGATACTGAGACCGGCTAAATGCAAAGGGGGGAAAAAGGACTCGCGGCCGCTTGGCGACCCGAATAAGTTAGAATTCGCGATAAATTCTTAAACGTATTCAAATCGAAGGACGACGGCAAAGTAGAACCGTGCCCTGGGACGGATAAAAGTCCGTCAAAGGGCGGTCAATTTATTTGACGGCGGAGTTATTAAGGCACGGCACCGCAGCTGAATTTTGCGCAGTTGTCGAAAGTTGGGAATGGCCAGCCGAAAACTTTCTTTTTGCTAAAGCAGATACAGGAAAAAAATGTAATTGTAAAAAAATATTTTCTCAGTTTTATGTGGGTCATTCCACCAAATAAAGTTATTTTTACGGGGCGACCCCCGCCGATTTTATTCAAACTTTGTGTAACTGTTCTCTATAATGAAAAAAAAAATCCCTGAAAATTTCAGCCCTTAATATACACCCGTTTCGAAGTTATATTTTGAATTTTTGAAAAAAAAATTTTTTCAACTTTTTCGTTAATTTTTCTAATGGAGAAAAATTATTAATAAAAACAAGATTTTGACAGTGTTTGATGGAAAAAATTCTCAGCTTTCCAATGAAAATATTAATTTTTCACTACATATTACTGAAGACCCTCAAAAATTTAATTAAAGTAGAAAAATCGATTTTTTTTGACTGTGCGGCGCGAGCTACGTCAAGTTTGATATTTTGTTCTGAAAGCTGAGATTTTTTCCCATCAAATATGTCATTTTCAAAATGGGCATATTTTTTGTTTAAATGCAAATAAATAAAACATGAACACTCTACGATTAAAAAACTTGTATTTTTGAACTTTTTGGGGATGTCGATACAGTTTTGATGTAAGCATATAATGTCTTTATCAATTGGTAAAAACGTGTGAAATGTTTGTGTCCCTTTCACCGTTTTTGATGTAGAGTATCGCACTTCCAGAGCGACCTTTTTGACTAAATAGTCTTCATTTTTGATGAAAGTAAAATCGACGCCTGTAAAATTTTCTCGCGCAATATTTGCACATAATAGTGTGACTATTAAAGAAAATTTTAAGCCCAACCCCGTTCCTAAAGATGTGGCGGCCTATGAATTATGGGGATTTTACAAAAACGCTTTTTTTGTTCAAAAAACTCGATTTTTGCCAAAACTATAAAATATTTTTTCCATTCTGCAAAAATAATTTTTTTTTTTGCTCACCAAGAGCTAGCCTTTCACCAAGTTTCATAAAAAAATATATATTTTTGAAAAAGATTCTTTGAGATATTTGAAAAAATTACGATTTTTTTGCGTTTTTTGTTGCAATAACTAATTTTATTTATCGATCAAAACCGGTTCATTCGGCTTATTCGATCCGTATTAAAATTTTCTACAACTTTTGTTTGAAACATTTTATATAATGTATTTTCTAATTATGTTTAGTTTTTTTGTAAATGAAAAAAACTGTTTTTTGCGAACTTTGGACGCCATTTTGAAAATGAAGCCCAAAAATTCAGGTAAGGTAAAGTAGTTCATTCAATTCTACGGGGTTTTCCTATTTTTTACATGTTTACTGAACTAAATTTTTGCAAAAAAAATGAAGTATTTTCGACAATTTGATTGGCCTAATTATACAAGATAGTATACAGTTTCTGTAAAGCCGACATCGGCCAGTTGTGAAAAAAGGAAAAATGCTACACTTCTCGTTTTAACAAGCACAGGTGGTGAGAGTGCCGGTCTTATTCCCTCACTGCCTTCGATGCGTGTGCGGTTGCTTTTTATCTGTCGTCTCACTTCTGTTTGTCCTTTTTCATAACTGGCCGATGTCGGGCTTTACACACACGGTATAATACGAATATTTCACCGGCAAATTCAAAACGGAAAAATAAAAAAATATTTTGAAATTATTTTACTGTTTCAAAAAGTTACGAATTCAATGGCAAGTATTTGAACAATTATTATTAATTGTATTTAAACAAAAAATATGCCCATCTTGAAAATGACGTATTTGATGGGAAAAATTCTCAGCTTTCAGAAAAAAATATCAAATTTAACGTAGCTCGCGCCGCACAGTCAAAAAAATTGTTTTTTCTGCTTTAATTGAATTTTTGAGGGTCTTCAGTAATATGTAGTGAAAAATGAATGTTTTCATTGGACAGCTGAGAATTTGTTCCATCAAAAACTGTCAAAATCTTATTTATATAAATTATTTTTCTCCATTAGAAAAATTAACCAAAAAGTTGAAAAAAAAAATTTTTCAAAGATTCAAAATATCATAACTTCGAAACGAATGTCTATTAAGGGCTCAAAATTTCAGAGAATTTTTTTTTATTATAGAGAACAGTTACACAAAGTTTGAATAAAATCGGCGTGGGTCGACCCGTAAAAATAACTTTATTTGGTGGAATGACCCATGTATTTAATAATAGGAACGAAATCATGTTTCAAAAATTAAATTGGATGAAAATATTTTCACAAAGGCAGTAAAAAAAATTGAACATATCTATTGGATAAACACACTAAACTAAAAGTTACATATGTATGTGAACTAAACTCGAAGGAAACAGTTATCTTTAACAATTCAATACAGTGTGTCCACTGTTGCAGAGAATTGGGTGGATTAATCGAAATGACTACGATTGAAATTTTTTACAAACTTCTCTTTTGTTGTATTCTAATTTCTTAATTTTGTAAAAAAAAAATTAAGTACTGAATAATACAATTTAAAAAAGGAATCCGTTTTTTCTCGGACACCTTATATTTTAGAACAATGAAAATCGGTACAGCTATGGTTTATGTAATGATAAAGAAGAATTCGTCATCAGTTTTTTTTTCTAAAATAATCCCTAATAGTAGTTTTTGACATTTGAAGTGACATGACAAGTTTTTGACATTTGGACATAAAAGTGGTCGTAGTTGGCCATGATTACAGACCAAGAATAAAGTTGCCCACTCGGTGAATGCGCATTTTGAATATCTACCTAATAAAAAAAAGTTCATCAAAGTCGGTCGAAAAATAAATATTTTACAAGGGTAGTAAGTCCTTAACGTGGGCACACTGTATACTTACTCGTACGAGTATATATCAAAAAAATACACAAATTTATCATGTCCACAAACCATTTTAATCACAAAGCATTTCTACATATGCTCTTATTCTACAAATATACCAATTATGTTGCGAATGTTGATCTTTTCTACAGACCAGCACATCCGCCATTTTTTTTTTAAAAACGCGGTCATACAGAAATAATACCTATCTTTTGTATTATTTTCGCTCTGTGTGTTTAGGTTACGAAACGAAATTAAAATATGTTTGCAAATACTGGGTGTCTCCAGATGGAGTTTCCCATAAGTTTAAGAGACAAAAAATTTTAGATTTAAATTTACCTTTGTAGGAATTAGCTTTACTAGAGCAGGAAGTTATTTATGTAATGGCATAGCCGTATATTTGTAATGGAAAAATCAAGCAGGCCTTGACTTGACATAAAATTTATTTTCTGAGTATATAAGTGCCTTTTCTACACAAAATGCAGGAAAACTTTGTTAAGAAAAATTTAAGTACATATATATGCAAAATCTCAGAATCATTGGTTATTTGATCATAGAACAAATTAGAATTTTCTGTTCTTTTTAGTGTTAAATGCTACGGATTTGTCTGCTATTTAATTATTTATTCATTTAATAAATTTGATTTGCACTTAATTTTTAGAATATGTTCAATATTCTTTGATTGGTTGTGACATGAACCATGATATTTCTTTAAGACTTTTAAATATGAGTTGAATGTTTTTTTTGTTTTCTCTTTAAACTTTGTATATTTTCACTTACATAATTTCGACGCTAGGTGTCGCGACGCTTAACTTAAAAATGTATTATTGTCACCTGTGTTTTTTATTTAAGAAATCAAAATGGCGTAAACGAAATGAGTTTTAAAAACCACACCACGGACACTCTAGACCAGCGAAAAAATGTTTGTAAATCTCAACAAACCGTCTTCATGAACAATACAATGCGCAATTTTGCGCAATCTCTAATTCAACAGATCTCGTATCTCTTACGGTTTACAAGTTTCATTGAAAAATTGGACTCCCTAAATACAAACATAATTTTGATGACTACTTCACTTTTAATTAAAAAAAAATTCTCGATATTTTCTTGGCACTGTATATGCCAACATTTCAAACAATTGCAATTAAAAAGCGTTGAACATTTAGCTTGATTGAAGACTTTAGCTCAAAACAGACTCATGCGCGTTAGCGGTTTGTTAAAGTCTAACTTTTTTGTTCCCGAACACAAAACTTCCTAGATTTTACCCCCTTTTTCCGGATAAATAAACGGGTGGCTTTGACCCGCCACGTTGATTGTACTTCGGGTTTTTATTTGGCGGAAATGCAGCAAGAAAATCCGTATTTACATTTAATTAAGAAGTTTGGCAGACCGAGAGGGAACTTGCTACTTGGTCAAGTTATTTTGTTAAATCTCAATTATAATTTTCCGCTACGATTGGCGCATTCAGCGGGCAGGGCAAACTTCTGTTAATTTAGTATATTAAGGATGTTAAAAAAAGGAAGAGAAACGCTTTGTGGAAACTTACACCATCACACTTTAATTACTAGCCCTTTAATTTTAACTTCCCCTTGTTATGATACTGCTCTAATTAATCGAGTGACATTATCTATCTTGTAAATAATTTAAAGAAAGTGAATTGACCGAGAACTAAAACTCAAAGTAAAAACCTATTATTTTTTTTTATCTTGAACAGTCTCGTTATTTCAACTCGACAGTTACCATATATATTATATTATACACTAGTAAAAAAAATTAAAGGATATTAAAAAAATTCCAAATTTTTGGGTGATTTTCAACAAGGGATAACTCGGAGAAAAATGGTCGTACAGAAAATAAAAAAAGGGAATTGTAGCCTCAAGTGTATAGTTTTCAGATCTGGACTTAAATTTTTTTTAGCGGGAGCGGTTCTCATGTAATCATCCGAAATCAAAAAAAAAAAAAATATTTTCCGAATTTTTGCTCGTCTTTAAAATGGTCTGTGGACTTCAAAAAAATGTTTTTCATCACGCGACTATAAAGCTCTTTTAGACAATTTAATCATGATAATAATAATCATATTCTTTATTTTACCAAAATGACATTTTACAAAATGTATGGCAATAGTCAATCTTAAACCTAAAACCAACAACATTGCTTCGTAAAAACTATGATGAAAAATATTCCGATACATTATAAAAACAGTTACTTATTAAAAAAACATTTTAGACTACTTTTAAATATGTTTAAGTTTTTGCTTAACTTAATTTCTTGAGGCAAGTGATTAAATATTTTCAATCCTAAACAGTCTGTTGTCTTAGATGTTATGGATAGTTTAGAGAAAGGTACGTGGAATTCATTTTCATCAATCAGCTTTAATTTAACCTCTTAACGAGCTCCGTACGATGATTTGCCGCGGAGTTATCGTCGATCAAAGTAAAAAGTCCTTTAATGATCGTACAGAAAATGGAGATAGGGTTTTGGAAACTGCAAAATATTCTCAATAAGACACAATCGGGGAAGATTGATAAAAAAAATTTTTGAAGCGATAATGTTGGCCGAAGAAAAGTTAAAAATTTGCGAATTTAAGGATATTTGGAAAATTTGGTATAACTTTGGATATAGTGGATGAACGAAGGATACCGTCAGTAATTTTTTAACCTCAAAGTGTCTCCAAAAAACCCTTAAAGTTGCAAAGCGCTGCTATTTTTTTTATTAGTGCCCCGAAGCGTTTAAAGGACTCCGCACCTATCATATGGATTTTGGTTCCCGGTCAATTTTTCTGTGGTTGAAATATGTTGTACTTTGAATCCCCCTAAACAAAAGTTTTCATGGCACCAAGGTCCAAAAATCAACTCCAAGCGAGTTACAAGCCGTCGAAAGTCAGATATCTGACTTTCGACGGCCGTCGAAATTGGCATTTTTTGGAATCTATTGAGCTTAGCAAAAATTATCTAATTTAATAGGAGACGCCCTCATCATCACTGCTACTGTCACTACACATTTTATTCAATGAAATATCTGATGTATTGATATTGTCATCATCATAGTCATCACTATATTTAGCATCATTGGAACATTCCTCTCTTTCTAGTTCAGTCTCTGCGATATTTGACTCGTCTATTTCTTCATCATCAGCGATGACTCTCTTATCCTCAATATTTGAGCAATTTTCTTCGTTACATGTTGAAGAGACGTTCGAACATTTTATGACATGTTTTCGGCAGCTGCAGGTGTTTGTTTTGCAGCCGCTTGTACCCCTACATGCTATTTTCTTTATAACGTCGTCCGGAATCATTGGTTGAGAACTGAATTTTGGCAGCAAATTATTGCTATCAAGTTTCCAACCCCATTTTTCGGGGTCCAAGAAATGCCCAAACCAGGCTTGCAATTGTAAATAAGTTCGATACGAATGTTCAGCTGCAGCACCCTCCGTAGGTGGAAGACTCGCCAAGTGAAAAGATGACCTCGATGTAGACTTTTTAAATTGTAAATATCTTAAATCATTCAAACTACCAGTGCATTTCTTCGAAGAGTACAAAGCAGCAATTATTTCACACCCGACTTTTCTAATTTCTTCGTAGCTACTCTGATTATTGTAAAAAACTTCACATTTTGGGAGTCCTGTTTTTCACTCGTTAAATACTTTCAACACTTTATTCTTTGTGGGAGGTAATATTTTAAAAGTTGGTAGTTTCCAATAAATCCTACTATGAAAAGTTGGTAGATCTACTTACCTTTATTTTTTAATTTTTAATTGAACAGTAATTGAATTATTTAATGAACAGTAATTTAAAATCTCAGGCGTAACAAACGGTTTTTTTTGTGAAGCAAAAAAAAATTTTTTCAACCAATTTTTCGCATATGATCCCTAGATGATTTCGTAATGGGCGCAATATTGTCACATGTTAGCATAAATGTTAAAGAAAATGTTAAGACTTGTTGGCTGCAAAAAAAATGATTGCCTGTATGAGCTATTGGACATTGAAAAAAAAACGCGTTTTTTTTTAGAAAAAATCGTATTTTGCAAATCTGCAAAAACGCTCTTATTCTACTAGTCTTCAACTACACTTTCACCAAGTTTCGTAATTTTTTTTTTCACGGAGATACAGCTATTTCAAAAAATTGCAGTTTTGAGCAGGTTTTTTTTTGCAATAACTCATTCATTTTGCAATTTTTTTTTATCCAACAGAGCTTATCAAATCTCCGTATTGAAAAAGTTTCTCAAAAAAACTTTCTCATTTAACTTTTTATCGTACAGCTCCTACTTTTTCTTAAAAACGTAAAAAAACTGAAAAAACAATTTTTTTTTCAACTTTGACCGCCATTTTGAATACGACGCAAATCTCTAATTTAACCCTAGAACGCTAAGCTTCGTAAATTTTACGACGGCAATATTTCTTTTCGGCCACCGTCGGTCACATTCGTTAGGTATCGAGCTCTGCGTCTAGGTATTCTCTTTGGCATTGTTGGTTTTTATCTCAAGCGTGTTGGTCGATTTTTAAGTGTAACGTATGAGCAGCTATAAGACGAGCGTCGTAAATTTTACGAAAGGTTAGTCTTAACGTAACTTTTGTCCATATTGCACCATACAAAAAACAACTGTTTTTTTTTAGATTAGTCCTTTAGATATTGAACTTGTTGGACTTGCAAGTTACTATTAAAGGATATGTCTGAACAACAAGACAAAAACAGGCCTATAACGCAAGCCGAATTTGAGGAAATTGCAAAAAACTTGTTTATTGAATCGGATGATGACAGCGTCCAGGATAGTGGTAGTGAAACTGAGGATGCCGTGGAGTTTGAATATTTTGAGGACAGCGGAAGTGAATATGAACCTTCAGAGGATGATAGCAAAGATGAATATAGTCCTCCCAGGGCAAAAGGTTTCGATTTCCCGAAAGGCATACATGATGGAGTTGTATAAGCTGTTAGTGACGCCATGGCTACAAGAACGAGTCAAAGTACCCTCTTTGCCGCGCTCACTCCGTGAAAGTATTAGTCAGCTTCTAAAAGAGACAGTAACATAAGACAGAGAGACAGTTCTGGAAGAGAAAACAGTGCCTAATATGTCCAAGAGAACCACTTGTGCGAGTTGCCCATCAAAAAAGAGACGAATGACTAATCACTTTTGCTCAAAATGTAATCAACCATTTTGTAATGAACACCGTGGGGAAATTTGTAAATCATGTACTTAAATGATGTTTTAAAGTCTTTATGTTCAATAAATAATGCATCTGTTGGTTGAAGTTTATTTTGGTATGAAAAAAATATATATTCGTAAAATTTACGAATGCTTAGTCTTAAGTGGTTGTAGAAATATGCTTAGCTATCTAGGGTTAATAATAGTTCATTGAATTCTACGGAAAATTTCCGATATTTTACATACATTTGGGTGCTGTTAAACGTTATTGAAAAAATACACGGTATTATCGACGGATTGATTGGACTATGTTACAAAAAAGCTACCGCGCGTATTACCAAACTACAAAGTTGTTTTATTAGACTGATGCTAAGCTAATTAAGACTCAATACTCCCCTTAAACAATGAACAATGTAACTAATTCCACCTACCGCGTTCTCGGCAATTTCCACGGCAATTCCAGTGCGATCACAGGAGGAACCGGACCCGGGAAACTTTATATCGCAAAGGAAAACCTATCCCCGAATCAATGTATTAGACGCGTCGGCCAAAGTTGGGGATTCTTTGCGGGAACTAATACCATTTAAACCGACAAAGTAAATAAAACAGGTATAAGGGAGGCGAACCTCAAAGAAAGAGTGCTAGAAAATTCGATGTGGAAGACCAGCAACCGAACCGAAGCCAGACACGATGGTGGCAGTTAAAATGTCGAAACGGACCGACTAATTTGTACGGACGTCAGCGCGATTGAGTTTTTCATCCGGCCCACCGGCAACTTTTAAAAGCACATCGATGTTACGTTTTTATTTGATTAGCACTGTACTGGGTTACGATGTCGAAGTCTAGTATTGCCCGCTGGTTTTGAACTGGTAAAAGTTCGACAACAACACGGTTTGAAACTCAGCGGGAAACAAACTTTTTGACTTCTGCTTTGCTTCGATTTTGTTTTTTTTCCACAGCGAGAACTGGCTTTTATGCATGATCACAGGTCACTATTGACCAACCTGTCCATCCATATTTAATACTGCGTACGTATCAACATTTGATAGTATGAATGTAGCTTTACCGCTTCTATTTTAATTTTCATTTCACATTTAGCAACCGGAAGGGTGGAAGTTCATACATTTCCTTTATTTCATCAGCTAATAATTGATATTTCATTATTTTTTCAATTTCAGAGACGTACAGGATGGAGTGAGGACACTGTCGAGTAAAAACTTCCCCATCCCGGCATACATTAAGTCCTCAACCTTCAACCCTTTTCCAGATCCTATGAGCTACCCCTCTGCATTTACGCTAGGTTTTGCATGGTTTGACCTCTGTTGGGCGAGTCCATTGATCCCAATGTTGCCAAAGAAATTGATGTGGAATACCACAACTCGCTTTCACCCGTTGACAACTCAAACACCCCTCAAGGCCAACCCTACAACTTCCCACCCACCCCTCAGGTTCCGCCCCTGTTGGAGGCTGCATGGGATGCCTTTTTGTCTCGAATATATATCTTGACATTTCTTAAAGGTTCTCGACGGGATGAGTCCTGAGCGTTTGGTCACTAATCACTTTGGATTCAGCGCTAATTTTGACGATCAGTCTATTTTAGTAATACTTTTAATAAACTGAACACTTTTCGGAAAACTGAGGTCTACGCGTAGACACGTTTTTTGACACTTACTATTTAAAGACTACAGTCGAAACATTGATTTCCGGATTTTATAGATCGAACTGACAAAGTAAACGAAAAGCGCTAGAAACTCCCACGTTGAAGACTGGCAAACACAGCCGAAGTCGCTACGTCGAAACGGCCGAACTAATTTGTACGAACGTCAGCGCGATTGAGTTTTTCATCGGGACGGCAGCAACTTTTAAAAGCACATCGATGTAATCTTTTTTATTTGATTAATGCGATACTAGACTCAGATATGGGGCAGATCTTATTTCTGTTCCGAGGGCCTTAACATCGACACCCTAGGGACCAGAGTGGGCGGAGATCAGCTACTTGTCTAACGGGAGATTAACCGACTTTAATTGGTAGGCATTCGAGAAAAATACAGCTATAACTGAACGAAAGCAAATACGGTGAAAATATCGGTAACTCACTATGAAAACGATTCATCAGAAATTCATAAAACACAGATCCGGATTTCGACCTTATTAGATCTCATCAGTGTGTTGCATCTGACGACCAGTAACAATGAAGGAGTAGTCTTAGGGTTATTTCCTTGCCAGGAGACCGAAGCGGTTAGAGTGTGTGCCATTTATGTGTTATTTTATATTTAATGTTATGTTTCCACATGGTTGTTTGTGATTTTATTTTGTTGTTATGAAAGAGAAAGGTAAGTGAGCTTCTTTGTAGACCCCAACTGGGAATTTTCTATAACAAAATATTGTAGGTAAATTATTTTTCTGTTCAATTTATTTTGATAATAAATCTGCGTATAGAAATTCTACCCTTAATTCAAAGTAAACTAAGAAATTCGAAGACTCCACAGACTAAGTGACACAGAGTAACACTAAGAAAATAGTCCAAATTTTGAAGTTGATTAATTTCAAAATATAGTTTCTAGAATGAAATAAGGAGCAATAGATAATTTAGGGAACAAACTCTTTCTAAAGAAATTTCAAATGAGGAACTAGTGAATCTGTTTCCAAATATATGTAGTTCGCTTAGTATTTATTTAAATTTAGTATAAGGTAGTATGAAATAGAATTCATTTCCACACCTTATTTGCAGTCTCTGTGGTTATCAATATTTTTTTTATATATAAGTGTTCAATGTGATAAACATATGCATGTATTTTTTTTTCTGTATAAATACCAGAAAATCGTAATGTGAAAATCATAATACAAAATGCTAACAAAACTGATAATTATGCAGTAAATACCAAAAAAAAATACTCCTATCTTTTTTTGTACTAAAAATCCCCTCAACTCGCAAAATGAGCAATAAGTAACAAACACATTACCCTTTTTCTTTAACTACCCTTATTGATGTAACTGACAACCAATTGCCAAAAATACAGCGCGAAAAATTAAAAACGAACTCAATTTGTTTTTTTTTTTGGCTCACCTGTAACGAAGAGAGTTAGAGTAAACTCAATTAAAAACGGGATTAAAAAGAAAAGGGTTGTGCTAAACGGACGATTAACCTACAGTTAGCTTCCCTCCGTTCCTACTGATAAAACATTTGCGGTTGTTTTGATTAAGAGATTATGCCAATGATTTTTAAAATACCTTTTGTTAACTCCGCTTTAACGAGATCCCTTGTAACAAAAATAAAAGGGACCGCAGATGACTGAACAGAGTTGTAGATTGATATTTGCTGGATAATAATATCCTGGTGCTAATATGTATGGATTAGTAACGAGCCTTCCAAAAAAAAAAAAACGTCATCAAAGTTGTCCTAGTAAAAATATATGTATTTCTATCCTATCTTAAATTTATAATCTTATTTAATTGTCAAGACTGTTACATCATGTGACAGCCATTATTTATTTACTTACTACATTTATTTATTATTTATTTATTTCCAGTTGTGACGGCCACTTAAATTCATTTTTAATTTAGGAGATGCTCTAAATTTGTATCCAGAATACTCCATTACATCTTACGATGAAAAGTAATTGTTTTTTTTTCTGGTCAATGTCAGTTTGACTGCCTTATGTGAACAAATGATTTTAAACTGAATGAATTTTATATAACAATAGATAGAAAATGTTATAATTTTAAGTGCAGATGGTGCAAAGAACACAAAATACCATGACAATAGAAATTGTATTTTCTGATGAAGCAACGTTTAATCGTCAGAACCAGTGGCGGTGCGTGATATTTCAGTTAACCATATCTTGAAAACGACGCATGGGACCCAGGGGGACGTTTTTTCGCTAAAAAAATATTTTTCTTTCAAAAAAATAAGGCCTTTTTTTTTTTGGAAAAAAAAAATTCCTTTCAAAAAAAAAAAAAAAAAAACAAACCTTTTTTTTAAAAAAAAAATTTTCCAAAAAAAAAAAAAAACCCCCCTTTTTTTTTTTTTTCTTTTTAAAAAAAAAAAAAAATTTAAAAAACCCCCCCCCCCCCCCCCGACAACCCCCCGGGGGCCCCCCTTTTTTTTTAAAATTTTTTCTAATTTTTTCTCTTTTTTTTTTTCCTTTTTATTTTTTTTTTTTCCCGGACTATTTTCCACACCCAAAAAAAAGGGGGGCCCCCCCTCCGTTTCCCAATAAATCCCCACCCCAACCCCCCCCCCCCCCCCGTCAGAACTATCGTTATACTATCCTTGTTGGATGAATGGGATTCATATCCAAAGCCACGAAAAGATAAATGTCTGGACAGGTATAATAGAAGAAAACATCATTGGCCCATTCGTTTTGGAGGAAACTTTAAACGATACAGGTTACTTGACTCTCCCTCAAAATCAAATAATCCCGTCACTAAGAGCCTGTGTCCCAATAGAAGAAATCCGCCGATACCAGCAGACACAATATGGTTTGAAAAAGGCGGAGCACCGCTGCATTACTATGCTAATGTTCATAGTACCTTAGCCCCAGTGTTTACAAGTCGTTGGATTGGGAGGCAAGAGCCGTTAAAATGGCCAGCAAGGTCACCAGAACTTATTGCCCTGTATTTTTCTTGTGAGGGTATCTTAAAACTACAATTTATAAAACACAAGATTTAAGAGACTCATTTCCGACAGCTTTAGATCCATTACGCCAAAGATATGACGCTTTTATTCAAGATTAAGGTGTTGTCAGGAAGTTCTGAGTACTTATGAAACTACTATAAACACACTTCATATTTAAAATTCCTCCACTACATTATCATCGATATTATTTTTTTGTTATAACCCGTGTTAGAGCGAACAGGCCTTGTACGTGCCACTAGATTAGCTTATAAAATGTCCAATTTGTATTCTCTCTAGGATTAAACCGGCTGCCAACGTCCCTCTGACAATAAGAATTCGAAGCAGGACTATAATCCGAAACCAACCATAAAATACTGCTTCGGAATGCAACTACTAGTCATTTTCCGTTATTTCTTTGACGGCGCTTCCAATAAAGATGTTATTTTCTTATTACTTCCTCTGCGCTGCAACTACAGACATTTCTCCGGGGAACGAGCGGAATGTCAAGCGCGCGAACTATGCATACACGGCATCTGTTGCACATATATATGTATGTACGATACGTATATACGATTATTCGCTATAAAACCTGTAAACACTGAGTTTTTAACTTTTCCTCTAATAATAATGAAATAACTTGTTTAGTAAGGTGAATCGCTTAAGTAAAATAGAACGTCGTTTATTCGCGCCAATTGAGATCGAGGACTGTGCGGATAACGATTTTTGCGGATAACCCATGCGTTTGTTTAATGCAGAAAAAAAAAACAAGGAAATACGTGTATATATGACTACAGACAGCAACGAAAGCCATGACTAGAGCCCAGAGGTCATGGCTACCACTCCAGTTTTCATAAATCGAATTGAAGCTATCGAATTCCCTTCCATGACTTTCGCCTCATCCAGTCCCCCAGTCACTACATTAGATATGTTCTGTCCTTTAACATCCGTCGTTTCGTCGATACTAAGCCGTACAGGTTTATCCTGCAATTCCGGGACGAAATATTTTTTATGTCCTCATATTGTGGTGCCATGTATAATCGTCTAAAGGTAGGTCTACACTTATGCGCTTTCGTGTTCAACTTGAGCTTCAACTTGCACTTCATCTTGCATTTCATTTTGCCTCTAATGCACGCCTTTTGTTGAATGCATGAAACGCATGCAGCTAACTGTCCATATCAATTCGCCAGCCTTCAGCCGTATACAGTAAGCGGCACACTAATGCGTACATAGGTGAATATTAAATACATATTAAATGATACATTTTTATGTTATAGTTAGGCGAATTTACTTGGGCCGTGGGGGCTTGGTTGTACAAAAAGCTAAGAGGGGGTCTTACCGGAAATCTAAAGAACGTTGTCAGAACTAACTGTAACTCTTAACTCTGCATAATAAGCCTTAATAAAAACCCTATATTTACAAAATGCATTGAAGTACGATCAATTAATATAAGCCAATTTAATTTTCAGACTGCGTTGCGTATCGTATAATAGAGTTTACTGTTATCTTTTTTCAACCCAACCACTGTGAAGTAATTTTAAACAGTTAATATTACTTTAAACAGTTGTGAAACAATTCTAAAATATGTAATAGGAATATTATGTTGATATGACAACAGCGAACGCACGCAGCCAACGAAGGCAGAACGAACGGTCCAATGGTTCACTCTAAGCTCCACCCACTAATGCACTCTCCTTGCCCAGTCACGGATCTCCGCCGTTGTCGGCGGCCGCGCTCATACCGTCTGTCATTTAATTATTTGAACTCTTTCGTCAATGTAATAAATATACATTTTTATTTTTATGAATGTATGTAGTGCTTCTACAATACGCTCGTAATAACGCACTTTTCTAATCAGCCACTAGACCAGTATAAAATATAAAATGGTATTTCAAATTTTAACTCAAACAGCCCTACCGACAAACCCTTTACGATGCCTTTCATACGCCTGCGCTAGCGATTGAATCGCGATTGGTTCTCACCTCATGTTTACTCGACTTACAAAGAAGTTAAATAATCAATTATTGCCCTTCATTCGGCTATGCACTATTAAGTGGGTTGTTACAATTTTAAAGTAACTGCTCATAAATGGATGTATCGGATGGCACTTTGATCGTGGGTGTTAGTGCAGCTTTTCTAATAATCAAAAAATCAAAAGAAAGGCGGAATAAGCGACGGCGTGTATGGATGAAAGAGTATTTCAACTTTTACAAGCTTGTAAATCAATAAAATCAATAAAGAGCAGCGTGTATATCGATAAAAAGTAGCGTGTCTTCTGTGGAAGACATAATTAAACGCTAGGTATAACGCACGAAAATCCACTAGCCTTGGAACTACGTTCCTCATGGGTTGCGTTTGTAGAATGGCGTCGTTCAACTCGTCTAGCGGATGCGCTAGTTGCATTCCTCACTTACATCTAAGGCATGCGTTAGATGAAGATGATGACGCACGCGAAAAATGCACAAGTGTAGACGTACCATAAGAGGTGTTTCTGCAGGCAGACTAATTTCACAGTCCTTTCTACTCCCAGCGTTCTAGAGAAATTGTCACTGAATTGTATGGCAAATGGAATATTACACGCTTTTTAACTAAATCCAAATTAAATTATCCGTCTGTCTCACGCACTCACACTTCCACGTACATTTGATACAGTTTGTATCAAATGCTGAAAAAACAGTTGTTTTTACGTGCCACGTCAATACACTATGACTCACAGTAAAACGAAGTTCATTGTCATTAAAGGTCAGTTTCGCACAATTATTTATCCAACACTCCACCGTAACATGCGACGGATGTTATCTCGACATTTTTACAACCTGATACGACGTTTCGTGCACACGAATGATGCACCGACCAGTACAGTTTAACTAACACTAACAATGAGTGTAAATTATGTTCACGTTCGCGACTCGAGCTTTGGCACGTTATTCTTTCTTCCTTCATGTCAAAGAAAAATGTTTGCATATGGGATCAGTTAGTCAGATAGATACTCTTAAGATCTCCCTTTAATATGAGTCCAAGAACTCTGTAAAGGATTTAATACTTTCTGGGTTATTCACGGTTTTTTAAAACGTCGCAATTTTACTTTTTTCACCATATATTTTCACACAACCTTCATATCACCTTAACTTGGGCCTATTAAAGTTGGGCCTTAACTTGGGCCTTAGTAAACAAAATAGTACAAATATTATCAGAATTTAAACAACCTTCAAAGTGTGGGTGTATAAATACTTTCATTGCTGACTTGATTTGCATTTTCAAGGTTTATCCCACAAGAAGAAATAAAGGCAAAGTGGCAAAAGCACCCCTACTTAGGCGATGATCGACACGAACTTTAATTAGCCCGTCTTCTGTATCTCATCTGCCCGGCAGTTTATTTGTTCGACATTTTTCGGAGAGCCCGTAAAACAAAACAAATCTCGCAACGAAACGCTTACCTACGTCCCCGGGGAGTGCTAATATTTCTCGGGGCAGGAACGTACAATTGGAGAGGATTTGTAGCGGAAGGTAAATTCCGAACTAAATTAATTAAAACTTAAGCCTTCTCGTCTCGCATTTCTATGGAATTTTCGGGCGGATGCCGGAAAGTGTTCAAGAAGATTGCGCAGGAATTGGTAGATTCGTGCTTTTCGTCATAATAATCGACGTTGGGAATTATTGAGAGCAAATCAAATGTGGCGGAACGCGCAGGGCCGCATCTAGGAAGATTTTTGCTACAGGGTAGTATCTAGGTCTTAAATTTAATATCTTACATACTTATGATGAAACAAAAAGTCTATAGATCAATATAAATAAGTCTTGACGCTTTTGTTCTGATACATTTTTCTGAATTTTAACCTTACGATTTTCCAAGTATATGAAAAAAAAATACATAAAACAATATGAATTTTACTAAGTAATCACAGTATCAAATGTCTTAAAAAATATAATGTATTAGACTTGATTTTTCACATGTGTGATGAGTTATCACAAATTTTAAGTAAGGAAGTAGTTGTGCTGGGAGCTCACCGAAATCCTGATTGACACGATGGTATTATAAAATTTTTAGGGATGTACGAAATTATTGGCTTGTAAATTTGCGATAATAGTAGCAGTAAACTAATTGGACGTAGATCTTTTTATTGAAGATGGCGAGCGTATTTTTGGTACAGGACATATGATGTCCTGTCATACTGCCAAACTCCAAAAAAACAGTTAACGATGTGTTAACTGTTTCTTTTGTTAACCATGGTTAAAGTAAATGATCATTTATTTTTAAGACATCACATCACTAGCATATTTGCATCTTCATTTGAGTGGAGATTAAAATCCTTAATTTTTTTCCAAGTTTTTATTATTTTGTTTATATAAATAATTAAGATATGTCGTTTTTTCTCGCCTAATAGATACTAAAGTGAAATTACGCAAATCTTTATATTCGTTCCAGTTTTCTTTAGATCGGTTCTGTTTATACTTTTTTTAGAGCATTATCCCTTTCCTTCATAATAATTTTAATTGTATCTGTTAATAATGTTTAATTGAATCTGTATATTGTAGCCTTGACAACATCTACTTTCGTCTACTAGTTAGGATTTAGTTTTTGATATTTAAGAAGCTTTCGTCTACCAAGAAATACATTTTGATAAAATAGCGTTCCACATTTTGAGCAAATGTGGTCAAGAATTGCGCATTCGACATTCAGTGACAAATTTTATTTCATCCTTGTTGGTACAATATCAACGACCAGCTTACCAATTCAGCAAAACAACAAATATAACAATCTCCCTGAAAACAGCATAGCACATTTGCCTTTCTGTGAAGCTGCAGTCTGCTCCAGACAAGGAAAATCGACAGATACAACACGAGCAATAAATCATGAGGCCATCCCATCGACCGACCGCATCCTCGATAATTATAAACCGCAAAGTTCTATATACGTTTAATTCAGCGTTTGCATTATTGCTCTCAGCAGAATACTGTATGTACGCCAGGGACGGCAGAAGGGGTGAGACAACGAAGCAGATGGTTTAGAACGGGACTTTTTACAGAAGCAGAAATTTTTGGTTTGTTGGTTGGGGAATAAACTGTGTAAAATAGGTAACTTGAAAAGAAAGGAAAAATGAAAAAAAGGGAAGCAGTCTTTCATTCTCCAGATTACTGATGGTCACTTTTTGTTACAATTTTTACAAATGTACACTCTTTGGTGTTCCTGGAAGAGATAAGACTTGGTAACCACAATACAATATCATTTGTTTGTGATACCTAGTCAAGAATATCTCAAATATCTTGACTCCTCGTTTTCAGTCAAAAACTGTATAGACCTTACAAAATACTCTAACCCAAATGGACACCAATCATAAATATAAAGAGACATCCAAAATAAACGTAATCAAATCTGGCTATAAACGAGAGAGATGTACCTAAATAGCGGGTATCTCGAAGCTCAAAGAGAAACTTTGTTGTCAAAATTTTGACAAGTGGCTGTCAAAATTTTAAAATAAATAATGGCTGTCACATTATGTAACAACCTTGATAATTAGATAAGGTTATACATTTAATATAAAATTGAAATACGTCTTTCATTGCTCGGCCTAGAACTTTGATGACGTTTTTTTTTTTATTTTGGATGGCTCGTTACATTAATCTGGGTCACTCTGTCTTTACAGACTGAAGTATTATTGGACAGTCTGGGCATACAAAAAATGCAGAATGCTGTCGGTTTGGTGCATGACGAAACTGAAGACATATCTTATACACTATTCCTGCATGGTTGGAACAAAAACCAGGTTTGTAGTATTTGGCAAAGACCTCCTCTTGTCAAAAGATCTGGGATATAAAAGCAAAGTAGAGTGATCGGCTTTATTAAGAGAATGAACCTACTGGTAGGTCCAGGTAGGTCTATAACAATCCTGTTATTTATAGATCCACTCACATTTATATCTTTAACCTTAATTTATCTTCAGAGTTGCTATGTAGGAGGTATCGCCCTCTAGTGTTATTAAATGGAACTATACATATTTTGATGGGTCAGACAAAATCGATAAATGTCAGAAGTCCTTACCGAAAGCACACTCTAAGTAAAACGTTAAGTTCAGTGAGCTGGAAATCATTCTCTCTTCATTTGGATTAATGGTTTTACCATTAGAATGTGTTTCCGGAAGGACGTATGACTTTGTCGGACCTATTAGAGTATGTTTAGTTCCATATATTCACACTATAGGGCGCTACCTCCTAAGTACCAACTCTGTAGCTCTCCTGGTCAGAATATAAGCAGTTATACCCGTTTTTCACATTCGCCATTAGGTAAGTCACACTGAGGAGATGTAATAAGATCGAAATCCGGCTCTGTGACTTCAGATGAGCAGGATATTATTTTCGTTTTGTTTACCTCAACAAACATTGTTTGTGTTGAATATGTGTGCAAGTCGACTGAAGAACATCCCTTGCGCCGGCCCTGCCTTTGGAACGGACCATTTATCTGAACCGAATCGAGACACTGAACAAATGCTTTTAGGCAAATAAACATATTATATATGCACGTATCCCGTATACGTGCACATACGGCTCACAACACGTCGTTGCATATAAGTCGAAAGTTCGACTGAATTCAGCACAATAAATACGTAATGTGTATTCAGTTAATTGTGAAAGTGGATAATGGAAGAGAACTGTACCTCACGTCTGTGGATTAAATTAGCGTCATAAGCCGTTTAATTGCCCCATTAACCACGCATGGAGCGTCAGACGTTGTCGACTTTATTGCGGTTAAAACAAATCCGCGTGTATAATATTCGCGCCTTTATACTCGATGAATGCATGATGTTTTGTTATTCTTTAAGTTTTAAAGGGTTAGGAACCAGTTCAGGCCAGTATGGTGGATTTTTCAGAGGTTGGAGTCTAACGCTATAAACTTATTTCACAACAAGTCTTTTGTCAAAGAACTGTGCCCTGCCCAGTTTGGGCCACAACGGAGACATAATGTGTTGAAAGCCAGCCTACGTCTTGGTTCCGAAAAGGCTGACTGTTATGACTATCGGCACGGATGACGGCGTCATTAATCGGGATGAGGAAGCTGAACCAGCCACACATTCATTCGATCACGGATTTAAGACGACTGTAGTTATTATATTTTGCGTTTTGTTCTCATTACCAATAATAATAGGTATACATATGTACTCTAATTGAGGATTAGTTTTGTTTCATTTTAATTTTAATAGTCTAACTTAACAAATGATTTATATGTCAGTGATTAGGGGGACTCTAACTAAGTCTAAAACGAAAGTATTCACTTGGGCGTTATTATACTCCAGCTTCTTGTTCTTCATAAGAATTTTGTAATACCAAGAATTTCTTCGTCTTCCAATACCAAGAATCTGTCTTCGGCAGATTCTGCAGGTACTCGCCCGTCTTCTTGTAGGTGTTTTCCATACCCCAGATACCACACAACCGTCCTCCTCTGCTCGTTGGTCTTCCCCCATCTCCTTCCATTTATTTCCATACTCCACATATTGTTTTAGATATTTTACTGTATGTGTGCCAAAATACCATAATATAAAAATCGTCGCAATAAGTTATATTCTTGCAGTTTACTTCTCAATAGAGTAGTTTACTTCGGGTTATATAAACATTTCTGTGGGACTATGTGAATGAGCTAAACATAGCTAGGAAGCCAACGCAAAGTGGCTTTGGTTTAAGTACCAAAACAAAGGCGATGGAGTGGCAGATTCATTAGCCAAAGAAGGCTCCTTGAATACGCTAATAGGAACACAACCTTTTTTGTGGCATGGTATAACAACATAAATAAAACATCCATACCTAAATGAATGAATAACAACTCGTGAAAGTGGTAGGTAAAAGACACGTGAAACAACTCATAAATGATCGATTAACCAAATTTATAGACCTACTGACATAATAAAAGAGCTCTAAGAATGATAAAGTTACTAACAAGATACCTGGTCCAAATGATTAGGCAATACCTGCAGATACTTCGTGGAGGGAGAGAAGACCTTTTATACACTACAATAGCTATTTAGGAGGTCGCAGTTGCGATTAGAACTTTACTAATTCCATATCTTACAATTATAATTATATATGGGGTTTAACCCTTTCGCTACGACTTTATTTTGGAAAAACATGCTGCCATTTTACTGATGGGCTATAACTGTCCCAGTGGGGCAGGTGCAATCAAATTACGACTTTTAAATTTTATTTTTTTTTTAATTATAGGTCCTATTATTTATCTCTTGACACATAAAATAAAACATATTACAACATAATATTAATTTTATTTAAGAGCAAATAAAAAATAAAAACCGGGACACATGTGTCCCAACTGTATGGGATAGTGGGACGAATGTATCCCATCAGGAAGGAAAGTATGAAATTTGAACTAAACTGTTATATCTAAAAATACAATGAAAACGTATATGTGTGAAATGTTGAAAAACAATTATTACACAGTGGAAGATCACATCCAGTACACATGGTTCTTGTTCGTTTTTCAGTTTTTCTTGATGCACAAGAATGGCATCTACTTCGAGTTTTTCTTTGAACAGGCAAATTATCCCCTACGTTAATTAGATTTCTCGATGAACTTGTAGGTCTTCCGGTACTACTTCTTCTAACTATCCCGGCATTTTTTCTTCCTAAATTAATTAGCGATTCAGCTAAATTTACCAAAAACACCAAGAAAGGAACGTCACTCTTGTAAGACTCTGAATAATATCGTGATTTTCGGTCGATGTCGTACAAACCAGATAATTACATACATAGAATATACATACATGTTTGAATTTACGGGTGGGACGTATATGTTTTTCACAAAAAAATACATGCAACTCTACATTGTCGGTTGTATTAACTAAAACTTACCTTGCCATATCTTTAGTTCACTTTTACACTTGAAAAACATTAGAAACTAGCAAAACAACAAGAGTGCCAAGTGCATCTGTTCACATATATTATAGATTTACTATAATACCTAACTTCGAAATATAAGTTCTCGCGGAAGATGTTGGGCGACAAACTATAAATTACGATTGGGACAGCGGACAATGTAGAAGTAATCCTGTTTTCGGCTAACAGTGATAGACATGTTTCGTACGGGACATATATGTCCCTACAGTAATCTTCGTATACTTTTGTCAGCAATAAATGCGTAAATTAAAAACCGCTTTTTTTACTGGGACATATATCACCCGTCAGCAATGAAAGGGTTGAGAACAATTTCTAGTAGAGTGTATGTTACTCCTTTTGGTTCTATTGTTGTAGCCCCAAAGTTCAAATGCCTAACGGCTGCCAGTGCTGGGCATTCGCATAATATTTAGAAGGGGATTTATTTCTCCTCTCCACACCTCTTGCAATCGGGATCATGTTTTACCCCAATTTTAGTGAGATGTCGCATCAGTGGGCAGTGTCCTGTGAATAGTCACCCATCTCAGCTGGTTTCTACCCAGTTTTATAAGATCTGTTGGCTCATACCTTACTTTTAAAACCTATTCCTCCAGTCAAGTAGCTATTGGTCTTTGGAAACAGAACTAAATCGCCCATCTTCTGCTGTATCCAGCAGCACCACCACGTAAAAACTTTCCGACCTAACGAACCAAAGATCTCGCATTCTTTTCCAACTCCACAATAAAGCGCAATTAATCCTCCACCCGTTCGGCACCGCACTCAAAAGCAATTAAAGCAATTTCTAAAAGTTTCTCAAATCTTTCCCGTTGTAAATCACCTTTAAGTCTATTCTATTGTGCGTCGCCGTGCTGTTGTTTCCGAGCCGCAGCGTTGACATTATGAATGATTTCTGTTCCCGATTGTTTTTGGAGAAATAATTTGTCAACATAGCGGCGCTGGGCTGGAATGACGTTTTATATTTCACAAGATGAATTGGTATCCGAAAATAATGACTGCCAACTTCGCCCAGACGATGCCCTTTGTGGCACATTAATTGTTCGTGTCGCGGTCAGCCACGTACTTATTTCTGATTTACCTTTTGCGCGACCTGTTATTTTCTCGTATACGGGGTTCGGTGTCTACTATTTCGATGCGATTACATTAGTGACTAAACCGTAAATATATGGTTGGTTAAAGGATTGTATTTTTATACCATATTTATACAATTAATATTTTTACATATGAAGCAGTAATTATGTTTGTAGTAGAAAACCGTTCGATATTTGAAAATTTTGAAAGAAATCACACACACGTATCCGACCGGAAATAGAAAACTAGTCGCAGATATACGAGGTGTGTAAATTAAGTAATGAGACTGGCAACGTAGCGCCCGATCTAGCAACACTGCGGAGACATGACTTGGAAGGGCGGAATGTAATGCACCATCAGTACAAGCTTGAACCTGTTAGAGTTATTTGTTTGTTCTTTGTCACTGTTTTCGTAAACCAGTTTTTTCTAGTACGTTTTAAAAATGAGTGACATTAATTTTGAGCAACGGTGTGCTATTAGGTTTTGCTTCAGACTTGAACACGGCGCAACGGATACTGTTGCAAAACTTCAACATGCCTACGGAGACAGTGTTTTTTCAAGAGCCCGGTTTTTCGGTGGTTTAAGGCGTTTTCAGAAGGAAGAGAGTCGATTGAAGATGAATCACGCAACGGAAGGTCTTCTCGGATCTTCAAGAACCGATGAAAATGTCAGCAGAATACGGGATCTTGTGCGTTCAGACAAAAAATAATTTTAATTTTCATAATAATTCTAATTTGACAACGAATTGGGATGAGAAAATTGAGTAAAAATGGTTCCAAAAAACCTTCGAAGGAAAAAAGGATATAGGAGAGAAAGGTGTCTTACTTTTTGGAATCGACTGAAAATGATCCCCTATTTTATGGAACGTGTCATAACTTATGAGACTGGGTGTTAAGTAGGAAATCGCAAACAACACCAAAAATGGAATGGTACACTTCAAGCTCTCAAGACCAAAAAAGCAAAAATGAGTAAGTCGAAGATGAAACGCATGCTAATTTGCTTTTCTGATAGCCAGAGAATTGTCCACAGCAGTTTGTGCCTCTAAACCAATCACTAAATCAACACTTTTACAGAGAGGTTCTTGAATAACAAAAAAGGGTTATGCGTGTGAGACCAAACATCAAGAACAACTGGATGTTACATCAGGACAATGCGTTTTGTCACACAGCCATTTCAGTAAACAGCTGTTACCGACCAACTGAAGACTATTGGTATATGAGTTCCAGCATTGATATGAGGAAGAACTGTCTTCAGCGCTGCGGGGCTTCCCTAGGGAGTTATTTTGAAGGAGACAAAATTGAATTATATTTCTATTGGAATAAAAAAATAAAAAAAAACATCTCTCTCATTACTTAATTTGTACACCTCGTATGTAGGGTGAAATTTATGAAAAAAAAGAGTAGGTAGCTGTTATTTGTGTTATCATTTATCGTCTTTTAGAGAATACAACATACATACATGTAAATTCTAATTTAAATAGGTTTTGTTGTTTTTAAAAAAATCTCCCGCCAACTTCATTAGGGCTGTGTCAGATTCTCATTTTTTTCGTCGCCCTTTTTACATTTTTTACATTTATTGTGAACTGCGCGGAACGCATTGCCTCTCACCTCGTATATTGAAATGTTCGTCGGATAAGTTTATGATAAATTTGAATGGAATTTTTAGGGTCCCCTTTATGAGTTTTTATAAAAAATATTAGCTTCATATATCTGCCCTCTACGCACATAAGCAATTTCACTTGAATGGAAGCGATATATTAAAGTTTTATTAAAAAAATGTGCAAAAACATTCATATGAAAAATTTATAACCATGCCTTTTGTGTACCTACATTCTTTTTTCATTCTTATCGCGCTTAAGATGACCTTTAGGTATAAAATCGTTTAAAGAGCTTTAGAACCTTTTTTCGATGCTAGTGGAAAAAGTGCTTAGGTAAGTATGTGATTATTATATGTCAAACATATACCTATAGCTGCACTGTGTTAAAAAAAAAAACATCATAATGAGGGAATTTATTTAGGTGTTCTATAATATAGAAGACTATAATATTTAAGTTTCTTTATAAGAATATTATTTTTATAAAGAAACATCTAAAAAAAAATCTGTCTATGAACGAGAGAGATATAAATAGCGGTCATGTCTAAGGTTTTCGATTATGTCAAAGTTTTTACAAGTGACTGTCATAATTGTAAAATAAATAATGGCTGTCATATAATGTGACAGCATTGACAACTAAATAAGGTTATAAATTTAAGATAGAATAGAAATACGTCTTTATTTACTCGGTCAATTTTGATGACGTTTTTTTTTTTTAGATGACTCAATATATCTACTACTAATAATGTATCTAATAATGTATTTTTTATTCAAAACGTTTTCATTAAACAGAGTATTATAATACTATTGTTTTAAAGTAATATTTCCTCATAATCTCATTACAATTATTTTTTTCTAAGGTTTTTCAAATACATGTAAATATAATGGAGTGTGAAATATAAATTACCTACAGTTTAACAAATGACTTCAAGTGATTGCGAAGAGTCACCAAACTTATCTTAATAAAAACTCTCTAAGCATTCTCTACTGATATTAAAAACCTTATGTTGACCATTGTTCAACACATACCGGGTGTCCAAAAAAACGTTTAAAGATTTATAGGGATAATTCCTTACGTCAAAATAAAAAAGTTCCTACGGACATGGATCTGGAAATATTTTCTTAGGGAGACTTCAGGGGGCATCAAGTACAGTACAGTTTATATAGTTTGTTGTCAGTTCTTTTGATTGTGATTACTTTTTCAAAAGTAGAAAAGGGAAAATGCCACCTTCAGGAAGCTCTGGCTCCTTCAGAGTGCATTTCAGCACACATGTCCATAGGATTTTTTTTCTTATTTTAACCTTTTAAAAGCCTAAGGCCACCCCCCACCCCCCCCGTCCTCCTCCCCCCCGAAACATTTCAAAGTTTTTTCCGGACACCCCGTATACATTTGTCTGTAATTTCTAATGAAGGGGAGATGGATTGGAGTGCATTTTTTTATCCAATTCATTTTTCGTGCTGATTTCAATTTTGCAACAGTGGCAGACGCCTCTTGTCAATTCCAATCCTTCTACTTCTTCTACCAATTTTCCCTATAATTTTTCTCGCCATACATTCCCCGAGGAAATTTACTAGAGCTAGGATCCATCCCATCACAAGCAAAGCAAAAGCTCCTTGCAGATGATCTATAGTCAAAGCCTTATAGTTACCGTCATCCACCTGACGTGCCTTGCTTCTGCGAATGGCCATAATATATTTTCTAGACATATGGGCCACAAGCCCACCCCACACGAGATTCTTTAGCACCCCATCGATGTCGTGTAACAAAGGGTGGCCCTTCCTCACCAGCATGCCCACCGAGTACGACATCAGCTTTTCGTTGAACACGAAAATCTTGGGTTCGCCGTTGGGATGAGTCGCGACGCTGTCGCCTTCCTCTATCAGGTAGTTGGCAACAAGCCTGCTGGAAATCGTCCAAATGTCTTCACTTTCTCCAACTTTCTGCAACCAATACAACAACGTGTCGTTCTCGCCTTCAGCTGTTTGGTAGATTTTGAATATATCGTAAGATTTTTCACTTTCCGTAGTGTTGAAAAGTTCCCTGTAGCGTGACATTCCGCCTACTTGGTACTTAATCCTTCCAAAGACGTCGCGCAGTTCCTTGTTCATGGTGGGTTGATGGTCCCTGATAGGATTCGTAAGGTAATTGATCAGAGAGCACGTGTAGGCTGACGCGATGAGTATGCTGAAGACGTTCATACTCAAGAAGAACACCCTGGTGAGGTCTGTGAGAGGCTGTTTGAAAACAGGGTGCCAGAGTGTGATCTGGTACGATGAGTGTAGTGCGGCACCGAAAGATTTAAAGCTTCTTGTCTCCTTTCCGAGCTTGGAACCAAGCCAAAAAGCAATGGCGAAACATAAAATAACACCGATACATAATCCCCACATTTTTGTTGTGAAAATTGCCACCAGCACTCGCCATTTTGGAACGTAGTGCGCTATGGGGACCACGAAGACCAATGGTTCCATGTGATAGTACCTGGTGAAGGTGAAGTCCGTAACGTAGGATAATCCTACCTCCACGTTTCCTACGCCTATGTAGAAGTCGTCGTATACGTATTTCAATTTTCCGGTCCAGCTGCCATTCTCGTCCTTAGATCCCCATGTATCCGTCAGATTGTCTGCAATCGTAATATTAAAGTGGACGTTCAATGAGCTTCCTATGGTTCTGAGTACGTCGATTTCGAAGCCGTCGTTTTCGTTTATTACGAATGGCTGGTACGGGGCTGATATCACTCCTAGGCTGCAGTTGCCGTGGTCTAACATGCGTTTGTAAGAGTAGTATCTTTTCTTGATGGTCTCCATTCGCCCTAAAACATTAGAACATAGTGGGTACGCAGAGTTTTGTCACGTAAACAGTTAATTTTTAAACATAAAATATTTTTGGATTTATGGTTATTAGACAATTTCATTAATAAACATATCAGAACTAAAGAACTACTTTGATCTCTTATAGAAGTATTTTCTGACACATGTAAAGACGGAACCTCAAAATCTGTATTTTATTAGTAGACTCCAATAATGCTGCATACTTGTAGGTACAATTAAAATCATACGAGGTGTGTAAATTAAGTAATGAGACTGTTAATTGTTTTATTCGAACAGAATTACAATTCAGTAATTGTCTCCTTCAAAATAATTTCCTTGGGAACCCGACACAGCGCTGGAGACGGTTCTTCCATTCCTCGTAGCAGTGCTGGAACTCCTATACTGAAATAGCCTTCAACTGGTCGGTTACAGCCGTTTGAATATTTTCTATGGTCCCAAAATGACCTCGCTTATGTCTCACATGCATGACCCTTTTTCGAAGTTTTTCAAAATCTGATGAATAGTGGTGTGATTCAAAGTTAACTCTTCTCCGATCATTCTTGTCGTCAACCGCTAACCGATCTAAACGCACAAGATTCCGTATTCTATCGACACTTTCATCGGTTCTTGAAGATGGAGGCCTTCCACTGCGTGGTTCATCTTCAATCGACTCTCTTCCTTCTGAGAATGTCTTAAGCCACCGAAAAACCTGGGCTCTTGCCGAAACACTGTCCCCGTAGGCGTGTTGAAGTTTTGCAATACTATCCGTAGCGCTGTGTCCAAGTCTGAAGCAAAACCTGATAACATACACTCATTTTTAAAACGCACTAGAAAAAAAGCGGTTTATGAAAACAGTCACAAAGAACAAACAAATGATTCTAACAAGTTCAAACTTGTACTGAAAGTGCATTACATGTTAGTCTACCGCATTTCCAAGTCCCGTATCCGCAGTGTTGTTAGATCGGTTGCCGGTTGCCAGTATCATTACTTAATTTACACTCCTCTTATACACCATATGTCCAAGTTTGGGCCAAGTTCTTTATTATAATTACATATACTACACTACATTCGAAACCACAAATTTCCAAGCATTCGTGTCCCTTTTGGCATGCTGTCCCTTTTTAATAACACTTATTGCGGAAATTCTAAGCTCGAAAACCACGAGAAATTCCTACTTACCCTGCACACAACGATCCATTTCTTTCAGCGTTATGTTCGACCCACACGGATAAGGTCCAGCAGTCTGAGTATTCAGCATATAAAATTTTAGAACTCTCAAGGTCACCGGTATCAATACGCCTACCCTCTTGACGAACTTTTCCCACATCTTCCTCAGAATGCTCTTCGCCACTTTCTCATAATCACGGCCACCATTTTCTATGTACACCAAGTACTTTGCTCTGGGATTAAAAGTGTCGGAATTCCTCAAAATTTCGATCATATCGTCGAAATCGTCCTCGTCCTGGATGACTATCGCGTAGAAATTAGACTTAAAGTCGACAATGAAGTTATGTTGGCACTCGTCGTCCGAGCAATCAGTATACGATTCGAATTCGTGCCTTTTGCCGTCGGATATCGTCTCTACCTGATACCACTTCGCTAAGCCATGGATCCTCTTCAAGAGGAGCTCTTGGATCTCGTACGCTGGAGACGACATATCTCTCGTCACCATCACCGTGAACAACATCGTGTGATTTTCGTCGGATTCGCCGTAGCGGAAGTGAAAGTGTTCTCTTACGATTTCCTCGAGACAGTCCACTACAAATCTTCTGTGCGTAGGACCTTGTCTGTTCAGTACCAATCCAAAAACCATCAGGACATCCAGAACGAGGATGATATTTGCTAGGAAGTGACGCATTCCGACTTGACCGATACTCTGACTGGATTTTTCAATGTATTTCGTGGATTTTCATGTAAGCGTATTTAAAGATCTAGAGCGATTATTGCGACGATCGCGTGGAGATAGTGCTGTTATCGAAGAACATGGAAACTCTCTCAGTTTATTACGGTTTTATTACAGAATTTTTTGCGGGTTTCCTCGTGGTGATTTGATAACGCGACATGGAATATAAAAATTGCGTTTACATTTATTTACGTCCCGAAGAAATTATCGCTTGTTAGATCTGATGTGATGGTGTGGTGTATTGTAAATGGGTTGTTTCCACGAAACTGCCGCAATCTTCGCTTTAATATTTCACGATATAAAATAATAATAATTGCGAATGAGGAGGAATTTATTATATACTAAGATTGTTTAATAGTTTATTAAATAATCGTAATTATGATTGATTTAATTGAATTGATTGACTGACCTTTTTTGTTTCAAATAAATCTCAGGATCTCCCAGACTTTTTTATCAAGGTCAGAAGGTGGTAAACTTTTAATGTTTTTCTTGATTTTCTCTTTCTTTACTCAATAACGGTGAGAGGTGGGTACAAGATTCCAATTTTAGAGGTGAAGCAGTCTAACGAAAGCTCAATTGTGCATGAAGAAACTTTTTTTAATTCTTTAATTTAAAAACTCGTTTTCTGAAATGGCTGTATCACAAGGCGCATTGTTGTGATGCAACATCCAGTTGTTCTTGATGTTTGGTCTCACACGCATGATCCTTTTTCATTGTTTCAAGAATCTCTCTGTAAAAGTGCTGATTTACTGCTTGGCCTGGAGGCACAAACTCTTTGTGGACAATTCCCTGGTTATCAAAAAAACACATCAGCATTGTCCACCACGCAGGTCTCATCACCGGTGATGACATCTTCCATAAAATGGGGATCATTTTCAATCGATTCCAGAAAGTCAAGATACATTTCTCGTGTCATGTCCTTTTGTTTACGATTTTATTTCTCTCATATTTTTATGTCTCCGCAGTGTGGTTTGATCGGACGCTATGTTGCCAGTCTCATGAGTTAATTTGAACACCTTGTATTTCTTTCTTGCACCGAAGAGAAGAAAAAATCCATAGAAAGTTTAAGTAACAAACGGATTCACCTTACCCTAAATATAGAACATATAACCAGGTAAACTGGTGATTCAATTTAGAGTATTTTTCTTGTTATATTTAGTTCAAGCATTATTTATAAAACATTGTATAGGTAAGAACACATAACGACAAATTATTTCCTGGAATGTTGAATATATTATTTAAAAATACATAATATAAATAGTAATCATAACCTAATATGTTATACCCAATGCGTGGGACAAACAAAAAAACTAAGGGCTATAATTAGCAGCCATGTGTGAGACACACTTACATAATACCAACGCACGGCATGAACACAATTATTATACATACCACTTTTTTTCAGATAGATTGCGAGTATATTTAGATATGTCCTAGGAAGTTGGCACTAATTGTGGATCTCGGAGCATCGTAATTTCGAATTCAGTTGTAGAGATCATTAAGTTCAAAGTAGTGCGAATTTCAATCATGCCGAATTTGCATACAATGTGGTAAGCGTGTAAGAAAAACTGTGATTTTTAAGTAAACGTGCGTCTTGAATCATGGCGAAGAAGGCCACGTTTATGAAGAAAACAGTGAGGGTTCTAAAAAAGTTAGGAATACTCGGGTACAGGTGAGTTGGAATTTATTTATATTCTGGTGCTCTTATTTCTTGAGTTTACGTAACGTCGTAACAGAAAGTTACCTCGAAAATCCTTTTAACAGGAATAAACTGACAGTAATTTCCGAAATAAGTTTTTATAAACAACTTAATTTATTGGTAGACCGTTATATTTTCCTATCCACATGCACAGTGTGCTTTAAGTGGTTTGCGCAGGCTGATTCTAGATTAAAAGTAGATTCAAAATTTATAAAATTTAAAATCGTAGCTGATCCCTTTCGAGTTTTATCTACATTTTTGGATTTTAACCCTATGCAATACAGTAAGTCATATACATAAACTTTTTCTTCGAGCACTTAGCACTTTTAGAAATAAAACTATCGTAAATACGTTTATTATATCTTGTAAATACAGTCCTGTAATTAAAAAAACTTACTCGACAATATTCCATTACTAAAAATTAAAATTCATTTGTTATAAAACACGTTGTTATGTTGTTGGAAATTATAAAAATCCAAAAATTGTATTTTCTCGTACAAACATACATTTTCAACTTATTTTTTAAGAAAGTATAAACGCCTCATAATTAATCTCGCTTTGAATTTAGTCAAATTTAAAATGTAATTTTAAAATCATAAACTATTTTTATTTGAAAAAAAAAATGGAATATTTTAAACCACTTTTAGCTTACCCCAGCGTTAACGACGAGGACGTAGTGGTGATATAACCTCATGTTTTTTTTTTGTATTCTTTGAATGTTTTTAATTTGTTTTGTTTTTTGTTTTTATTTTTTTTTTGTATTTTTTTATGTTTTGTATTTCTAAGTATTCAAATATATTACACGTTCAAATAAGTAATGAGACAATAATAAATTAAATTAGAGGTGTAAGGACGAAAATTCAGTAATTGCTTTTTGCAATCTTGGTCCATAAGACTCATTATGAACATTTGTTTTATAGGATTCCCAGGTTTTTAAAAAATTGCGATTTCATTCCCAATTCTTCGCCACTTTGTTCTGACCAAAACCCTACCGAAACCATTTTTATATATTGCAAACTTTCCTTTACATGTGCAAGAATCACTGAATCACATGAATTTTTAAAGATATACAAAAAAAAACACAAAAAAAAAAAAAATAATCAAAGAATACAAAAAAAAAACATTTCACCACTACGTCCTCGTCGTTAACCCTGGGGTAAGTTAAAGTGGTTTAAAATATTCAATTTTTTTCTAATAAAAATAATTTATGATTTTAAAATTACATTTTAAATTTGACTAAATGCGAAGCGAGATTTATTATGAGCTTTTATACTTTCTTAAAAAAATAAGTTGAAAATTTATGTTTGTACGAGAAAATACAATTTTTTGATTTTGATAATTTGATGATAACAAATGAATTTTAATTTTTTGTAATAGAATATTGTCGAGTAATTTTTTTTAAATAAAGGACCGTATTTACAAGATATAAAAAACTTATTTACGATAGTTTTATTTCTAAAAGTACTAAGTGCTCGAAGAAAAAGTTGATGTATACGACTTACTGTATTGCAAAGGGTTAAATTCCAAAAAATGTGGATAAACGCGAAAGGGATCAGCCACGATTTTAAATTTTATAAATTTTGAATCTACTTTTTAATCTAGAATCAGCCAGCGCAAACCGATTTTGGACTCATTTTCATCATAATTTTTTCATCTTCAAGCACACTGTGCATGTTCTATCAGGTGAAAAGTTTTTTTGTAGTATTATATTTTGCTGTTGGATAAGCTTCTCATATCAACATATTGTAGGACTGAAGCAAGACTGATACTTATTTCAAGTCGACATGCTACTATAAAAAATTCTTGAAATATACCTATATCTTTCTTGTATACATACATTATCATATTTAAATCCTACGGATTTTTCTAAATTAATAATTAAGGAATAGTAAGGCAGAATAATAGAAAAAAATAATCTATTGCAGCCTACATATTATTATGTTTATTAACTGTTATAATGTATCCTTTTTCACAGTATATACGTTTTGTTATATATTAGGGAAAAAATAAAAGCAATGTGAAATATTGTGCAATGACAGAAGTTACATAGATGGGATGGCAAAAGTTATAGATGTTCCAGGATGTCCCTGATCACGTAGACAATCTCTAGGAAGCGTAAAGTTTGGGTCAAAATAACACTATTTATTCTTTTCACTTTTTTCGATACAACACACACACCCCTATTGTTATATTAACCCTTAAACGTAGAGTGGAAAATGCAGCTTTTCTAAAATAACCATTGTATTAGTTGACATACCTAATTTAAGAAAATTTGGTATATAATTCTACTAAATGAAACCCTGTAGACTGATGAAAAAAATCACAGATCTTGCATCTTACGCAAGTATCGTAGGGGTATTGAAAATACCAGACACAGCTGGTAGAAATTTTTAAAGTAAATTGTAATAAAAATAAAACACAGTTTTGTCGTTACGATTTTTGGCGGTTTGACCCTAAAGGTCTTGTCGTTTTAAACGGGTTATCTTGCATGTGATATTCAGTCGGGTTTGCGATTTCTTTGCAGTGCATATTCTAACAAAAATGTTTTCGATTAGTAAGTTGATCGTCATCATGTGCCTTTACAATGGCCTTGTTGCCGTGGACTACCTGCGGTGTACCGAGAATGTAGATGCAGTTGCGATGAATTTGGCCCGTCGTATTCTTGAAAACCATTTGGGGCAGGGATATGCTCTAAGAGACTATTACTTAGTTTCACAAACAGGCAGAAATCCACACCGATGGATCGCAGAATACCGGCGTGTGGATAACATATATGGACAAGATTGTGAATATCTTGTAGATGTGAGATCGGCGTTTAAGCAACATTGTCCACCAGGATGTGACATTTCACAAGTGTTGGTATCTGATAGTCCTAATCGGCAGTTTACATAAATACAAATTTTGGTGAACTGTAGATGCCAAAAATTCCTGAGGCAAAGAAGAGGACTGTTCGCAATAGACTCCTCACAACATTGTCAATCCTCAACTTCGTTCAATGGGGCATTCGTAAGAGAAGCCGCCTCTACCAGCCAGTCTAGCTCTTAAGAAGTCAGATATTCAATGCCTTGTTGACCTGTGGACAATTTCTTGTCAATTGTTCAATATAGTGCTTACATAACGAAACGCATAAATTAATTTTCAGCAACGTTTTCATGCAAAATTCGAAAATAAGTCAATGTTTAATTTAATTTGTTAAGAACTGCAGAAGTGTATATCTACCAAGTTGTAAACAATAATTATTAATATAATAATATAAAAAGGTGGATTCTAAGCCACAATTTAAAATTTATGTAAAAAAGTAAGAGAAATTTTGAGTTTTTTTAGTATTTAATATTTATTTTAATTAAAAACCTTTATATTATAGAAAATTGTGAATTTCTTTTTTAGTATTCTTAATAAATCTCCCTGTATATACATATGTTGGTGTAAATGAATAAAATAACAAATCTGCTCATCCTATTACAACGATCGGTATATGTTAATAGGGTTTGTTATATAATGTTTATTTTACATTCAACATCAGTTAATAAAATACGCAGTCAAATTTTCACTCCAAACGGTGTACTGCTGGGAAGTTTTTTATTCAACGTACTCGAATTATGTACATATAAGCGCCCTGCATCTCGGATGTCGTTTTGCCATTTCGGCAAATCACCAAATCTCGGGCGTCCGACGGTGGCCTTGGACCCCTTGAACAGTCATCAAATTGTGGATGACTACACATGTAACCCAAACATAAACATAGACAAACAGCTAGGTCGTTACGTGACCATGTCGAGGTCGCTGCATGTCGCTCGCGTTAATATTTTGCAAGACAGCTACCATTAATACGCGCCCAGAAGTATTAATTCAATACTAAAATTATTAACAGTGAACTATAAACTTGAATTAAAACAATGACAATCCTAACAGTTAACAATGTTTGCATCAAGTGAAATAATGTTATCGAATCTTGTGATACATTTTTAGGTTCAAGAGTGTGTTGCGGAATTTACTGTATATAAATATTAGTAGAAAATATGAACCTTTAAACTATTACATTTAAAATGTTGTGTTGCTCGCGGTCGCATTATCACATATTGAAATTTATCAAGAATATGTAGGGGAGCATAGGGCACAAATGGCCGGATACAAGCATGTACAACAAACAATAACAGACTGTACTTCTTGAAGCATTCACGGCTCAGCTACAAAAGAAATGAGCACAATTTTAGGTTTTGTCCACTACTGCCAGGGGCAAAGCTACTTTTGTTGCACTGTACTGCTTTTTAATTTAACTATAATATATTTTACTATATTTTACTCTTACGTCCTTCTTAACTTCTTCTCCCACAAAAATCAAAAAAAATTAACAGGTATATGTAAAAGTTTGTACCTACTACTGCATACAGTCTTTTTTCCGGGATTGTAACCGTTTGGTGAAAATTATAATTTTTTAATAAATGTTTTATTAATTCCTTAATATGGTAGAAAAAAATCAGAAACTGGTGTGGAACATTTTATAAGTACAAGGAGTCTTGATTTTTCGATCTGAATTCCAAGGATATTGTTCACATCGTGTTTGTTTTTTTTTTTGAGTAAGTCTTGGCTCCTCTTATGGTATTTTTGATAACAGGTTTCACTAACAGTGCGATATAAAATTACCAAATAAGTAACTTTCCAGGGTCATATAAAACGACTCAACCACTGTATTCTAGGGTTAAGTTAAAACATGTAGGTCATTATATTATATAGAAATGTTTAGACCCCTGCGCCATGGTGGTTCTCTGTGCCCCCCTTTCCCCCACACTGCGACGTAATTAGCGAGATATGAATCCGGTACAAACTAACCGAGCGTTTCCCGTTTTAGTAAGAAAAAGAACGTTTTTGGCGTCCATCCGCTGGTGGTGTCGACAGCGTACATTATCCTCACGTTGCTCTTAGCTTCGTGGTCGAGGAAATTGGTAAAATCAATTTTCGGAGATGGCGATAGTCTACTTAGGCAGATTCTGTTAGAATTCATAGCGACTTTGGAGCTGTGCGCTGCATGTTTCGAATTAATAATAAGTACGTAGGTATATGCTGTTTTTTAAATTATTAAAGAAAATCTAGTTGCGTTTGTGTTTTTTGTCAAAAATTGCTTGTAGGAAACTTTAAAAGTGTAGTAGCTACGACCAATCCTGGTGACTTTTAAAAATGTATACCTAATATAATAGGTATATAATATAAATTATCAACATTAACCCTGCACTGTTTGAATGTATGGAAAGGTTTTTGTGGAGATTTATTAATTTTATTTTTAAATTGTATTAACAAGCTTGCTTCTAACACTTCTCAGTTACAGTGCTCGATGCTTTTGTTCAATGAAACCATATGGTTGTTCAAAAAGTGATTTCTGCCGCAATTTTAACCAAGAGCCAAAACAGGATTGCTCAGAGTCGCCTATGGACAAAATTGTTAACTCAGTAGATATCAACAGTTCTGACAACTCTATGTCAGAATGAACACAAGGAAACATGTTTTAATTAACGTCTTGAGTAGAAAAATACAGGATATAAATTTACAAATATTACACGGAAAACAAATAGGTGAGATATGTAATTATTTTATATTATTATTTTTTCAGTTAAGTTCAACTTAACCAGAAGTAAAATAAGATAGTCATAAAAAACTGCACATCCCTGTCACAACACTTAGCTGTGCACTATTATGCGGCCGGTTGAGACTGGACTATGGTTCTCATTTAGCTTAGTTCAGAGCATATACTGGGCCTAAATAATATGTTGATGATGCAGACATCATTAATAATGTAGTTTATAATGAGAAAATTAACCACAGTCATGTAATTTTTACTTCGTTGAATAAATATTTTGGGTGCGCATTGCACAGGGAAATGTCAAAGTTTACTGTTTAATTAAACTGAATATTTTAAAATATAAGACTATGTGAATGGCGTTTAATTTTTCGTTATTCCTGACAAAAACCACATTCAGTTGCAGATAACTGGGGAGTTGGTGCTTACGCATTTTTTCTCTTCTTGTTGACGTTATGGTGGTCCTCGCACTGGGAGGATGCCACCGCCTGTCCCTACAGTACCATGGAGGAGATTCTGGAAGGGGCCAAGAGTCTCAAAACTGCCTTTTTCATAGTTGCATCCCAGGTTCTAGCGGCTCTTGTTACGTTCAGGTAAATAGACTGTTAGCAGATTTTCTGGTAATACCTATCCAAATAAGTCTTGTTCTCTTAAACGAGCGTGGTAGAAGCAAAAGTGTTCTAAGCAGTGAAATTTTTTGAGAGTTTGGGTATCATTATGACATTAATCGTGGGGTCGTACCTTCGACTACCTGGAGATCGAGCAATTGCAAAAATGTCATATTCATATTATATTTTATAGATACGTTCAAATTCTGTGGGCCCTGGAGCTAGTTGAAACCCACAGAGGGAAGGCATTTGAGGAGTGTACTGCAGATTTGCAGGTGGATATGATAGCTGGTGCCATTATAGAGGGTGTGGCTACGTGCATCTGTCGACTGACGTCCAGGATTTTGAGCGAAACCGATACCAAATTCGGGAGTATTCTAGACGCGTTCTTTGCAACCATGATGGTGGTCGCAGGTACGCTTTAATTGTCCAATTAATCCAAATTGACCTTGCTATTATGGAAAGGGAGCAACCTCTATTTCTTGTTAATATTTATATATTTTATATACTTACTGATATAATGAACTTTAATGTGTGAGATAAAGTTTATACTTTAAATTTAAGGCCATATGTTACATTATGCCAGTGATAGACCAATCTGATACTGTCCTTAATCCTCCCTCTCTTCGATTCGCTCCAGTTTTGCTCCCTCACCCCATACAAATTGCCAAGTAAATACCATCCAATTTGCTATTTTTCACTTTTACTATCTGTAAACAGATTCTTTGCGGCCGCTATTGCGGGCGGCTTCGCGATGTATTTGTCATTCTCCGCTCTTCCTCCCAGTGGCGGCCAAAGGGTTTTTTCATGGGAGGGCAACGGCCACTAACTAGGGTTGTAAAAAAATGGACGTTTTCCACCAAACGCCGAACTACTATACTCTATAGTATAAAAAATATAGTAGTTCGGTGTTTCGTGGAAAACGTCCAGTTTTTTGTTTCTACGCCGAAGGTTCCAGTATCCACTCCAGGATAAGATTGTAAACTTAACAAATGACACTCCCAAAGGAGGAAAATAAATAAGTAATTAATTTCGTGAGTAATGATTGGAAACAAGGGAATATAAATGAGTAAGGTGCGGAAATACACCGCCGCGGGAACGCGGGATACTCTTATGCAGTTTTACACGCGGACAGACAAACATTTCGATGCTTAATAATAAGTAACGGGAGGGTTCTTAAACTAAATACTTGTCTACAAGGAGTGACCATTAAATAACCGAACTGTTATCATAACACTTTTTATTCGTTACCAATTACTGTAGCCACTTTTTCGCCTTCAATGTACTCCCCTTGCTGATCACTACACCGCTCCATACGACTTTTCCATTGTTGAAAGCAGTGCTGGAAGTCCGCTTCTGTCAGCTAGTTCAGAACCTCCGTCGCTTTTGCTTTAACCGCTTCCACACTTTCGAATCTTGTCCCCTTCAGTGTCACCGTGTCTGACAAGCCTGGATCAGTGTCAATGTTGTTTATAATGCCAGCGCAAATGTTCATTCTTTGATTCCTTTTGCTCGGGAGTGAGGAGTTTTCGCACCATTTTTGCGCAAACTTTGCGCATGTTGAACGCTTCATGCAAAAGCTGGCGAATACATTCTTTGTCGATTACTGTTATTTCAGCAAGCCTGCGGATGTTTAGACGACGATCTTCGCGGATTAATTCGCCATTTTTTTCAATGTTTTTGTCCGTTTTTGACGTTGAGGGCCGTCCGGGGCGCGGATCGTCTTCGGTCGTTTCACGTCCCTCTTTAAACCGTTTAAACCATTAAAAAACTTGTGTGCGGGATAAACATTCATTCCCGTTCACAACATTGTATAAGCTTCTGTAAAATTTTTCTCCAGTTTAACAAGAAACTTGAGATTAACCCGTTGCTCCATCTGAACACTTAAAAATGTATGGACGCGTCACTGATGCGTAGACTAATTGAAATGACTGCTATAGTCAAACTGAGCGACCCACAGCAAGCTCAGGGTGGGGAAAGTATCACTGGATACAGTTGTGTTCAAACTTGTCGCGACATGCTCGCAGCGCGCTGGTAGCAGCATCAGTTCGTTTATTTAATAGCCACACCCCGTATATAATAGTTATAAATATATCCGAGGGAAAAAATAATTAACTGGCTACGTATTAATATACAAAACAAACAAAAATAAAACTCAAATAATGAATACAGTTTTTTTTAATTTTTTTATACGTTCAGTGTCAATAACAAGACAAAACAATACTTCATAGATTTGAACCAATATTTTTAAGTTGTCAAGTTTAAAGTCAGTATATTGATGTTTACTACGATTTCCAAAGTCTACATCAAATTTTCAATCCAGTGTCTTCTATGTCTTCGATATGGAATAAATGTCATTATAAAATTTAAGTTGATAAGCTCTATGAAAAAAAAAAATAAAACCAAAACATAAAAAACACAAAAAATAAAAAGTGTAAAATAAAATAAAGCAAGAAAGATATCTCCAATTTCTTAAGATTTTAACCTAGGGTACAGTCTGCATGAAATCAATCCATTTTTTTGTGTACATACGTATCGAATATAAGACACATACAGTTTATTTATTGATAAATTAGAGTGTATTAAATAATTATAAATTATTTTACTATTCACTTTATTATTTATCCTTGGGGGACAAAGAACAAATAAATAACTTCGACTCCAAAATACTGCGCAAATAGAAAAAAATCTCATAAATATACGGTGGATGGGTTTATAGTCCTCTCTTGTCCTCCTAATGGGGCGGCCACTGCTTCCTCAGTCCTCTACTCCATATAGCACGCTACACGACCGGTTTCACTTTTCTAAATTACTGGGGGCCTTTTTGTGCCTCTTTCCGCAACCGTCTTTTCTAATGCATGAACACAGGCCATTCCAGACTGAACCAGGACGCCAAACTCGTCCCGGTTTAGAGTAAATTTTGGCCTAGACGAAACGTTGGGAGTAAGGATTGTTTAACATTTGCAATTGTTGAATGATTAAGAAACCCAACGACAATAACATTCCATTAACGATTGTTGAAAATAGTATTGACGTAATATTCTCAGTCAGTTTTTATATAGCATCAATGTATTAAAACATGTATGAAATTTCCATCAGAGTCAACTCGTGTGGTAATGTCTAGAACAATTTATATTTATCTCACAACTGTCGCATTTTTTATACCTCGATCGTTTTGTTCGTGTTTCAGCTTTTAACTTTTCTGGTGGATACTTTAACCCAGCCCTGGCCACCTCTTTGAAACTGGGTTGTGAAGGTAACACATTTGTGGAACACATGGTAGTTTACTGGCTCGGAGCAACTGTAGGATCCATTATTTCAGTATTTATATTTAGGTTGAGACCGATTCAAAATTACATTAAGAAAGCAAGAACTATAAAAGAGAAAGAAGAATAAAATATTGACGTTGTAGGGAATTTAGTTGGTTAACAAAAGCTCTGATAAATGGGTAGATACAAACGATATTAGAAGATTCTTAATTTGATATAATGTAAAAAGGTTCGTTCAGACTATATTCCGCCTATATTGCAGTTTGAGGTGATATCATTTTGATATTTTTTATAGTAAGTAGGTACTGATCATAAATAAAAACAACACACTTTGTTAAAATTGATTGCCATTGTTGCTAGGAGTTATTGAAAAATAAGAACGTTCTACACAGTTTTATCAAACTTTTGTTACCTAGATTAACAAAATATAATTATTAATGAGTACAAACTCGGTACAAATCTTTATCAGTTTCAATCATCTAGTCATATTATGTGATTTTTTCGAATCTTAAACATATAATTTGTTTTTATTTATTTTTATGTTATTTTGTTTCTATTTTCGAGAAATGTAAACAAAAAATAATTGTTACTAAATTACAAACAATCATTGCCAATGTTTGTTACCTAGAATAACAAAATATAATTAATAATCAGTACAAATTCGATGCAAACCTTAATCAGTTTCAATCATCATCTAGTCATATTGTGATTTTTTTCGAATTTTAAATATATAATTTATTTTTAAGTTATTTGTTTTTTTATTTATTTTTATGTCATTTTATTTCTATTTTCGAGAAATGCAAACAAAAAAATAATTGTTACTAAGTTACATACAATCATTGCAAATGTTTGTAAGATGGAATTATATAGAGACATCCAAAAAAAACGTCATCAAAGTTGGCCAAGAAAAAAAAGACGTATATCTATTCTTGATCGAATTTATAACCTTATTTACTTGTCAAGACTGTCACATCATATGATAGCCATTGTTTATTTTACAAATTGTGACAGTCACTTGTCAAAAGTTTGACATAATCGAAAAGCTTAGACATGACCGCTATTTTCATCTCTCTCGTTCATAGCCAGAGTTGATGACGTTTTTTTGGATGTCTCTATATAAAATATACATAAATAGTATTTAAGTAAAACGAAGAATAGTGCTTGACTGGTTCAATACTTTTTTTGTATGCAGGCAGAATATCCTTTTTTCTCCATTTTTTAGCAGACGGCATTTCCTCAAAAACAATGTGTTGTTAATAAGATAAGTTGAGGTTATGATCGCGACTTAAGGGAGTCGATGATGTACGGATTTGGTAATTTAAGAGGGGTTCGAGTGTATTTTACAGATTGTGACAGTCACTTGTCAAAAGTTTGACATAACCCAAAAGCTTAGACCTGATCGCTATTTCCATCTCTCTCGTTCATAGCCAGAGTTGATGACGTTTTTTTTTGGATGTCTATTTCCATTTAAGTTTCAACATCAAATATTTTTCTTACCTTACAGTTTTATTTTGTTTGAAACTATGGATGGGCAAATGGAATAAATATATCGATATATATCGTATCGATATTTTTAGACAATATCGATATATTCTAAGGAAAAAATATCGATATTTTTACACCAAGGCACGATTACCTAAAAAATTGTCAAAATATTCGAACATGAAAAAAATTACCACATATTTGGCAGTTGTATTAGTTTCATTTATTATTAAAATATATATAGTATTTATTATTGGTGAAGTAAAAAAGACAATTATTACTACGGTCAAAAGTTTAAATAATTGTTTCTCATTCAAATTTTACTCAAACCAATATTCATCACATATAGACATCAGAAGCACTCTTAAAAAAATATCGAATTCGATACTCGGAAATAAATATCGAATATCGATATTTCGAGATTAAAAATATCGACGATATTTATCGATTATTTTCTGAAAAAATATCGATATTTTGATATATCGATATTTGGTGCCCTTCCCTATTTGAAGCTGGGGACTTTTTAAAGTGCTTCTTTAAAAACATGGTAATTTTCGCTGTAATTAGTAAAAACTGATGACTTACCTATTTCACATACTTGACCTCCCACCTCCCCAATAAAGTACATTCGTTGAACATTTAAGTAGATCTTTATTATAAAGAATACAAATAATAGGTAATAACTGCAATAACCTAGAGTATAAGTGTAAAAAAGAATACTTCCCCAGAATACATATGAATGCAGTAATACAAATTTATAAATAATACTCAAAACTCCTAAAAATAGTAATCAGTGATTAATGGACTTGCTAAAGCAAAACGTAAAGGTATATATAAGAATTCCACTATTATAATAATCCTCTCAGTGACTATAATACAAAAATGTATGAATATAACCATTTTAAAAACCGTTATATCTGACATCAGTCAACAATTTCAATATGAATCATCTCAATTGAATAAAGTTAGTTTAGGAATGTGTTAGACATCTAAAAATATCAAACCTTACGAGCAACAAGAACGTCCCTAGCTTCATGTGATAAAATAATCGAAACATTTCAAAATTTTAGCTGAAAAATTTTGTCTTGTTGCTGCACATCCAACCGCTATAAAATAATATTTCAAAACGTCAACGAAAAAGTCCATTTCTTTCCCTATTTTTCAACTAAAATTTCTCTAACCTATAATTATCTAATGAACAAATTCAACAAATTCACATATAAATAACCAATTCCGATATAATTTGTCAATTCTCACTTTATTTATATACAGGGCTATCGATTGTATTAAACTCTGAGTGCATGTTAAATATGGTTTCCTATTAGTTTACTCAAAGCTTTTTTTTTTAGTAAATTTCTTCTAATAGTATTTGCACAACTTTGCAAACGTTTAACTCTTGAGGCGTCATGGATATATGATTAGGGGGGCAACATTTTTTGAGGTTATGGTTTATAGAATGGAACTTGCTTTCCTTAAATGTTAAGTGAACCAAAAATGGACCCAACATTTTTTATGTTAAGCAAAACTCAGTACATCACTTTTATCTCGAACAATAACGAAATTGTCAGTCTGTGAGTTAAGTTTGACATTTATCAATAAAAATTAGTGAAACGACAACTTAAATTGTATGTTATGTTATTATTAGGCGAGTAGAAAATCCATGGACCTAACAGAACCGTATTAAGGGGTAAGAGGTAGCGGTGGTGGTTGGTGGAGTTTCCTTATGAAAATTTCATATTTTCATAAGGAAATGAGACCCACATCATATTATTAGGAACTGATTTTATTAGACGTAAGCAAAAGACTATGATGACAAAAAAATTCAAATGAAACTTGCAAAAAAAAAATTCTAAAATTGTCTACCTCACTAGAAAATCTTAGAAAAGCCTTGGAAAATATCTGCAATTTTTTATTTCTTTAGTATTATCACCAAGCAAAAAAAAAATCTTGTTTATAATAGTGTTAAATTATAGTAAGACTCTGTCTAGTGAATCCAGTTGATAATTGTAAAAAAAAATACTTCACAAATATTTTGTAAGCTGTTTCCAAGATTTTTTGAGAGGTGGAATTTTTTTTTTAATTTTTATTGCAAATTTCATTTGCAAGTTTACATTTTTTTTAATAATCCCTGAAGTATTGTGTAGCTTCTATTTCCTTAAAAATTGCTACCTATTTTTCTCTAATACGGTCCTGTTAAGGTTCACAGATTCTGATTGCTAGTAATTCTATTTGGATGAATTTAGTCTAAATCAATTTTCATAAAAAAAGTAATACTTATTAAGTTCAAAGTTAAGTACACAAATTAAGATATAATTTCAGACAAGGTTAATAAAATATGAATAGGTATGTTATCTTTAAAAATTAAACAGTTAAACACTGTCATTGATATTCATAAATCATATTTAATATGAGAACATTTCTTGTGGTTTAATAGTGATGTAATGTTTACAACAGATTTATCGAGATATTTTTAATTACAAAATATCTCGTGTATAATTTTAAGTTCCTATGCTCACTACTCCTTGAGTGTTTTCACTTTTTTTTTTTGGACATGTAGATACCTGTTCATGTATACAGAGTGAGGAGTTCCTAAAGGGACCATGACCACTAATTACTGCCATAGAAATAATGTATGAGACGGTTGATACCAAAAATAGGGGAGAAACGGCACATTTGCAATAGAAAATTATAGTAGCACAACGTATGCATGTTTCATAAAGCCAGGCACAAAAACTCAAACAAGTTCCTCATAATGAGAAGACTAATTTACTTTCACACTTTCTGATCATAGTTATGGTTTTTTTTTTCCTTTTTAGTGTCTTTCCCTTTTTACTGTCTTCTGTTTCTCTCTAACATATTACTTTGTGCACAGAAAATACATCATAATATACCGCATTATCAAAATGAACATAAAAATGGCGAAAAAAATGGAAACTTTGCATACACGATACATGACCTGCCGCGTTCATTTAGTTATTTAAGAAGCAAAATGCAAAACAATTCTGTCAGCCTAGTGGCAAAACAGGTTGAGGATCGAGTGAGCTCGTGCAGTCGACGCCGTTTCTGATTGTAGTCCGCGAGTTAGAAACTCTAGTAATAATGAGGCATTTGACCGTTTACGAATTCTTCTCTTAAAATAAATCAGCCGCCTAGCTCACAATACGAAATTATTTAACTCCCAAAAGTGTACCGCTCATTGTAGTAGTTATTTTAAATTCAAGAACAATATACATGCTGTTAACTAAAAGATACTAGTTATTAAGTACACAAAAACTGTGCGTATAAAACAGTGCTTAAGTTTGCACATACCCAATATCCGTAAAGGTAATTTTCACACGAATAAGATTAAGGATAAATCTCTGGGCCAAGGACCTACCGCTAAATTTACGATATGCTTTAATGGCAAATCCCACTTGGTGAATCACAAAATTGTTTTTCTCAGTTCAATGGACTTATATTGAATTAAGTACCTATATTTTTTGTATTTTAAGGACGTACCTAAATAATACTGTTTAAAAAAGCCCCTACTTCAGAATGTTTCAAATACAGGATGGTGTAAGTGTTTCAAATCTGCTTTCTATTATACTTTGTTGATTCCTCATAGAATATCACCTTATACGATGATTTTATAATGTGACTATTAAGTTTTTAAATTAGCTGCCAATAAAAGTACGAATTATATCAGCTGCCCATTACATTACTGTTCAAAAGTAAGGAAGAAAAAATCATTCAGACTCTAAGACCTTTCAAAGAACAATATTGTTGATATAGCTTGATTTTTTTAAAGTTAATATTTGGAAAAAACCTCATTCATATTTTTGGTTAAGTAAGAAAAGCATGTCAAGTATTTTACTAACCTTAACCTTTTTCTGTCGTTTCTATTGCCATATTCTTTAGAATTCAATTACCCACCAAATTGGCGCTTGTAATCTTCGCTACAAACTCAATAAATACATAGCCTCAAATACTGTTAACTCCATCAGCCAAATCGAAGTCATTTTAAAAAACGTCTTGCACAAAAACAAAATGAAATATTTACACAAAAATTCCAAATAACCTAAACTTATCTTCAGTTACTATTAGTAAAATAATCTAATAATCTGGTTTGCGTTGGAGAATCCCTCCAACAAGGGAAATTTTTTAAATATAATAATACTCATTTTTATAGGTTACCATGTTTTCAATGTGTAAACAGCATCTGCAAATATATTTGTCGACCAAACATCACGGAACTTTTTTTTGCATGGATCGCCCACCTTACTCTCCAAAACTTAACCCAATGGAATGCAATGACTTAGACGGCGCGCAAGACATTCGTTAAAAGAGCCGATATGTAGCATATTGAATATCGTCTAATCTATCAGTTATTAGTCTAGTTCAAAGGAAGGCAAAAGATATTCTGTAGGATAGATTTGCTGGGGCGCATGTCTATCTGGAGGAAGCTGTCGTCGTAGTCGCCTAGATGCGGCGGCGGCGGCGGTGGAAGAAGGGGCGGCGGATAGCGATGGAGGGGGGAGGGGGGAGATTGTTGGGGTGGAGAGCGCAGAGGACGTTGTGTCACACGCAGTCTTCTAGAGACATTAGGAGCGGATTCACGTATTCGAAGCCCTCGAACTCTGACTGGTCAATTTTCTCGATCACACGCCTGAAAAATGGTACAGTGTGATAATATGTGAAAATCACATCTAGCCATACATATAGAATGAAACCCGTACACAGGGTGTCCGGTAAGTATGCGGCAATGTTCTAGAACCATACAGAGGAGATACGTACCGAATACCCTGTATAAACGGGCTTATTATAAGAAAACACTACTCTACAGATCTGGATTCACAACATTTATATTATGAGAGTATATTATAGTCATAAAAGATAGATGCGAATGTATTTTAATGTCTCAATTTTTTGATAATAAAAAAAAAATCCTTGACCAAGACATGGTTAATTATATCCATCCAAAAAAAGTCATCAAAGTTGGCCAAGTAAAAAAAAAAATTTCTATTCTATATTAAATTTATAACCTCATTTAGTTGTCAAGGCTGTTACATTATGTGTCAGCCATTATTAACTTTACATTGTGACAGTCACTTGTCAAAAGTTTAACATAACCGAAAAGCAACATGACCGCTAGTTCTGTCTCTCTCATTCATAGCCGGATTTGATGACTTTGTTTTGGATGTCTACGAAATTCCATGACTTTGTGATTGGATTGGAATTGTGATTGGAACTTGGTGATTGTCTAATGAACTTTCCCCGATTTTTTTTTTCAAAGTATTGAAATTTCTTAAATAAATATTTGGACGTTATATTTTACTCATTTGCTACTGTATAATTTACTTACGGGTCATCTGGCGTAAGGTGGACCGGTTCATCTGTAAATTCTGGAGGGAAATTGGCCAAATCTCTGTCGGAATCTAAACGTGGTTTGTACGGTGGTGGGACTTGCTTCTGTTCGAGCTGAAAGTGCAAAGTATCAGTAGAAAGAGCTACATAAAAAACGTAATGTAGAAAACAAAATATGTTAAACTGTAGCTATGAATATATTTCTTCACTTTGAATTTCTAGATTATTTTTTATTGATGAATATTATGACATTTTCATTTAAAGAATTCTTGCTAAACAAAGAAATGGAATTTGATTTTCCCTTGACATTAATCATTAATCAATGTAAAAAAGAAATACCACCAATTTTCATTTTGTTATAGCAAACGACCATTTATTCAGGCTTAAAAGAATACTTACCATATCCCAGTCAATACTCTTAAAGAACTGGTGGCCGGTGATTTCGATGAACGCCTCGGGACTGTGACAGCCCAATCTATCGGCGGGATTCTTATTGAGGAATCCCTTAAGTACGTTAGCCGCTTTTACGCTCAATGACCTAGGAATACGGATGGTTTTCTCTAAAATTACTTGAAATAAATAGTCTTCGGTGTTCTGGTCCGGATTCTCTGAGGCACCGGCAATGTCGAACGGGGACCTACCCGCCAACATTTCATACAATAATACTCCTACAATATTAAAATAATGGCTTAAAATAAGTGAAATACGAGGCATGTCCAGAAAGTAAGTGTACTGAGGTTCTCACGGCCGGAGGGATATTATTTTCGTCATGTTGGCTACACAGCAGTGTAGCCTGATTTCTCCCCCTTTGCAACGAGACCGGTTCGAGGTCAGTACGTTGAGAATTGTCGACGCAACAACATGTTTCGTGAACAATGTCAATCCAGTCTCCCGCCAAGTGAGAAATACGCGGCATCATCCGTTTTCTCGTTTGGAAAGGAAAACCTCCGTTTGAGATTTATAATGAGGTGAAACCTGCATATGGTGATAAAGGTATAAATCGTACGAGTGTGTACAAGTGGTGTCGCGAGTTTAAAAATGGTCGTACGTCTGTACATGATGATCAGAGGAGCGGAAGACCTTCAATTGTGACTGACGAAATTGTGAAAAAAATCGAAAATGCGCTCCGTGACGATCTCAGATTGACTGTGGATGAACTTTCTGCGATGTTTCCACAAATCTCCAGATCTCTACTACACGAAACAATCACAGAAACCCTCGAATATCGGAAACGAAGGGGTTGGCGGGAAACTACTTTGAGGAAGGCATAAAAAAATTGACAATCCCGCTTCCCCACCTGCATAGAGAGGAATGGCGACTATATCGAAAAATAGCGTACATTATGTACTAAAGTATCACGTAATTTTTTTCTTTGAATAAAAATTTTTAAAACCTACAAAATTTCAGTACACTTAATTTCGGGATATGCCTCGTATAAGTACAATTTATGATCGTTGTTTTGTGACAGCTTTTTACCTCAAAAATATGACCATTTCCAATGAAAACAAAATTAGAAGTAAGTGGTTGTAATCCACAATTTTGTTAAACAGGAATTGTAGAATAAACAAAATTGAATAGTATCAAGCGAACTGTTTCAAGCGGTATTAGCACTATGTAGTACCAAAACTTACTATACTAAACTCACCTAAAGCCCACCAATCCACCGAGAACCCATAATCCTCGCCCCTCAATATTTCGGGGGCTATATAGTTGGGGGTGCCGCAGAACGTCGACGTCGTGTCCCCCGGCCTGATGCCCTCCTTGCACATACCGTAGTCGGTGAGCTTAATGTGACCCTCGTGGTCCAAGAGCACATTGTCTAACTTCAAGTCCCTGTAGATGATTCCCTTGCAGTGTAGGAAATTCAACGCCAGGGATATCTCAGCGGCGTAGAACCGCGCATGTTCCTCGGGCAGCCGTCGCTGCCGCTGCATGTGGAACATGAGGTCCCCGCCGCGTACGAATTCGATTACGAAGAACAGCCTGGACGGCGTCTGAAAGCACGAATGCAACCCGACGAGGAAGGGGTGATTGGAGGCCGTCTCGAAGGCGTGCTTCTCCGTCTGCACCCAGTCGATGTCCTCGTCGTCGGTGACCAGCGCCTTCTTTATCACCTTCATGGCATAGATGCGCTTCGTCTTCTTCAGCTCCACCATGAGCACCTTGGCGTAGGAGCCGCGGCCGATTACGCGGATCAGTTCGAAGTCGTTGAGGGAGTACTGGCTGGGAGCCCGGCTCTAGGTCGTCCAGGGGCTTGTTGGGGTCCTCGACGGGTACTGATTCGCCTGGAAGTAGGGGCATTAGATCTCGAGATGTTGCGGAATAACTAACAAGTAACAAATAATGAAACATATTAACATGTTCATAGTCAAGATCACTAATGACTAAGGCATAACCCCTTGACACGTAGACCTGGACGTTTAACAAAGGACGTTTCTCACCTGTGACATCTGGCGGCGGTTCCGGGAAGTCCCTCTCCCTAATGTCCGGAATAATCTCGTTCACCGGAGTGCTGATGGCCTGCGATTCGCCATTGTGATCGTCCCGGACTACCGGCTCCTGGTGTTCGCTGGTGCATGGTTTATTCACGGCCTTGTGGCACTTCTTGTGGACCAATAGTTTACACTGTATGCACTTGAATCCTTGCCGTCCTAGCCCCCATATCCTGTCGTTGCAGTAGGCGCAGAATGCCCTCTAAAAGAGAGAGATAATAAATAGGATCAGCAGGCATTTATTTTCAATTCATCGCAGCAATTTTGATGGCACACTGCTGCGATTTTTTTTGCATGACACCGTGTTGCACATATGCTTAAAAAAAACACAAACCTCTCTTGAATAAATCAAATCACTGTAAAGTTGATGAAAAATATACCTCACAGTAGCCTGTTGCTATTACATAATTCTGGTATACTATGATTAGAAAGAGTAGGCTTTACAACTTAAAAATAACGCCTAGAATTAGGGAAGGCAATTCAATAACCCTTTACACTTAAATATAGAGCATTATCAACTTGATCAATACATGGTGTCCCACCATGGTGGGCCTATTGGGAACTGACATGAAGGTATGGCCTAATTAATATGGCTGACTTTAAGTTGCAAGTTTCAAATAAACACGCGTGTTTCTAATCAGTGTCATTTAATTAAATTATTAAATGCTTTCTTTAAATGAAATTTCTAACTGGGCAGGTTCTAATGTCGCTCAAAAAAAGCTTTGTCAATACCGAAAAAATGTTAGAAGCTGGACATTTAATAAAATGTGGGAGAAATGTGGAAAGTTTGAATACGAACGTAGTAAATTTCACCGCGTTTTGTTTATAAAGTTCTCACCTAAAAGAACGACCCTATGAAATTAATGGGAAAATACAAATAATGGCAAAATTTTGTCTGTTCAATGCTCTTGTAAAGCAGGGATGGGTGAAAAGTGCAAACACGCAGTGGATTACCGGTATGTACATTTCTAACTTCAAATCATAAAATTTGAAAAAGACTTGTTACATAAATAGCTATATTATATATTTTTTTGTTATAAATAAAAGCATGTCATGATGTTTTAGAAAACGCAATGAATTAGATGAATTGTATCTAATATTACTACATATTTTAAGTTAAAACTAACACTTGAATTGTCATATTAAAAATACAGATCTGAAAATTGTTACATTTTTGGAGTTAAATAGTTTATTATGATTAACATAAAATTGATGAAAAATCAGCATTTATAAATTTTTCTTTTTTATTTGTTCATTAAAAAACTTAAAAATTTTCGGATGACTGCTGTTTTTACTGTTATTATTTTTTTGAGGTTGAACTGCATTTACTTACTTGAAATTATGTAATCACTTTATGAGCACTCGCATCTTCACACCCCCCTCTGTTTACCCCCTTTTTCAAATTTAACCCCTTGTATTGACATTTCTAAAGTTTTTTTTTAGATTTTCGTCGTAACTGTTTGAAGGAAAGGAGAAATATTTGAAAATCAAATGAAAACAACTAAAATTAGACATTGACAATCTACCAGAAAGTCCTTTATTTTTTTAACCAAAATTTAATTTTTTTTCCATCACCCGATTTAAAAGTCAAGTACGGGCGTATCAGTTTAACTAAAGTAAAGTATATTCTTCGAATTTACCGAAACACGTTATAATATGAACGAAATATCCGTAATTTTTTGTAAGTCTTCCAACTGTCATTTATGATAGAAAACTGTAAATATTTCAGAAACTTGCATATACGTATAGGTCTTAACATACCCCACATAATACAAAAATGCGATAATATACTGGGTGTTCTAATAGAAATAAGCTAGGTGACATCTACTTCCGGTATAAGCGGAAATTTCAGATCTCTCAAAATATTCTAGATAAACAGAACGTATCGACTTCACTTTATCGCCAAATTTTCAGAATTTTCCTATTCCTAGGTTTTCAGATATCAATATAAGCCCATTGCGGTGGGACGCCGTGTGTATCACAATGTTTTGACTCACCCTGTTAAACCTTTTCGCTTGGAAAATATGTCCATTAACCCTATAGAGCTTTCTCCATCGCCGCGCTCCTCTTCTATAGATGCTCCCTGAAAATTTTCCACATGAAACACCATGAAAAACACTGAAACAATATTAACACAAATCCGTCTATCAAACACTGATGAAAAACGGTTTAATAGTTAAAGAGATTAAGAATAGAGACACACCGCCTGGTACCCACCAAACTTTGCCTTGTGATTTTGGGTGCAGAAGAGTAAACACTTTATTACACTCTTGACGGTCATCTTAAGGACACCATGGTTGCGATTTAGCCGGACAATGTGAACAATGCTGTCCCAAACAAAATAAAAGGACAGGGCCGGCGTAGGAGGCAGAGGAGTATGATATAAAAGAATAAAAACATTTAATACAAACACGAAAATTTTAAAGGAAATGTATATTTTTGTTTGTTCAGTGATTTAAATATTGATTTCATTTATATGTACCTTTTTTCATTTATACTTTATTTGATTGTAAAATTTTGAATTTTAATACATCGTTTGCTAAAAACTAAACTAAAACTATATTTTAGATCCTTCAAACGTCAGCTGATTACCAGAACCCAAAAGTGCAAAAAAAAATGTGTAAACCTATTTGAAATTTTAATGTTGTCCCACCCATTTGGAAGGGGTCTAAGAATTAATTTTGGTTGAGTTTAGTAGGACTCAACGCAATATTAGACTTGTGTTTTTTTCTTTTTTCGATTTCATATGTATTTTCTAAAATTGTCACTCGTTCCGGAACTTTTACTCAAATAAAAACACTATATTTATTTTACCGAATATCGAATACCAAAAGGTTGAGGTTACATATGATCTAAAATAATTGCAAACATAATATAAAATATAAAAGTGACTGATGTTTCTACATATTTTCTAATTTGGAGATCATTATTTAAATGTGTGGGTAGAGTATCAGACAAGGGCGTAGTCAGTATTTTTCTTTGGGGGTGACGTCCTATGCAGATTAAACAAAAAAAGCAAAAAAAAAGGTCATTGGAGGCAACGGCAAGCGCAATCCCCCCGACTATTTTGGTTTTTACTTGACCATTTGGGTTTTTGCCTGTTGCGCTCGCAGGTAGTTTTAACCGATTCGCTCGAAAATATGTACGTGTTTTATTTACTTATTATATCGTGAGGTGACTGCAAAAATCCATTAAGGCTCAAAAAGTAATCGTTGAGATATTTAACACTAACATTTTTTGTCAAAGGAAAAAATCTGCTTCTTTCATTAAACTATTTAGTTTATGAAAAACTAAAAAACTCACTTAAAGGGCAGTACAAATTGCATTGTAATTATTCTTATTATTCTACTATTTTGGTTTACTAAAGGGTTTTTGCTGTAAGCCCACGAATGTACGTCCATTTTATTTTAAATGAATATAGGCGACGCCTATGGAGGTGAATTAAAATTTGTTACTCTGATTATGGGTAACCCCAAAACCAAACAAGATATTTCGCACGCCGGCCCTGTCGCATACTGAATACGTGCTGACGGAGATGAAAGAAAGAACGCTAAAAAAGGATCATTCGAAAAAAAGTCTAAATTAAATTATTCATTTCGCGGTACAAGTTAAAGAACTGTCGTCGTCTAGGCATTTGGTGCCCAAATACGGGGCCTCCAAAAACAAATTGTGTAGAGAAACAATGCTTTGTGGCCATAATATTAGGATCTAATTTTTAGTACAGGAGCTATCGACAAAAAAAAACATGTTATAAAAAAATATTTGCGAATTAATAAAAAAAATAAAAAGAATGTTACATAAAACGAAACGAATTTGAAGTCTGACCTTTGACATATTTTTGACCCTGTATATTTTCATAAATATACAGGGTGGATCATAAGTAATGATATACAATACAACAGATTCCTGATGTCAAAATAACGTGATTTAGCTATACTTATCTTTGTACAATTGTTGAAGCTAACCAAAATACAAGGTGCCAATGTTTGAATTTTGTTTTCAATTTTTCTCTACTTCAGAATAAAGTGGGAAAAAACACGAAATTAGAGATTCGAGTTTATTTAGACGAAAATTTTAAATTTGTTCATAGTTTTGATACCACTAAGAGAGGGTGCCACTTAAAGCACATCATGCTTCTTTAAAATATTTTTGTTACTTTTTTTTTAATACTTAATTAAAAATTGATTATTAATATAATTAGAAATAATTTTAATACTAAATTTATTAAGTATAATATAAATACGTAAGAGTAATCGTTTTCGAGGTAATAGCATTTCAAAGAATCTTGCCATTTTGTATATGCACTGCTTTGTTTCCAAATAATAATAGCCTGATAAGCCTAGTGGTTTTAGACCTAATGGGTTTTCGAATTAATGGGATTTAGATGTATTGAGAGACCTCCGCCATTTTTTCAAGATGCCACGCAAAACTAACATTAATATGGGCCAAATTATTGTACAAAATTTATCGATACGTAGCTCAAATTACTCTTAAGTCAAAAAATTTGCGCAGCGCATAAATAAACCTACATATCGGCCTGACAGTGTATTACTCACTCTTATCTAAGTAATTCCAATCGTAAATAACCATTTTGACAGCTATATCTAATATGTTTCAATAACGCACGGAGTCATATTTCACGAACGCGAGAGAGTACACCCACCAGGCCAATAAATTAGGTAAGTAGAACATACGAAAACTTAGGCGAAGCGGAAACAGACAGAAACGGAGGCGGAATACTCACTGTCCTCTCCCTGGCAGGGCATCCCTGGCTGGGCCGGCACATTGGGGAACACTGTGGACAGAACAAAGTGCATCAGATAGCTGGTCTCGTCCAGCACACCTTCTTTGACTATCTTGAACATCTTCGGGCATCCTAACGCCAACGCGGAACGCAACAAAACCTCGCCTCGGTTTCGATTCCTGGCATATTTTGTTGTAGTTCTCGGGCGTACAGGTGTCCGGATAAGGTGGTAATTACAAATAATTTATCAGCCGATAAGATAAACGATTATCACACGAAACTGCAAATATGAAATTTCATATTTATAACAGTACGAAATGGAGGAGATAGCAGATGAAACGGGCGCCCGACCGACAGCAGATATCTGGTGAGCGGACGAAGGTTGCATCCTCTAAAAATAAAATAGTACTCGAGGTGTGTGTAATTTTCGTCAAGGCGATGGTTAATCTAATTCTTAACTCGATCATAGAGATGCAAGGAGAGGGTTTAACTTGATAAGATAGGTGAAATGCTTTCCAAAGCTGTCTCTGACAGGTATAACGCTGAGTGTTGCTTACGAAGGAAGAAATAAGTGTGTGAGCTTTCAATCCCAATTTGGCATTAGTCCTGTAGGTACACTCCAAAAATGCTAATTTGAATTCACTGACCGCTGGTGGAATTCCAAATTCTCATATTTTTAGAAGATAAACAAATAAACAAGCCTAAACCTGTTAGATAGACTACCCAAAAAAAAAAAAGGTTAGTAAAATGATCGTAGATTAAAAAAAATCAAAGATTCAAGTTTCTAGTTTTGAGATTTTGTGGCCTAAATTTTTTGTCAGCAACGATTATTATGCAATACTAAGAAATAACGCGAGAATTTTTTTTTTTATTTTTTTTTTTGGATCACGGATTTTTTTTACTTCAACTTGATTTTTTACATTCTCTCTAAGTCAATTTGTCCCTGAGTTATCTGACTTTTAATGAAAAAGGATCCTTTTGTCATTGGTCATCGATATCTCAGCAGCCAATGACCGCAAAGGGAATGTCAGGGCAGTTTCAGAAACTGGAATAAACCTCCTACAAGAGCCTTTTACGATTAAAAAAAAATAAAAACCTCCCCCCTCAACATTAATTTAAAGACAAGAGAAGAAAAATCACAAAACTACACATTTAAAGCTTCAAAATGGAATTTTTTTGTTCCTTTATTTTTTCGAGTAGTGTATACTAAAATTTATAATATCTAAATAAATAAACATATATATAATATATGTTTAATATTTAGATATTATAAATATCTAAATATTTATATGTTTATACACATATGTTTATATGCGTATAAAGATATAAAAAATATATAATATATAAACAAATGTTAAATGAATCTCTCAAAAAAAAAAATGTTCGCTTGGTCAGATCTCAAAAGTGTAAATACAATAATTAGGATGGATATTTCTATTTGAAATATGAGATAACAATGTACTCCTACAGTCCATTACCGTTATAAATGGAATTTTTCTAACACATAAATGGCATAGTACGATGTCTACGACGATCATAAAGTTAGTAGGTATAGACTGCTGATGCGATGAGTGAGAATTAGTACAAGACGGACTGCTTAGACCACAGAAGACTTTCTCTTCGGATGTCTGTGTAGTGGGATTGAAAAGCAATGGAGGAGTGGATGAGTAGCTGAAATGTCGTCATGCGAAGTCATGTCAGGCGAAGAGGAAGCTACCGGATTAAACAGTCTGTCTTTTGTCACCACGATATTTACTATGGTATATACTCACAAAAGCGGTATATACTCACTAAAGTGCACTCCATCAATAAAGTGCACTCAACGACTTTTGAAGGGAAATAATAGTTCTAATAATAATGTTCTAATAAGTTTGGTACCATTGGGAAAAAGAGTTTTCAAAGATTTAAAAATGTTAAATACGTCCGGGAGATTCCCAATAGAAAAACAAATGTTAAGGGAACGTCAAACTGATTTTAATGAAGAAACGAATTTTTAATATATTTCTAATGATAGAATTGTTTGACGTTTTTTTACTCCATCCAAAGCCCTCCAGATTAAAAAATAAAACTCAAATTTTTAAAGAAATATCCGATGAAAGTAGATAATTTTTGTTCCACTTACTCAGAACTTGTAAATTTATATTTATATTTTCTGGTTTAAAGACAAATTAAATTACGACCACTTTTGAAAAGCGATCATTTCAACTGTAGATAATTATGTAGCTGTTAACTTTTGGATTGATAAATATTTTAGATTTAAATTTATTAGAATTCAAATCAATTTGCAGAAGTATATTCAAATTTCTATGTGGTACTGATAAATGCAGATAGGCGAATGATTTTCAAATATTTAACGGGTTAAATTTAGTATAGTTTTTGGTTTTTAAGACTTAGTACCAAGAGCGAAGGCAGTATTTATCTTTGGGGGGGGGGCAGCAACATAAGTCGAGAGGGGGGTTACTTGACCTGGGGGCGAACAGATTAACCAGGCAGATTAAACAAAAAAGCCAAAAAAACCCCCCCAAAAAAGCCAAAAAAAGGTCACTAGAGGCAACGGCAACCGCTTTTCCTCGAGTATTTTGGTTTTTACTTGACCCTTTGGGGGGGCGATCGCCCCCATTGTCCCCCCCTGGCTACGCCCTTGCTTAGTACCAAAGTTGATGCAAATATTGTTTTGTTTAAAAATATGTTTGTCATTTTTTTATCTGCAAAATAGTAACTTAAAATATCTCCACTATTTATAGACCGATTTGAAATAAAAAAAGTGTTCAATAAACCTATGTATGTATAATTTAGCATATATTTAAACAAATTATACAACATAATTTTAACAAATTCAAACTCATAATGGAAAAAAAATGGAGTTAGATACAGATTGTACGAGTTTTGGTCACTTTCTAATAAATTCCCTGACATTTTCTGACTTTTTCAAACTATATGTGTAGGTATATATGTACAGAAATTCACTAACATTTCCAAATTTTCAAGTTATTCTAGAATAATGGTAATCTTGTTCGAAAATGTGAAAAAAAATATTTTTAAACAACCAGATCTATATCCCAAAAGGTTAAAATAGGTAAATATTTTCAGCAGTAAGTATAATAAATTCCCGGACCTTAAATATTATTAAACTGCATTTTGCAACTTTTTACAAATAACTCATTCACACAAAATATATGACCGCATGTCACAAAAATGTGTACTTATCATAAAGAAATACAATAACCAATAAAAATACTGATTAGATATCTACTGAAGCAATATTTTCAATACATTATTCTTTCCGGGAAAAACTTTTTCCACTGAACAGGTACATAACAGTTATTTTTGTACAAAAAGTACAAAATTAATTATTGTATTGTTCATTTAGATTATTCATTTCATAGTAGCTATCTATCAAATGCTTGTTCTTGTCATTTATTTTGTGAATAAGAAATTGGGTTTTGATGTTTTAACAAATTTCTTCGAACTCATGCCTTACAAAGTACCCTAACGCAAAATTTAGGTGGGATAGCCCCGATTAAAAATATAGGTACGGCTATTAAATAACCAAACTGATGTCATAACACTTTTTATTCGTTACCAATTACAATAGCAACTTTTTCGCCTTCAATGTACTCCCCTCGGCGATCTCTACACTGCTCCATACGACTTTTCCATTGTTGAAAGCAGTGCTGGAAGTCCGCTTCTGTCAGTTGGTTCAGAACCTCCATCGCTTTTACTTTCATCGCTTTCACACTTTCGAGTCTTGTCCCCTTCAGTGTCACCGTGTCTAACAAGCCTGAATCAGTGTCAATGTTGTTTAGAATGTGAGCACAAATGTTCATTCTTGATTCCTTTTGCTCGGGAATGAGGAGTTTTCGCACCATTTTTGCGCAAACTTTGCGCATGTTGAACGATTCATGCAAAATCTGGAGAACACATTCTTTGTCGATTCCTGTTATTTCAACAAGCCCTAGGATACTTAGACGATGATCTTCGCGGACTAATTAATTAAACAAGAAACTTGAGATTAACCCGTTGCTCCATCTGAACACTTTTTTCAACGCGTCACTGGTGAGTAGACTAATTCAAACGACTGCTACAATCAAACTGAGCGACCCTGGAGCTGGACTGGCTCGTCCAGCGAGCTCAGGGTGGAGAAAGTATCACCAGACACAGTTATGTTCAAACTTGTCGCGACACGCTTGCAGAGCGCTGGTAGCAGCAAGCGTGTAATAGTATGCAATAGCCACACCTCGTATATGCAAGTGACACATGTTAAAAACCATGGAACGAGCATAGCACTCTGCTTCCACTTGACAACGCCTATGGTTGTGAACGAAAAAAACTATTATAAAGTGACAAACTTTCAGATTGATTTATTTAAATAACTGAAGAAGTTACTGATGGTAGTGTTAGCAACTGATGACAGTTTTTTTTCTGACAATGCCTGGAAAAAAACTAACAGAAAAAATAACCACTACTGATATACTGAAATCCCAGTTAGAAAATTCGACATTTTATAAATTAAATAGTTGTATTAACTTTTGATTACTAATTGAAAAGCGTCGAATTACTGATTGATCTTCAAAATTAACCAGTTTGTCTATATTAGAATTTTTTTCATTAAGATATATAAAAACCAAGTTTATATAGACATCCAAAAAAAACCTCATCAAAGTTGGCCGAGAAAAAAAATACGTATTTCTATTCTTAATCGAATTTATAACCTTATTTACTTGTCAAGACTGTCACTTCATATGACAGCCATTGTTTATTTTACAAATTGTGACAGTCACTTGTCAAAAGTTTGACATAACCGAAAAGCTTAGACATGACCGCTATTTCCATCTCTCTCGTTCATAGCCAGAGTTGATGACGTTTTTTTTAGATGTCTCCATATAAAAACAGTTTCAAATACAGAAGAATTAAATGCACGAAATTCATCTATTTTATGAATTTGTACAACTGCATAATGTAGAAACAATCAGTAAATAAAATTAACTTTTAATTTAATTGGTCATGCAAACATTGACAAACAATAAACAGATGTGTCTCTCCGATTCATAATTCTAACAATTAAATTAATTCAATTCACTTGGGATACCAGTTTACGTGATATATCAGTGTCTGTCTGAAATAAATTCGAATATGAATTCGGTGGTTTGTATAATCTAGTAATAAAGCTCTTGTTTGGAAAATGATAAATTGGATTACATAACGCAATGAAATGTAGCTATGTTAACAAATTAGTCGCCGTTTTTATTATGGGACGTCCGTTAACAGTAATATATATCCGAATATTGAAAAACTTTCGCAATTCGAACGCCGCTGGTATTTATTTTGCCACGAATCGAAATCCTTGTAGTATTTAGAGTATCACAGACAAGATACCGATCCTTTACAGTATTGTAGATACCTGCAAAATTTCCGAATATGTCATAATCCCGATGCACTTAATAAATCAAGTGCTGTTAAATATGTACACACTATTCATATTTACAAACTTGATAAACTATCATGCTAATCATCTGTCAGATAGATACCGAAACAAAAATTGACAAGATATCACGAAAGAATATAATTAATTATATAGAGAAGTGAAACTGCAACAGCTGATTTGAGGAGATTTTACAAAAAACATTAATCAAATCCAAATATGCATGACCTATCATCCATCAGATTATCCCATTTTCCACAAAGATAAAAGGGTTAAAAAGCTATTGACTTCTTCAAAATGGTCAAAGGTCCTTTGATCGGCTTGAAGAAGTCAATTATACATACATGTTTAAAGTAACTCTGAGTTTTTGGATGCAGGTCCTTACTTTTAAACTCTGTAGACTCAGATTCTAGTTAAACACTATCACTAACATAAGGGCTCCATAGTATCATTATAACAACGTAAAATTACCACAGTTTGCTATAACGTCCTGAATACTAACAATAACTTTTAATCGGGAAACAAATTGCTAACTTTGTTCAGAAAGATGTAAAAGTACCATGCCAATGTCTCGAAGCAACTAGGTAGACAAACATGCACATATGAGAGAAACAGAGGGACGAGTGAAACGACCGATGATCGATGCACATGATACGTCACCTCCAATGAGAAAAGAGCAATGACCAATTAAACGCCTGAAGATTATGGGCCCATCCTTGACATCTCCGTCAAATCCACGTGGACTTCGTATCAGTAGGGTCAGTGAAATATCGCACACATTTTTATGCATGCATCTAAATATTTTGGATAGCGCTAGAATATTAAGGACTCCTTGTAGAAGCTTTCTGTTTCTAGCTGTTCCAATTGACTATGGATACACTTTACAATGTCTGGTGCTCGTATTTGAAATTCTAGCGTGAAAAAAAATAAAAAAGTATATTATTTCGTGTAATTCAATAGCAATAGCGTGGCATATAGCCGAAGTAGTTGTATACAATTTTTTATGCTTATTGTATAAGCAAATACTTATTTGAACAGGGTCACGGCGAGTTGCCTGTCAGATACCCTACATATTTTCAGCACCACATTAATTGTAGTTTTGCCAAAATGTTTAACAAGTGAAGCACCTTGTATAAGTAGTAGTAAAAGCTGAACAAACGAATTTAATGCTGAATTTCCTGTATGCTGATTTATCTGGCTGTGACCCAACTCTGAGTTTTTTTAGAGAACACCTTTTATCATTTTCTTGGATTCCCGATTTTAATGATTAGTATCGACAAAAAATTGATATGTCGAGTTGATGACAAATACTCAAGTCATATAAATATGTCTACCATATTCCCTAAAGCATTTTTATAGACTTCATTTGAAACATTTTGCTATTTCAGCGCAATCAAAACTTGCAATCAAGTAATCAAAAATTACCTTACAAAAATGAAAAATGTAATCCGCATCTCTACGAGATCTCGATCTCCAATGCTTATCTCACGCTTCCTTACGAACACTATTCTGGTTATCCAGCCATTCATACTACGCCATTCACTATATAATAAACGTATCAACAAACCTCTCGGATAGTTTATAATAACAGTAGACGGGTCGAATGCTAAAACGGGATAGTACGAACACCAATACGCTGCTTCTCCAATGTCGTTCAACAGCCTCATAGCCCAAGGTCTATTGTTCATATTTAAATAAACTCTCAAAAACAGTTATTTCACTACACTCGACGCCACCAAACACATTGCAACACACTATGGTTATTTACAAGGCCTACTTCTCTAAACGACAACTATGTGAAAACAAGCGCGGTGTGGAAACAAAAGATAATAATTTGATAACTAGCTGATAAGGAGGCTGGCATAAATTATAAAAATATACTCAGGTACTTATTGAAATCCTCGTCCGATGTCTAGATACCGTGGCGTTGGAAATTCTTTGTTGATCAATGACCGCTGATACATGGGAACGGGTTGGATGGATCACCAAATGTTCCAAATTTGGAACCAATAGGGAAAATTAGAAAAAATATTGCCACAAATATGTAAACTTCGTGACTATTTTATTGGGAGGAACCATGAAATTAAATATTTTTTATAGGTTGCTGATAGGTTGAGAGGAAGGTCCGGCAATGACATCCAGCAGGATCATCCTCGGAGTCCTCCTAGGTCGCCTATCACAGCAATGACTCAACCAATTAAAGAAGGCTCCCATGAGACATTTAATGAACCATGGGATGAAATATGCATTTGCCTACTTGCTAGGAAGCTTTTAAGGTACCCCAGCAAAGAAGTATGCAGCAATGGTACATCTGGCGATGACCAGGAAGAATTTTCGTTTTTCGAAGGCGTTGCATATTTGAAGGCATTCACTGGACAGTGAAAAGACCTCTACAAGGGAGATCCCATAAGCAAAGGTGTCACCTTTTTTAAAAGATTAGGATGGCTGACGGCTTAAATGAGTTGAACTCTCAAAAGAGTAAGCACAAGGGGCCCAATGGGGCCTAAGTGCTGCCGTCCTCTGAAGGCAACCCTCACACGCTTGCAGAATTCACAAACAGATATAAACAATTCGAGAGATTTGTCATTTTGTAAAATGAAAGACTATTTGGTTAATATGATCTGAGTTTGGTAGACTCTAATAACCCATTAACGGCCAAGATGGTTGATTTTAGAACATGTTTTCGTAGCTAAATTTCAGGTACGTAACAAAGTAGTAACTGGGTCTAAAGTGTGGTTCTTTATGTTTTTGGGTGTGCTAAATCGGAATCCGGGCTCAAAATCCAAAACTTTTGACTACACAGTTAAATATGGCGGTTTTTGTGCACAAAAATCTCAAAAAATTTGTCACTCGCAAAGTTTATGATTTTTTTTTTTTCAGGCATAAAACGCCTAAATATTTGGAGTTTTAATCAACCATCGGTGCATGAATTTATTAAAGTTTAACAGGGAATTTTTTTTATACATGCCTTTTTTTGCCAAAATGGGGGCCAAAATGCAAAAACCTCCCAAAAATTGGATTTTTTTCTTTATTATTTTTTTCCTCAAAAATTAAAGGCTTTAATAAAAATTGTTTAAGAATAAAAATGTCTAAGAATTTATTGGCGAATACTCTCAAATTCATAAAAAGAAAAAAAATAAAGAGAAAAAAATCATAAAAGCTTTAAGTGCATTTCCAATAATAGAGACATATTACTGGTATTTGATCATAACGTTCAAATTTGGTCTGCTTATATTATGAGTAACATTCATCGAACATCTTTAAATGTTTTTTAATCAAACATTCCTTCAAAGTTCATTTTGAAGCTTTTAAGTTTTTTATGTCTCTAAATGTAGTATCAGATACGCTGTTGTCTCTGGGTTACGCTGAGTAAAAAATCACTGTAATTTCAAGGCAGACATTTGATACACTATTTAGTACTTTCATTGAATAAAAACTTTTTGTTATCTTTATAAAAAAAGATAACAAAAACTAGATGCCCAATCAAAAAAACTGTTAAGAAAAAAGAGCATATTTCTGTGTTACTGAAGTAATATACAGTTAAAAATTTAATAATTTTTTTTCTCGAAAACTATGAACTTTGATTAAAACTTTCTAAGATTAAAAATGTCTTAGAATTGATTGAAGAATACTTTCAAATTTTTTCAGTTATTGGAGATCATTTTTGATTTTTTTTAAAAATCGCAAAATCAAAATTTTCAGTCTTCAAAAAATCTGAAAAAAGTTGAGAATATTCGTCAATCAATTTTTATAAAAGTCTTTAGTTTTTGAGGAAAAAAAATAATGAAGAAAAAATCCAATTGTTGGGAGGTTTTTGCATTTTAACCGCCATTTTGGCAAAAAAAAGCATGTATATAAAAATTCCCTGTTAAACTTTAACAAATTTGTACACCGATGGTTGATTAAAATTCCAAATATTTAGGCGTTTTATGCCTGAAAAAAAAAAATCATAAACTTTGCGAGTGACAAATTTTTTTGAGATTTTCGTATACAAAAACGGCCATTTTTAATTGTGTAGTAAAAATTTTTAGATTTTGATTCCCGGATTCCGATTCAGCACACCCAAAAACATTAAGAACCACACTTTAGACCCAGTTATACATTGTCACATACCTGAAATTTAGCTAAAAAGCTGTTCTAAAATCGACCGTCTTGGTCGTTAATGGGATAAATTCAATTCTTAGCTAATTGCACATAAAGAGTACAATTCATGGATTTTTTCAAACACTTTATTCGTAGGTACCAGTATGACAAATACAATTTTTATACATTTATAACAAATTTTTATATAAAATTTACATTTTATACAAAATACAATTTTTTATACAAGCGGCAAAGTCCTATTTGGCCCACATTGCGGCGCTTTTTGTGCCAACCAAATTAATATACCTTGTCGAATTTTATCATCCCCCTGGATTACCCGGCTTATCCTTCCGCTCCACTGGGGTGTACATTAACTTAGCCGAGGATAATATAGTCATTAATAATGCGGCGGCTACAAACGTTATGGAGTACAGCGAACCGTGCTACGTTATGAATATAAAGCGCGTAAGCTCGGTAAAAAAAATGCACGCGTTAGTGTCCGTTGCCATTTTACGTTTTATCATAATTAAGGAGGGCTCACATCGTCATACAAGCTACCGAAACTACCCGGAAATGATAGTTGTGTAATAGAATAAGTTTATGTAATACGGTCCCAAAGTTATGAGTTTTGTCCACATTTATTTAAACACAATATTAGATTGTTGCGGATACTTAATGCAGTGTTAAACTCAATACAACTTACTATGTCAGCATTTGTTTATAGAGAAAGTTAGTCGATAAGTGGTATATTAAAAAATATGAGGTCAAAAACTGTTCCTTGAGGTACCCCATAGTCAACTGCCCGTTATTAGCTTAAAGTTTCATCGATATTAACTTTTAGTTCCTTTGAAAAAGGTATAGTCTAATAATTTAAGCCAATGTTTACTAATCAGGTAAAAAAAGTATCCTAAGCTATAGATATTGTATGTACAGTGTACACCACAGTTCGAAAGTTTGGAAGCACATAGAAATTGTTCAATAAAATTACCATACGTAATGTTTTAAATGTTTTACTGTGATCGCGAATTAGCCTCATCAAAATGATCACTTTATTTTTAATAATTTCCGAACAAATAGTGAGCATCTCCTTGATTCATCTTTTAAAATATTCATTTAGCGTTTTCCACTCCGCCTGAATATGTTTCCATAGTTGTGTAACACTAATTGGTAGATGATTCTTTACTCTCCTATCTTGCATCCCACACTAGTTCAATCGGAGAGATATCTGGAGAATGCGAGGGCCATTGAAAACAAAACCCTTGTTGAACACCTACATAATGATGATGCATGTCATTAAGGAATTCTGAGAAATGCAAGTAGTAAGAATTTCTTATAGATTGTGTTGACATAGAAAAATTTTATTACAGGCAGTATCTTATAATATACTACATAAGAATAAATATATTGTTAAACTCAAAAGTGTGCTTGCTTCCAAACATTTGAACGGTAGTGTATACACGGTGGATACTTTAACTGGAATATATTCGCTAGCGGGGTGGTGAATGATTTTTCAAAAAATTCCCGAGACACGTCAACTTTTAAATGTATTTACCTACATTTTGCAAGTAATATGAAAAATATAACCCTTCAGGGGGTGGCTGAAACCACCCTCGACATGATTTTTTTCAAATGCAACCCTATGGCTTGTGACCTCTCATTGTAAAGCTGGTGGAAAGAGGAATCCAACGCACTGATCAAATTTTTAATTTTTTTAGTATGTAGGGTTGCATACAATTAAAACGTAATTTTATAGTTTAATTTATTTTTAACGCAACAATTTCGTACTCAAAATGTGTGTTGTTTAGTTTTGGAATGTAAACCTTAGTTTTCATATGTCCCCACAAAAAATTCCAAGCAATTTTTTGCCACAACTGATATTTGTTATTTTTTGCTAGTGTTTTTATACGGCCGCAAAGAGTAATTTAGTTTGTATGCTGTATTCAGAGTTTGAAACGAAGTGTTATTTCAAATTGGTAAAAATGTCTTATTTAACTGAATCACTAAAAATCGAAATTTTGATGATGATTGGATATGGTGATAGGGCGCGAACTCAATTATGCAACACCGCAAATGTTGCATAATGTAAGGACGAAACCTACCACAGACTGGGATGCTGCCAACAAGTGAATGGTGCAGATTTTGAACAATTGTTACGTTGAAAATAAATTTAATTTTTAAATTGTTTTAATTGTATGCAACCCTACAAACATACTAAAAATTAAAATTTGATCAGTGCGTTGGTTTCCTCTTTCCACCAGCTTTACAATGAGGGGTCACAAGCCATAGGGTTGCATTTGAAAAAAATCATGTCGAGGGTGGTTTCAGCCACCCCTGAAGGGCTATATTTTTCATATTACTTGCAAAATGTAGGTAAATACATTTAAAAGTTGACGTGTCTCGGGAATTTTTTGAAAAATCATTCACCACCCCGCTAGCGAATATATTCCAGTTAATGTCTCCACCGTGTATAGTGTTTGATCACCTGTCTATACTACCAAGAAATAAAGTTGTGCTACTGCCACCATCTTGGAAAATGGCGACCGAAATTTAATTTTGTTTACTAATCTCGAAAACGGTTTATGATATCAAAAATATACCAGAAACCAACAGAAACCTCTACATAGTTGGTTCTTTCATGTGATAAGTTGACTGTCGGTGGATTTTGAAAAGGAGATAATATGCCAAAGGAAATCAACCGTATACGCGAAAGGAAGCCATTCTTCATTTGACAATCTTTATTATCTAATGTGATTTGTGTTGTTTTCTGACCAAAGCCAGTGTTTAAGCACTCCTTCTGTTTGATTTTTTTGTAAAAAATCCCAACAATAATGGGGAATCTAGGTCACTCGCGCAGTGAAATAGGAAGCCATTTGCAGCATGAAAACCAACGCAAGTAATCTACATACGTCGGCAATAACCATTAATCCAATTGGATTTTACAAGATTTTTTTAAGTTCGCGCATAGATCACGCTGCACAAGAATGTATTTCCCCTTAAACGAAGTGCAAACTAACGAAACACGCCTAGATCTAGTTTCCCGTTCTGGAGTTAGTAATACAACTCCGACAGAAGGAGCAGGAAATCCGGACTCGGTCGACATTCTACTTCACAGCACAATACCGCGGCATATCTAGTTTAATTTAAGGAACAATGTTGCCGCTTGCAAAGGAAATCGAGGCTAAACTTTCCTCTCTAGAAAGCGCTTTGTTCGGAAGTAGGTGTACGGAAAACTCGGAATGACGCTTTCCACCGAGCTATGCGGCATATCGTTGCTTTTTACGCGCCAACGCCTAAATAAACGAGGGTTCCACCTAACGACGTCAGCGAATAAAACAAACCATCGCTACAGAAAGCGGCATTACCAAAGAAGAAAGCCAGCCAAGAATATTATTTACAATTATTTTAATTATCCCGACTATTACTCAGGCCCAAGCTGTTCTATACATTTGTAGATTACGTAAAGGATTACAACTATGCGATTTTTCCGGCAATTTAACTCAGCAATAGTCCTTTCGTAAAAGTTAATGGCAACCAAATTTGCTTTGTCCTTTGACTACGTAAAAGTTAAAAAATTTTGTTTATTATTTCGTATTGCTGATAACGATAACCTAATAATAATAATCATCGGCTGGCTCTATTTGCTACAATCTATCCTTAATTACTGTGTTAATAAAGTTTGTGTTGTGGGGGGAACGGGGGTTTGGGGACGGAGTTTTTGTTTTGGGTTTATGGGGTTCAGTTTGTGTTTCAACTCAAAAACTTCAGTGCCGTGCTAGTTAATGTCACAATGGTCTAACCATAATCGCGATCCTGTTCAGGCTCTGACATGGGATCAGACATGAGATCTACTTGTAGAACGGTAAAAGCACAATCCGATAATGGAGAATAAAGTGCTGCCTAGATTAAAGTCAGTGATGATTTGGAATTTATATGTTTATGTTAAATATTATCAGACTGCCCTGTACACCCACATAAAAACAGTACCTCTAATAAATGCAGTCCTAGTTGTTGAAAACTACGGTGCTGAGAGCGTATCACATAATTGTTACTTTATTGCATATTGTTAACCATTAAACAATTCTTTTATAATAATAATAAATCTTATATTATTATTAATAATTAAATAATTATATATAAATAAAGTTCAAACTGTGAAAATGTAAAAGATTTCACTAAAACTTTATTTATAAAAATCTTGAAAAAAAAATCCCTAAAAAGTTCAGTTTCTGTTGCATTGTGAGCTTTAGCACCATTTTTTTAAAATACCCTTGTAATCATATCATAACAGTATAAAACAGTCGCTTCCCGCTGTCTGTCCCTACCTATGAATGCTTAGATCTTTAAAACTACGCAATGGATTTTGATGCCATTTTTTTTAATAGATAGAGTGATTCAAGAGGACGGTTTATATGTATAATACATGCATAATATAGTAGAGAAACACTGATAATTTTAGAGGTTTCTAATGTGATGTCGTAAATAAACACATTTTTTTCCGCTTACATTGCAAACGCTGGGTGAACCCTACGAGATAGATCAAAATAATGTACTACAGTATTGTACACCTTAAAAAGGTCTACAAAAAAGTCCGCGATGGTATATGTCTATCTCTTCGGGATAACCCACAATAACCATTTTTTATATTTAGTATCAGCATTGCACCCGTACGAAGCCGGGGCGGGTCGCTAGTTCTATATAATCATTAAAGTCCGGGAAAGTATGCTGTCACGCAGAACATGCACTATACAACTCTGAGATAATTTAAATATAAACCGTATTTTTAAGCGCATATTTCTGGCCCCTGTATACCCACGCCACTGTCCGTGAGTAGAATGTTATTCCGAACGAAGTCTTCGCGAGAACCCGGGACTTCGTATTACAGTTTCTCCGTAACACGCCGAGCTATTCCGATAGCAACCTACAACAACAACAATTGAAAACAATTTTTTGTCGCAAGTTAGTCTTCCAGAGAGTTCAAACACTGGTAGGATTATAAAGTTTTTTTTTTTATATAAAAAACGAAGCGCTTTTAGAAGGTAACTGGGGTTACTTTTTTCACTCAACATTTCCAAAGAATAGGTGGAACCAGTCAAACTATAAAAAAAATCCATTCACATAGAAAATAGACACCGAACCCCCGTCCGCACGCCATTGATTATATAATTAAAAAGTTTTTTTTTATCGAATATTGACTACTTCATATATAATGAGCTATAGATAATGTGCTATTAGATAATCACTTGTAAAATTAGACCATGATAGTTCTCGCCGTTGAGAAAAAAAGTTATGATGAAATGTTTCGGCATACAAGGTGATTTTATCACCTTGTCCTTGTATGGCGAAAACTAAGCGTGCCAGGACCTATGTTCATATGAACTTTTGTACCTAACCCCTTGACTGCCACGATAATTTCTTGAAATATGCCCTAACTGCCGAACTTATAAACTTTGATAACTTTAACAAGATATATCATTCCAAAGTGTTTTGACTCACTGAACATCATGGCGTTGTCAGAATTTGGCCTAGATCCTCCGAAATGCCAATTTTGGAAGGAAATTGTGACCCACTGATCATCATGGTGTTATCGAATTTGTCTTACACACGCCAAATTATCATAAAGTGTAAATGTTGAATTATTCCCGACGTATTTGGAAGCACTGAGTCCGAATAGAAATCAGTTCGAACAAAACAGTTTTTCCAAATGTCGTAGAGTCATTTTTGGGAAAAGTTCCCCCCAATATTGGCCTTTAGAAACACTTAGACATAATTTTGACAACACCATGATATCTAGTGAGTCAAAATACCTCGGAAAAGACACAGCTTGCCAAATTAACACTGTTTAAATGCGACATGAAATGATAACTTGAGTGTACGACAGATTTTTTAAAAAACTGAAAAAATGGTCGTTTCCTTAGAGCTCTAGCCTGTTTCGGGTGCAAAACAAAACCCAATAAACCCCGGGATCATGTTCAGCATCCCCAAAAATATAGGAAAACACATGTTGATTACATTTTACACATTATCAGACGTTAATTAGAGCATTATTTATACGACAAAGATTTGTGACAGCTTGAGCCAAGTCGTAAAAAACAAATATCTTTGTTCTCGACAGTCAAGGGGTTAAAATCACTTTCTACAAAACCCTAAAGACCTGATAAAAAAAAACTGGGACACCCTATATACGTGTTCGGTTTCACGAGCCGCCGCTGCAACCTCAGGACGCCCAACCAACCTGTGGCGTATCCCGGCTCCGAGCTGGAATCGTCGTCGGAGAAGGACAGCTGCGCTTGGTGGTACTCCACGTACGCGTGGTGGTGGTGGAAGTGGTGCGGCACCGCGTACTCCACCGCCGTGTGCCGGCTGCCCACCCTCGTCAGCGTGTTGCCCGCGGACAGCGTGCCGCCCTGCCGGCTGCCGTGGGCGGCACAGAGGATGCCGGCCAGCGCGCCCTGCGGCCCCATCGCGTTGAGGTCCAGCGACGGCCGGCGCGACAGCTGGTGGTGCAGCGGCGTGGCGGGCGACTCCTCCAACTCGGCCGCGATCTGGGTGATGGTGGTGGAGTTGTTGTTGGAGTTCACCGTCGTGGTGTAGGTCTGGGAGACGGAGGGCCGGTCCTCGATCGTTATCGGCATGGTCTGCGAGTGGTTCGACGCGCTGTTCTGGTTGCGACGCGGGCTACGCCCCCTGTCGGAGACCGTCGTGGCACTCCAGTATCCCCAGGCCATTTTGCGTCGTGTTCCGGTATAGTTTAATCGATTTCAAGATAATATTTTCTATACAGATTTTTTTTTAGATAGTGTCGTTATTTAATTCTTAATAGGTTTCGTGCATAGTTTTTCGGGTTCGGTGTGTTTTTTAAGCTTTTTTATGTTCTGAAATAGTATCTGAAAGTAAAATATTAGCTTATAGAATGGATCGGTCGAAATATGGCCATTCTCGTCATTTTCTCTGTAAACTAATCTCGGTCAAATCAACACAAAGCTTGCTGACTCGCTAAGGAAAAGTTTCCGAGATGCAGGCAGGTGAAACATGTCCACAACGAACACTAGTCATTTCAAAATCATGTTAACTCGGTGGAAAATCTGCATGATCAAGAACAGCAACATGGTGGGAGGTTCTGGCAATGAAGCCAATAAAAAGAAACAATCTAACCACCAAATGTTACATTCAACATCTGTTCAACCAATAACAAAATAGTACGAGATCTCACCGCATGATTTCTGTCCTCATAATATTATAGGATACGATGTGTCTAAAATTAAAGGCCATGTACATGTTTAACCAAAGAGCCAAGGGTGTCTCATTTATTCTGGCCGCAACTTTTGACAACTCATTTGATCCAATGGCAATGGCATTACTGTACTAGCCTACTTGTGTGTTGGTGTTCTAAATAAATCTTAATAAATCTACTATACTTGCAATGTACGCCCATGACTAGAGTGTTCTGGCTCCAGGTTTACAAGTACAAATGTATACTAATGAAGGTTCAACAAGCGTCACCTCATATTCTCGATCTTCAGCCCTTTTTGTCTCGGAAGCTTTTCTTTTTCACGCAAAAACTCAGTGAAACCTTAGATCAGGATGTTTTAAACAACACTATACCACATTTTGAGCCGATTTTAACGGATGTTAGTAAAAAATGCAATTTTTTTTCTTTGGTGCTTGAAACGACGTAAATGAAGATGCAGTTTATGTTTGAAGTAAATCATGTATAGGAAGAAATATCTTGGTTGCCGTCTGACAAAGACAAATATATGTTAAACGTTGCCAAATATTTAGAGTACTTCAGGTAAAATCATTTTGCAGTTCCATTCATTACCGTGGTCACAAACTGTTATACATCGCTCAATTGAGCAAGAGAGGAGAAAAAAACGTGTATATGTTCACAGAAGGTTAAAATTGCATTCCCATACCCTGGAGAAGGTTTGGAAAAAAACTGATAGAAGCTATAAGTATCTATCCAACTCGATGAATCATTTCATTTTCAAATTAAATTTATTTCAAGTGTCAACATAAAGTTTTCAGATCTACGCGATGAGTGATATGTTTTAACTTAAGACATACAAAAACAATGTTTCTCATACTCTTTCGATAACATAAAAATAAAAAGTAACAAAGACGGTAAAACTAAAAGTTGTAGAATATTAAACAGAATTTTATCATATATTTCATTGAATATTAAACTAGTGGAAAAAATTAAGGGGTTAAAAAAAATCCAAATTTTTAGCTGATTTTCAACAGGCCGTTGGACTTTGGAGAAAAACGGTGGCATAGAAAATTTAAAAGGAAATTGTAGCTCGAAGTATCTAGTTTTTGGATCTGATTTGGATTGGATGGATTTTTGAAAAATTTTGATTTTGATGGATTTTTAAATTCATAATTTCAAAAAAAAAAAAAATTTAAATTTCAAAAAATAATTTATACGCTGTTTGCGATAAAAATGTAACGAATACTGAAAAAACCATTATTTTCTCATGTCAAAGATATGAGCTTTTTGGAGCAAAAAACGTGATCCTTTCATTTTTTCAAACATTCAATCGAGTAAAACAAAACGGCGGGCTGGATTGAATTGAATCTCTGTATGGTTTTTGTGGGTATAGTGAACTGTAAAAGGCACACTTAACATCAGTGGTTTCCTCGATATTTTTGATTCAGTGCTTGATTTTCCGAAAAACCACCAAAAGCCTTCTTTGTTGCTTTTTCAAATTCATGTAAATAATGGAAAACAATTTTTTTTTTCGAAGAACCAGTGGCTAATTCTTGTAGAGAATTTATTCAAGTTCTCGAAACCCACCTTTAACTTTTTGTGCGATTATTGATTGCTGAGCTATCGATAATCAAACACAAAATGATCCTTTTCCATTCAAAGACCGATATCTCGGCGAGAAATGATCGTATCAAAGTCTTTAAAAAAAATGAATTGAAGCTGAATAAACAAGTTATCTGGTCCATATGGTGGTTAAGTCAAAAAATTTTTTTCAAGTTCGTAGACCACAAAAAAAAATTTCGAACATTTTTTTGTCGGTGGTTTTCTTAGGATTACTCGAAAATCGCTGAAGCTAAAAAATTTCGATGTTCAGATCCAAAAACTAGATACTTGGAGCTACAATTTCCTTTTTTTAAATTTTCTGTGCGACCGTTTTTCTTCAAGTTACAGCCTGTTGAACATCACCTAAAAATTTGGAATTTTTTTTGATCCCTTAAATGTTTCCACTAGTGTACATAGAATTTAATATTCTGTCCCCTAAAGAGATACGCTTATGGACTGTCATCATTCACAGAACGGCTTCATACGACATGAACAATTCACTCTCTCCCTATTACTGCCGCTGAAGAGTCTTGGCACGACATTCCACGGGGATGTTTCACTGAAATATATATCGTCTTACATTTCCTTCACTACCAACCCCCTCTTCAATGCACTCTCACAAACACCCGCGAGTGTATAACAAGAGGCTATCCATCTTTTCCGTTTCCTCAGATAAAACATGACAGGATGACAAATGCGAATATACGGGGAATTTATCGCTGATAACAAATAAGGGAAAACTCGATATGTATGGAAAGCGACAGAGGTGTCCTGAGAGAAACCATAGATAACAGGCACCCGACGCAATCCCTTGGGATGAGGAGAAATAATACGACTACTACGATAATATAAGTCGTCTGTCATGTAACGTTAAAAGGAACAAATGAAAGCCGTTTAAAGCACATAAGCTGCTATTGGGATGTGACATGTGGGCGGTACTTTTGACATTACGTCACAATATGGCGCAGAATACCTTCCATCTAAATATATGTGCAATATGCCTACATAGGTATATTTTTTTGTTAAATTTGAAAAGCATTTACTGGGTAGGTGCAAATCCTGTTCAACGAAAATATAGCTAACGCTAGCGAGTGTTACAAGCAGTTTTTTCATTTATTTCTGCTAATAAAGTTTTCTTATTTAATTATACTATTTTTGTATATTGTAGGTCATGATTCTTAGAAATCGAATACAAAAGAAACATAGAACTGACAAGTTAGCAAAGTCACCAGCTTCAAGTATTGATCCAGAAACCACGCGGGTCCATTTAGGGAATGAGCCAGAAAGTAATAAAAATATCACCAACAAATACATAACTGGCAGCCAATTACTAAGAAAATATTATTGGATAACAAAATCGGGAATAAAAAGGAATTTACTTATCATTATTGAAAATAAGTTTTTTTTTAAGTCACTATAAAGTATACTTCATTCTTCAGTAAACTTATAGTTCGTGATCTTAGGAAGAGTTTGGAAATAAAAAACAAGATATAAATTTATTAGTTAGCATTAAAATACAGCGTTTAAAATTGCTGGAAAAAATATTTAATTTGTATGTTATATATTAAGAAAATTTTGAAGAGGAACCAAACCAAAATGCGACATTATATTAGGATTGTTTATATGTAATACTCCTCTTATTGGTCACTGTACATAAAATTTTTAGACGTGTTAAAATGTTTAGACTTTAAATTCTACGTGTTTAAGGCCAGTAGTGTATTTAGCTAGGTTTATTAACACAGACAATTTTTGAGATTGTCTGGCTAAAATGAGGCATTATTTACAGCAAATTATATTACAAATATTAAGAGTTTGTATGCAGGCTATTTTAATCTCCTATTTGATTTGAATGAAAAGATTATTTCACAATTTTCGAATTTATAAAAGATATATGCACGCCCTGGAATCATAAAGTTGCACCGCTTTTTTTGTTCCCCAGGCGTATTTATCATTTTCAATTACAATTAGAAGGACTATAACAGGATTATTAAATTAATGGAAAACCAATTACTTTTCTAATTGAAATCTAATTCAAATTATTTCTTTCATAAGCCAAATTAATTTTTATTTCAATAACATATTGAATATTTCCCTAATTCTATTTCAAGTTTTTTTTATATACAACAAAAAACCCTCCCATATGTTGTAAACTTTTTCCCTACCACTGTATAATACATTCGAAGCAGACAGTTATTTTTTAAATGAGTTCCACAGAGGCCCCGTTTTGAAAGAAAAAGCGGGACTGACAGGCCTGGCACTAATCAATGATTGATCGTCTATGGGATTGATGGTCTAATGGATATATTCAGTTTTTCCTTTCATTTTTTTTTTGCATATCGTACCTGAAGAATCGCTTTCATGCACATAAAAGGGATGTTTTTGTTGCGAAAAAAATATTTTGAAAGTTTCTATATTGAGGAAAAACAATTTTCTGTCGGAATCTGTTTGTATTGACTACGTTAGATATTTCGAAGGATTCATATGGAAAATCCAAGAGTTAACTAATAAATAATTAAAAACATGGATACATTAAGACCAGATCAACCAAGATATTTCAGATATTCGCCAATAACTGTTGACGTAAACACTTGATGTATGTATGTATACCGGTAGAGGGTCACAAAATAGGTCACTTGTTTTTCGTTTCATCTATATGTAAATTTTCACAATACTGAGGTTTTGATGTGTCCTGTCACGCTTTAGAAAAATAAATAAAATATATACATATGTAAGTTCATAAAATTATCATAAAACGGCTAAGGGCCTAACGATATGAATATATCCCTTAATCATGTTAACCATATTTTAAGAAGCACGGTAAACGCCCACAAAACACAGGGATTTTTAACATTTAACGTTGGATTGTATTGTACGATGGGATTTAGTTTTTTTCTAGTGTGTTTTAAAAATGGGTGGGAAGAGTGACATTAATTTTAAGCAACGGTGTGCTATCAGGTTTTGGTTCAGACTTGGACACAGCGGACTTTTGCAAAACTTCAAACGCCTACGGCGACAGTAGTTTTTCAAGGAGTCCAGTTTTTTCGGTGGTTTAAGGCATTCTCAGAAGGAAGAGAGTCGATTGAAGATTTACCACGCAGCGGAAGGCCTTCATCTTCAAGAACCGATGAAAACGCCAATAGAATACGGGATCTTGTGCGGTCAGATCGTCGGTTGACGACAATAATGATCGGGAAAGAGTTAAATTTGAATCACACCACTGTTCAGACCATCAGATTTTAGCTAATGAACCGGGGATCAGAAAAACCTGCGCAAAAATGGTTCCAAAAAAACCTTTAGCAAGAACAAAAGGACATCAGGAGAGAAAGGTGTCTTGATTTTTTGGAAGCGATTGAAACTCATCCCCATTTTACGGAATGTGTCATTACTGGTGATGAGACTTGGGTGTTTGAGTACGACCCGGAAACCAAGTGCCAAATCATGGAATGGCACACTTCAAGCTCTAGCACAAAAAAGCAAGAATGAGCAAGTCGAAGATCAAATGATTGCTGATTTGTTTTTTCATAGCCAGGGAATTGTCGACAAGGAGTTTGTGCCTCCAAGCCAAACAGTAAATCAACACTTTTACAGAAAGGTTCTTGAAAAACTTCGAAAAAGGATCATGCATGTGAGACCAAACATCAAGAACAACATAAAACCATTTCAATAAACGACTTTTTAGCCAGTAAAAACATTCCTGTGGCCTCCTTATTCGCCTGACTTAGTGGCTTTTCTCAGATTGAAAAATCACCTCAAGGGACGTCATTTTGGGGCCATAGAAAACATTCAAACGGCTGTAACCGACCAGCTGAAGGCTATTCTAGTATATGTGTTCCAGCACTGCTATGAGGAATGGAAGAACCATCTCCAGCGCTGTGTGGCTTTAATTTACACACCTTGTATATTTCCAAAAGTAAATATTTTCGAGATAATAGTAAAATAGTGGCAATGGACATTTTATAAACTTAGATTAAAGATAAAAAAAAGTTAAAACAGCATTTAAACGTTTAAAAAAAACGTGGTGGTTAGTGGAATTCGAATTTCTCGTATTTTTTGAAAATAAATATGGAACGCACACCAGATTTTAGACCCATATGGAAAGAAAAAAGATATTTTTCATAATTACCATGTGCATATAAAAACGTTTTATTCTTACATTTAAAAAAAAATCATATTTCTTGAAGATACAGAGTATCTTCAAGAGAGAATACTATTATAAAATCTCCTAAACAAAATGCTGATATGAAATCAAAATTCGAATTTCTATAACTTTAACAGATCTCAAAATTTTAAACAAGATGTATGAATAAAGAGATTGTTTTCCACACTGTATGTATATATTTTTTTGTACAATCAACAGGTTTTAAGGCGTTTATTATTTAAGAATTTGAAAAGCATTAAATTAAAACAAGTCGGCAAATACAGGTAAGCACCAATTTTTTTCCAAAAAAAGTTTTCCGGTACCTATACTTTGCCAATATTTTGACGTATTTAAAGGTAGGGTATTAGAATAATCGGAAAGTTCGATATCAGACCGACTCATCGAGGATTACCATGACTCATTAGAAAAGTGCGAAATACACAGGCACAATCAAAGGCTGCCTAATAAAAACTCCCTATATGAAAAACGAATACATCCGAGAAAATGCCACTGCTTGTTTGAGTTTAACTTCATTGCTTCTATCCTTGGTTTTTATTAAATGACAACAATGGTTACACAATACCACGTTAGTAGGTTTCGAGATTAAGAACCTTATGACAAGTTTCTAATACAGAAGCTTTTGATGTATGTATACATATTATACATAATACTGCATATTTTTACGTCAGCCTAATCGTAATTATAAAGACGAAACATTTAACAATATCGACACTGCACATACCGCATAAACCATCGGAATTGACAAAATTTGATAATGGAGTGGGTACTGGAACCTTCGGCGTAGAAACAAAAAACTGGACGTTTTCTACACAACACCGAACTACTATACTAAAACTCGCTAGTTTTAATCTTCTATCATCAAATTAAATTATCTAATTCTAAATTATCTAACTTCTATTATCTAATTAAAACTAGTTTTAATCTTCTCCTGAAGATGCCAGCTTAGTTGGCGAAACGCAAGGCGAGAAAAGTAAAAGAAAAAAATATAGTTCGTGTGTAATGTTGTATTACTTAGCACTTGAATTTTTTAATTTTGAATGCGAAATTTTACAAAAATCAATATAGTGTTAAAATAATTATTTATCTGAAGTGAACACTTGTTGGGCTTCCGTTTGTAAAGTCGGAAACTTTCCACATATAATTTATCGCTTTGTTTCGTGTATGTGAAAATAGGATTTCCATGGAAACTGCCACAGTCACAGATATACTTTTTACGCATTAACAAGTGCCTTAATTTTCGACCCTCTACCGAGGACACGTCACGATCACAATCTGACAGTTCGCACACTTCTCACTTCATCTTCACGAGTCGTCTAATGAATATGATCCATTTAAGTAATTAATTATTCCACCCAGACTTGAGATAAGTACTTCTTTAAGAGTACTTCTAAAAAGAAAATTAAGAAAACACATTACAAACACGAAGCTCTCATACAAAAAAAATACATGCAACCCACCGTTACCTTACCGAGACTTCGGGAGCGGAGGGGGTGGTCGCGAGAAAACTACGTGTTATTTTCCCAACACGACCCCGCGACACCAACAAAAAACAACACTACGCGCTGTATGCGGACTACGCCAAAATAATAAAACGGAAAAGGGGACAGCTCCAGGTCGAACACGGGCCAGTTGCGGACGTCGAAAATGAACGGGAACTGGCGGCGCGTCGCGGGGCGCGGCGTTGCCGAAAACCCGCCCCCGAGACGTCGCGGGGGATGACGCGGCGGCGGCTCGCGGATTTTTCCGGGGTGGCGGCGCCGGCGGGGCGACGCGGCAACGCCGCGCCCACCCGGAGGCCCGGTCGGCGTCCGTGGCGCCCCCAATCGATAGGCGGTCCAGCGGCGTGGCGACGGGGGGCTCGAAAAAAGGGCGCCACCCTCGCGAAAATGGCAATCGGGCACTTCATAGTCCAGTTGATGCGTAGCCTCAGAAGGGTTCAGCTTGCATTAATTAGGGCAAATGATTTTTCTTTCTAGGATTGTTTGATATAAGGTGGGAAGTGTGAAACTAAGTTTAACTAATTCGAAAGCCGGGGAGAACTTTTGACAGGCGAAAAACCACGAAATTTTTCGCGCTTTTTTTAGTTTTTTGCTTATATCACCTAAATGACTCATGCTACAGAAAATTATATACGTTCCGAAATTAAAGTAGAAAAAATTTCCTACAAAATGCATTGGTCAAAAGTAATTGTATGTCGTGTGGTTCATATTTTGCCGAAGGAAGCGGCATCGGCATCTACTTTTTATGAGGCAACAGCATCAACGTCGATATTCAAACTTCCCTAGAATGCGAACCACACGATATACCATTAAATTTGACAATGCATTTTGTAGAACATTTTGTCTACTTCAATTTCGGAACGTATAAAATTTTCTGTAGCATGAGTCGTTTAGGATATATAAGCAAAAAACTAAAAAAAAATACGAAAATTTCTTGGTTTTTCGCTTGCCAAAAGTTCTCCCCCCGGCTTTCGAGGTCGAAAACCTAGTTTTTACATTTCCCACCTTATACCAAACAGTCCTACAAAAAAAATAATTTGCCCTAATTAATGCAAGGTGGTGTTTTTTATCAATTGGACTATCACTTTCCTCTCACTCGCATCGATCCAATGCATTTTAGTGAACATAACCCAATTTTGCAAAAATCGTAATTTGACACTTTTACTTGTTAAAACTATTGTTTTCTAAAAACTCCAAATTAAATGAAAATAATCATAAAATATTTGTGGTTGATTCACTTAGCAATACAAGGGACATTTTTTGCAAAGAAAATTTGTTTTTATTGTCAGTGCAAAACTGAGTATTAAAAATTAAACAGCATATCTCCTTATTTGACGACAGAGTTTTTATTATATTTTTATTATTGAGGTCAAAGGTTCCTTAAAACAAAAATAAAGAGTTGCTGCTACAAGGCGCTACTTTAGAAAATACAGGGTGGCTATTATATAATGGTACATAGTGCAACAGCAGATTCCTCAGGTGAAAATGATGTGAATCACTGTTTACGAATTTCAGAACTATACGAAAGAAACCGATCAACACTATGTTAAACTTTATATAGCTGGTCAGCTACAGGTCATAAAAATTATTCCACAGGACAGCTTTAGTACATATTGGGAGCCTTTATGAGGAAGCAGCAGAGGGTAGAAATAAAGATTTCAAGAGTATAAAAAATCAGATCCATAAAGTGCACAGAACATTTACGAATGAAGTTATTCTACATAATTTACTGGTTTTATCTGATCCAGTTATTTATGACCTCAGACTTATAAAAAACAACCAAATAAAATACTAATATACAATTAGAAGTGGATGGAAGAAAATTATAAACTTTTGATAGATCTATCAAAATTGATCTATAAATTTGATAGATCTCATTTTATGGATGTGTAGAGTTATTACCAGTACTACTTCTAAGTTAAATAAATATTTTATAGTGTTCGACATATAAATTATCAAAACTGTGACAACACTGATTGGGTCCTTAATCCTCCAAATGACACGAATTCCACTGAGTTACAAATTGAACGAAAAATCGAATACCCTCTTCAAATTATTGTTTATTTTATGAATTGGTATTTTAAGAATACCTATATAGTTTTTTTTCCATCACGTCCCATTTTTCCGGTATGTACAGTCAAAAGCAAAAAAAAAAATTGAAAAAACTGATGTCAATGGGCGCATTCAGGGACGCTCAGCGGCTGAGTAGCTAACTTAGCTACGTCCCTGAATGCACGTGGCTGACATTTTTTTTATCTCAGCGGCCGACTAATTAACTAAGCCTAAAATATTTTAGCTGAGATGCTGACAGTTCAATAATTCTATCATGATTCTCTGTCTTTTTATCTGTGCTATGTTTGTCACCTCTGTAGAACAAGGTGAGCAACTGGATTTTACCCTAGGTAGGTAAAAATCAAGTAAAATATGTGTTTATGATCTTTCATAACATAACCAAACAAGATTAACAAGACACTAAGCACAGAACACGGCAGGGAATTATGAATCATGATTCATGAAAGTTGTCTATGCCATAGAACTGTATTAAGTTTTCTAGATCTTTGCGAAACTCATACAAACGATACAGGGAGTGTTAAGCCGCTGACTGTCAGAAAAGGCTAACTACTAACACGTAGCGGTCAGCGGCTGAGCGTCCCTGAATGCGCCCATTGTGTCAATAACAACTGTTTTTTTAATACGTTGAAAAAAATTAATAACAATAAAGTTAACATTATTATTTGAGACAGTAGGTATACCCCTAAATAAAACCGCAACTAAAATTGGACAAGAATTTGTTAATAAGTATTTTTACAACTTTTTCTCTTATGAGAAGAACCCTCTCTCTTTAGACGCCAACAGTAATCGCAAAATTAGCTGCATTCCAACCAGACCTTAGAACCACTCTTCAAGCCTCTTCACTGGATCCTGGTGGAACCACTCATATTGTTCATCGATCACGGCTAAGGTTGAAGGGGAACAAAATCCAAGCCCTACACTCAAAAATGCAAACCGGAAAATTTCAACCCTGTCACGTCGGCAATTAGGGAATATCCCCGGTTACAATTATTTATAGACATCAGGACACTTTTGGGCACGTGGACTGACCTGGTCAATAAATGACCACATCCCCTTGAGCAGGGGCGGCTCGAGGAATTTTCCTCGGAATGAGACGTTAAGCCGAAAACGTCTACTCAACATTTTCTAAACAAGCGTCGCAAAGATGCAGAAAATCGACTTTACATAACAAAATTATAGGGAAAAAAACGATATATAGCAAATATGTACAAAATCCAAATTATAAATCAGATGAGGAACTATAAATGGTGAAAAAAATACAAAAGTACCTAATTAGGTCACCGGAAATATGCGTTGTATTTCTTGATAAATCCGTTCTTTTAAATCATCCAAATTCATGCCGAATAAATTTCACTTTAAATTATGAATATCCCCCACACAAAATAATGGAGATGTGTCAGATCTGGCGATCTGTATGGCCAATTTAGAAACAAACAAAGACGATTCACCAATAAAAACGATGTTATCGAGTATTTGGGTGATTATTTAAATGATGGTGCTGGTCATTGTCTTCCATTAACTTCTTAACTTCCATTGTCTTCCATTAACACACACGCCCACACGCACACGCCCACACGCCCACGCCCACACGCACACGCACACGCGCACACACGCACACACACACACACACACACACGGCATAAGCCGATGGCAACTCCAGTGGGATGCCGCAAGAGAAGGGAAGATGGACACACCGTCTTATACCAAGAATTTATGTTTGGCTGAACCGAAGGCATGGCGAGGTCAACTACTACCTTACGCAGATGTTGTCAGGACATGGTTGTTTTCGAGAGTATCTACATCGCTTCAAGCACGATAATTCACCGGAGTGCCCATCCTGCCCAGGAGTTACTGAGGATGCAGAGCACGTTTTCTTTGTATGTCCTCGCTTCAATTCACAGCGTAATGAATTGGAGAACATCTTGAGAATCAGACCAGAGACATTGATAGATGCAATGTTGTCAACTCAAGCTGCCTGGAACGCCACAAGCACCTTCGTCACAGAAGTCCTTATAGAGCTGCGTTCAATGGAGAGGAAGAGAGCTAAAGAAAGCAACTAGAAGAAACGATGAAGTTATCTTAGCCACCAGATCTTCCTAGAGCTAGAGCCTCCCCTCACGAAGTAATGACTAACGGCGGTTTCCGTGAGGATCAGAGGCCAGAGTTAAGGGGAAGTTTTAGTCGGTATTAGCATTGACAGGTCAGCAGTCAGTGTTCGAGTCCGACATATCGAGGCAAAACACCTAAGCCCGGAATGCGTAAATGCATTTTTTTCACAACCCCTTAAAAAAAAAACACACACACACACACACACACACACACACGCACACACACGCACACACACGCACACACACGCACACACACGCGCGCACACGCGCACACGCGCGCACACACGCACGCGCACACACACACACACAAAACTTTCTATTTGCTGCGGGAAAAATAGGGGTCACAATATAAAAAAAAGTCTTATATCTTAACTAGAGGATCATTTTGAAAATATATGCACAGGAAGAATAAATCAATCTGACTTGTCCCAGTATTTTTTTAACAACCTTTATGTACATATGTATGTACAAACTGTATATCTTGTATCACTCTGTTTCCTACCTGACCGCCTACCTACTAGAGCGCTGTGACTGAACTAGATACGAAAGTAGGATTATCCAAAGGAAACAAAAACCTGCCCTATCGATCGGTATATTCCCCGCCCTCAGTACACCTATTTGGCACTGTGAAACTAGGATGCTTATAATGGATTTCATTAATATGTTATGATGCCGCTTATTGACCACGTCGGATGGAAAAGATGCTATTATTGTTTATAGGCTCGCAAAAAAATAAGACAGGGCTAAATCTAAGGGGGTGGTCTTAAGCAAACAACCTATTGTTTCTAAGACAGGTGCTTAAACACCTCCTTTTGGAAGGTAATTCTTTTTTAATAGCGTATAAAAACTCACACCCACAAATTTATCTAGTTTTCCAGGAAATGAAGTTAAAAAAAATCCTTCACTTACCGCTATGTATGTGTGAATCATTATTTTTCATGACACTTAACTTTGTCGTACAATTGACAAAATTGTATGAAAGTAAGTCATCCAATTTGTGTGTGTGTTTTTTATCATCGAAGTGTATAAACAGATTCGTTATAGACAAACACTATTATATAGAACACGTGTGCGCAATTATCTGGCGCATCACGCTTTCGGCGGCCAATCGAGCTCTAAATATTATATAGGAGGAGTTTTAGTCTAGCGACACGGCTACATTGGCGCGCATACAAGGTAGGGATTTTTTAAAGCAGAATTTTAAAAAGGTATTTTGATTTTGTAATGTGAAAAAGTTAACCTTTCTGAAAAAGAAAAAAAAACAGTTGAACTATTTTATTTTAATTGTTCAACAATATGCTGAAAAGTTTTTTTTTGTACTTAGCCTTACCATAATTTCAACAGTTATTACAAATTATATGCAACTTAAAATGTGTAAGGTGCCCATAAATAAATGAATGAATTAAATCTTGGTTGACTTACACTGACATGTAAGCATGGCTCAATTTTTAACTGAAATTTTCACAAGGTTGGATAAAAATACTCATATACACAACGTAATACCTTCCATGGTAATCTGAATCTCACACATACCTATCTACATACACCGAATAGCTGAAATTGTTATAAAAGAAATAATTATAATCTTCTAAAGCATTGTTAGAGACGTCAATTTAAAGTTAGAAAAAATCACAGCCCAAAAAGCCTTTTATTTTACTGTGATATGTATGCAATGTAATAAGTGTATTTCATAATAGTGATTATAGTAAAGTTATTGACAATTATTATTATCAACGTGATACCTTCCATGGTAATCTGAATCTCACACATACCTACATATATACATACACCGAATAGCTGAAATTGTTATAAAAGAAATAATTATAATCTTCCAAAGCATTGTTAGAGACGTCAATTTAAAGTTAGAAAAAAATCACAGCCCAAAAAGCCTTTTATTTTACTATGATATGTATGCAATGTAATAATTGTATTTCATAATAGTGATTATAGTAAAGTTATTGACAATTATTATTATCTGTAAAACATCCCAAATAATATACTGAGAAAGAGGGTTGACAGCTTAACCTTTGGAGCGCCGGAAAATCTTATATAAGACGCTCTCCATAGGCTATACAATCTTTCTTAAATTGCACTTGAAACTTACTAGTCTTTGCTTTTTGGAGGTCGTTGATCACGAAAAAAAAGGCTTTGTGGTTGACACCCCCTAAAAAAGTACCCCCAATTCTGATATCAATGTAAGATTAAGTTTTGAGTAAAAATATATTCATTTTATATATTGTCTTTGCACTATGAACGGTGGCAGATACCCTTGAGGGAATATCTCGTGGACGTTTCTGATAGCAATTCTGATTTGTTGCTTTTTCCAGGGGTGTTTCTGAGTTAGACGTTATTTGAAAATATTTTTACAACGCGTAATAAATTACTAGTTTAGAATCAACTGAAAATACTGAAAACAAAAACAATTCAAAAAAACTAAAAAAAAAACAAAACACTAAAAACAAAAAAAAAATACTAAAAACTAAAAAAAATAGTAAAAAACGAAAAAAAAATGAATCCACATAGTCTCTCTATGTCCTCGTCGTTGGCTTCGGGTAATAGGTACTGAAGGAGAGACCATCAATCAGTCATACACTGAACAGCAAAATTATTCCAAAATCACCATAAAAACCAATCCGATTTTGAATCGACGGAGGGAAAATGTGTTTCGGACGCTTCGAATTGGCTAGTGACAGCCTACTATGTTTTTTCCAACCTATTCTTGTAAATTATCTATTTCGGGAATATTTTTTTTTTTAGTTCAATTGAATTATTGACTGACCCTTGAATGGACAATAAATATTTTATAGTGAACGTCGTTTAAAATTTGATAAAACAATTTTCTTACCCAGTGAGAGAAAAAAAGAGCAATACGTGCTCTCCCCTGAAAAGGGTAGAGTATTATATACTTTATTGTTGTAAACAAAATTCATCTTTCTGGACTTTGGAGAATTTTCTACTCTCAAAAACTTATTACAAAGTAATATTGTAGATACTTACAGCAGAGTCCGAGAAAAATGATAAAAGGGATAGTTTCTAATCAGAAAGGGGTGGTTTTTGAAGGGTAACGCAAAAATTACTATCATCATCGCATTCCTCATCCTCGAAAACCCCATTGAGGCATTTACTTGGAATTTTAAAGAATTAAAAATTTTCCGGATCGTTAGTAGGACTAAATCACTAGGATTTTTTTAAGACAAAAAAGTGCCAAAAACCACGGCGCTCCAAAGGTTAAAATATGTTCACTATTTATGGAGCGATTATACTATTGTATAAGTATAATATTGTATAAATATATCTTAGCCGAAAATATTTGTCGGTAACTATGTTCCAGTCTGCAAACTCCTCTGATACTCTACTGATATATGAAATTATATTAAAACCACCAATATGAAGTAGTCTGCATGTAACAGCTACAATAATACTTATTACTAGTTAGGTATAATATAGTCAATCCTTGGTACTTTAATTATGTGAAGCACCTTAAATATTATGTGAAAATGGAATAATTTATCTACAATTTTCTTGTTTTTAAAAGTAAGTACTTGTTCAAAAAAAAAAGCAAAAAACATATTTTTTTAGATAAACACCTGACTAGTTAATAAAAGCTTTAGGCATTAAATGTAAACCAATTTTGTGTTAACCACAATTAAAATTGCTTATAGTTAATTACCTACAAAATGACAATAAAAGTGAAAATTGAACTGTAAACCATTGAGCTGTAACTCTTCAACCATTAACTCAATTAAATCAATTAGCAGAGCCTTAGGAAGGATTTGAGGTCAAATATTTAAACTTTACATTGCATGCTTATGCTATTTATAACATTAACTTTTGTAAATATCAGCACTGCATTGCTTCAAATATTCCATTAAATAATACGGATAAGCACTTTTTGTAGAACTATTCAAATCCATCAGATTTAATGGTCATCAAGTTAATCAGTACCTACTTTTAAAACCATATATTCCATATTTCATATTATGATGTATAGAAAAAATTACGTCAAACATAATAAAAAGTACTAAATAAGGATTAATAATTAATGTGTTGCAGTAAACTGTAGTAAACTCGTTTTTTAGACATTTTCCTTTCATAATGTCAAAATCTGATAAAAACAAAGAAAAATGTATTTACAGATAGCTATCTCTCTAGGTAAAATAAATAAAAACGGATAGGTATCAAATATGAAAAATTAATAAAGGTGTATCAACTATACAGCCGTTATATAATGCTTCTTAACGATGCCAAAATATGTATGTCTATATAATCCGCTTACTCACAATATTAAATGAAACAAATTTTTATGTGAAAAATTAAGAAGTACCTACTTACCGTGAATGGTTAGCTCAGAATCCCTATTTATTTCGTATAAGCGAATCGCTTCGTCTAACTCCATCTGAGACGATATCGTACATGGATCGCCTTCTTCGTCAACCCATTTCATAGTAAATACTTGCTCACCAACGAAACGGCATATTTCTTTCATCTCTTGGTGCAGTTGCTCCAGTGTGATGCTCTGGTCAATGTATGTTATTAACACTTCACCATTATATGCTATCTTTGCCCTGATCTCATTGGGATTATTGTCCACAAATTGTGTAGGCATCGTGAAGGAATAATGCCAGGATTTATCGCCTACTCATAAAAAATACCGCAATTACGATTTCAGTCACGCTAGAAGTACGTATTAGTCATTAACTTTTTAACAGTTAAATAACAAAATAATCACTTTAATAAAAACTTACATTTGTATGTGTCAAATTAGCTAATTATTGCTGGATCAGTTCAAATCTCTCGTTACCATCAAGGTTAATAAAGTTAACTACTTCGAATTGAACACAAGAAATAAAAAATCAGTTTATTATAACCTTAAATGACGCTTTGTTCTTCTGTTGCAGGAGCTAAACGTCACTTTTGACAGTAGGCAAATTTTCACGAGCGAATTGGTTAATACTGATTATAGCTGCCCATATAATGTTTACGTCATACCGCTGAGCTTGCTAATAATAATATTTTAATTAATGATCAGTGTTTCATTGCATACAGCGACGGTGTTATTTTCGAAAAAAAAAAAAACTCGAAATCAAAATCTATATTTCTGATTATGCTGACAATAACATCATACAGATGTTGTTTATTAAAGTATTTTCATTTACAATTAAGTATGGTTCGGCTAAACATACATCATCTATTTTAGTAGATATATTGTAATATACGTTTGAAGCTATAAAATATTGAAGTAAAAATAAATTTAAACATTCCTAATTTTCTTCATGGGAAACAGTTTACTGTATAATTTACTAACCTCCTTCAGAGCTGGCCATCTACTGGTTAGTAGCTGTATTTCGCTTACACAGAGTATAATAGTTAGCTTTTCAAAAAAGTTAAAATAAAATTCTGTACAAATGTTCCTTATTTTCCATAATAAATAAAATCATTTATTATATAATAAATGACAAAATAAATAGGTACAAGCACATATTACATAAAAAAAAAATAGAAAAAGGTCCCCAATTTAAAAAATAAAAAAAATTGATATAAAATGAATCAATCTAAGTGCAAATGTTTTGAAAACTCTATGGGTTTCTAACAGTAGTAGGTAGGTACATAAAATATAAACGTAAAAAATAAAAACATATTATCTGAATCTTTTTTTATCAAAATTGTAGCCGAGATTAATGAGTTGATGATTAACAGATAATAAAACAGGTATAATAATTAAAAAAATTAACATATGGTGCAGACTTATGGTGGGTTCATGCAGAAATTTTTAGTAATAAGAATAAGAATAGTAATAAGCATAAAGTTAAACCTTCGTTTTATAATGACCCAGTTCATGCAGCAAATCCTTATTTTTAAAATTATTACTAAAAATTATGTTTACTGCATGAACTGGGTCATTATAAAACGAAGGTTTTAACTTTTATGCTTATTACTATTCTTATTCTTATTACTAAAAAATTTCTACATGAACCCACCATTAATCTCTATGCAAACGCCATGCCTATATAAGATCTGTCGAATTCATGTCTGGATATCTGGCTGGTCAGTCCATATTTTTTTGAATGTCGACATTATTGAGATACGCTATCACGCATCTTGCAGGGTGAGGTGTACATTATCGTGCATTAACATGAAGTTTTGGTCGATAATTGGTACAAAAGGCATAAACATGTTCCTATTCAGCGTCTCTCCAACGTTAAAGTGACCAGATTTTGATCTTGCCAAAGACGGACATGTTCAGCTGGTTCACATTGACGAAGCTAGAGTTAATTATTCGCGCCGTGAGGCGTGAGCCAAATAGCGCCGCAGGTGAAAATTTTTAAAACTCAAGGTCACGTGTTTTCCTGGCACTTCAGAATTTCAATGAAAAATACATTTACATAAAAACATAAACTTTCACAAGGATACTTTTTTAGAATATGATGCCTTTTTGAAATACTAATATTTAATCACGATCGATACGATACGTCGATATGTCTTCAGATTAACCTAGAAGACGTAATTACGGACATTTTAATAAAAAAAAATTCAATGACGGACAGTTTGACGGACTGCTCTTGAAGACGGACAAGCTTTCTGAATGACGGACGTCTGGTCACTTTATCCAACGTAGAGCTGAGTTATTAATGCACCATGGGTACGATAACCAGCACCATACCAGTCTCCAAAGTGATGCTACCACACCATTACTAAACCACCAGCACAGGAAATACATAGAGTGAAACATACCTACTAACAGAATTTCAGCTAAAACATCATGAGCAAAACTATTTCTTGGAAATTAGAAAATATAATATCGACTGTAAAATTTTTAATGGTTACAAATTCACATCGCGTAGTGGGAGTAGTAAATAATCAATAATAACCAAAGTATGTAGGTATGTATATGATTTTTGAGTATTTGTACTTGTCCCACATCCTACGCCGGTCAGTGTATTCACTGAGCTTGACCTATAGCAAATGTTCGTCTTATAGAAACCCATTATAGTCATTACACGAGATTACACGGGATGTAAGTAGGTGGTGTACCGATAAGGCACAGAAAGACTGGACGTAAATCGTAACGTAAAATGGATTAAGTAAGGTACATGGAGTAATATTAAGCTTCTTACGAAGAGATCAGGCTGGACCAAGTCGATATATTTTTATTATACAAAGCTAAACGTTTTTAGCAAGACCAATGGGGTGCAATAAAGAAGTTTTATTTTCGTTTCTTTTTCATTCAACATTTTTTAATTTTTTTAAATCCTTTACAAAATTGACACAGATATCCACTTTTTTCACGGTAAAAACTGTCATAAACTAGTTCTGCGAACAAAGTTATTGTAACCCTATTTCAACAAAGTCATTGTAACTGCTTATGTGAACACAGAAGAAAAGACAACACAGAATCCTGGAAAACCTATTTGGATTTCTTGTTTGTTCCTACATCGAAATTTCCATTCTAAAATTAATTGTTGATAAACTCTGGGCTGTGTAATTGCATACTTATTACGGTTAATAAGATATGCAGGGTGATTTCCAACATACTGTAATGACCAATGATATAGGAATAAATGTTATTTAGGAAGAAATTGATCAACCAATGTGCGCCATTGGATGATCAATTAGTTTTCGCTAAAACTTTAGTTGTTATGATCGTAATTATTGAACCGTTTGACATAATTTATTCATGTTTGGTACACATATGTATCCTGTTAAATAGTAACAATTTTATGTAGCGTAAATTTCAAAATATCATGAGCGTACTAGGAAAATTCTCATTTGTGTTCGTTCAGAATAATTCACCCAGTATAAGCCTTGTTCTATTCAATACATTTGTCCTACTGTTACCTATTGTCATGTAATTTTTTTTGTGTAACAAATAATTTACGATAATGTTTTGGTGGCTAGTTATACTGGTGCTTCACGATGAGCGGGCTATTAAACGTTTTGAGGAAATTACAAATTATATGGAGCTGAAATTCTGTACCTTGCATACACACGGTAACCGACGTGTGTATGTACATACTGCCACTCGAGTTTCCATAAATTATCAATAACATGTATTAAATTAGTATGTATATGTCCTTGTTAATCGCCGGCCAGCTGTCTTCATGTAGCATCCATCGCATCCGACAGTAGCAACAATGTATGACGTGTATTTACTTCAAAGTTCTTCTCGCCCCATAATGACTGTAAACTCCTAGTCACACACTGACTAATTGTTTCCGCATTTGTGCTTTCCAACACCCTTGAAGCTATCAAATGCAATTACATGGCTTTTATTTCATCCAGTCCCCCAACCACTACGTTAGCTATGATCTTTAACATACGTCGTTTCGTCAATATTAAGCCAAAACACAGCCAAGCGTTTATCATGGAATTCCGTGACGATATTTTTTTTGTCTTCACACAATGGTACTATGTATAATCGTCTCAGTTGTTTCTGCAGGCAGACTAACTTCACCATACGTTCCACTCGCAGCATTCTGGGCTAATTATCTGGATTCGGGGTGATCTAATTTGGCGAATGGATTACACGCTACCATCATTTTGACTAAATCCAAGTCAAATTGTCTCAGTCTGTCTCGTGCACTCACACCACCACCTACACGAGGTTTATGTTTGTCTGTAGGAACATGCTGCAAAACAGCTGTTTTTACTTGCCAGGTACACCCCCACACACAGTAAAACGAAATTCAGTGCCATTAAAGGACAGTTCCGCAAAATTGTTTATCCAATGCTCCACCGTAAAATGTGATGGTCGTTATTCCGACATTTTTACAAACTTATTTGGCGTTTCGTGCACTGAATGATGCATCGACCATCGCAGTTTAATTAATACTAACAATAAGTGTAAATGTATAGTATATATAATAAGTGTAAATGTAACAATAAATAATAATTAATACTATGTACGTATATACAGGAGTTGACGATGCACTTTATTAATGTGGCACCTATAACAGTCGCGTTAAGACCGGTCCTGGAATCTATGATTCACTTGCGGGCTCTAGTGATAATAAATAATAATGCAAATAAACTTATTCGATAACATTTATTTTGTCCACTATGTCAGAGTATCAAATATATACAGCTATTATATAGTACAAAAAGCTACTTACATGAAATAGTTCTTATAATTACTAATAATAGAGCTAACTGCATTGTAGGAGATTCAAAAAGTAAAATAAACAAAGCCTATGTGAGTGTATATATATGGTTAATTTATTAAAGCTTTTATAATCCCAATGAATTACCAATTTTTTTAAAAAAATCCACCTTAAACAAAACAGAAATATAGTGTTACATGAGATTATGAAAGTGTACACACAAATAAAAAAGGGCTATTCTGCTATGGATGTAAGTGCAAAAAAAAAAACAAAAACGTGCAAATTTAGAAAAGCTTCCACCAGAAAAGCAATCAAAAAACTAATAATAGGTACTCACCGTTTGTCTACAAAAATATATGTATAATAAAAAGTCATTTATATCGTTTATTTATTAAAATGGAACATGGAACACAATGTAAAAATAAGAGAGAGACGAAACAATTGTTATTCGAGAATACTAGTTTTAGTTTGTCATGGTATTTATCACTATGTTCTTTTAATTTTTTTCACTATCTCGATAAAAAATTCTTTTGGAATCCTAACACTCTCATTAACAACTTTACACTCCGTACATTCTTGATACGAAATATTTTAAGAGAACACAGAATAGCCCTGGAAAAGAACATATTAATTAATATATTTATATTGTTATTAAAGAAACTAATAACAAATATGTCGAACTCAAGTTAATGTAAGGGATGGCCCCATTTCACGACTCACTGTCAATATTTTGGGTTATTTTCGGGCTAGAAAGAAAATCTAAACGCTGAAAATATGCAGAAGCTTGCAAGGAATATGAATTTCGCTCAGAGATTGTTTTGAGACACCTTGTATATTATCAATTTGTTTGATTTCTCTCGTCTTCACAACCAACGATACTACAGTTTTATATATTTATATCTAATTCTCCGAGTTGCAATTTTTTTTTGACGTATTTCAAGAAATTTTTCGTTGAATAGTTAAAAAAGTTTATCCCCAATATTCATAAATACAACTAAGTGTCTGCAAATTCAGGAAAACGGAAGTAATACAAAAATGCAAAATATACAGAGTGACTCAAAAAACTGATGAAGTAACAGTCATTTCCGGCGAAGCCGGGAATTCGGATGCGACAACGCACATTTTTGTAATAGGCTTTGTATATTTTTTAATAGTATTTTATTCCATTTAACAGCATTTGAATTCAGTAAATGTCTTAGACTATCGGCAGTGAGACGTTGAATTGGGACATCCAGTACATATGTATATTACAAATAGAAAATATGTATGACTAGTTATTCTGAAAATTACTCCATCTAACAATATGTATGTTATATAATACATATTATATGCCACCATCCAGATCGTAATTCATTATTACAAAAAGAAGCAATACTGTCATTTAATTTTTTTAATTGAAATATAAAACTCTGGTAAACTTATGACAATGTCTCAACACAAAAAAATACGGAGGAAGGATTTCAAAGCATGATACCTATCTATTTTCTAAAGGCAAGATAGCAGATCTATCGTATCTTTTTTTGTTTCCTCGAGTGAAAACTTATAAAGTTGCTGATTCCAAAATCCACATCATAACAAAGTATATTTTAGGTGGTTAGGTAACCATGGATTTACCCCAAACACGTAATCAAAATACAGTTGTTTTGTGAGGCATATTCTAATCTGCTTTGAAGTATTTCTACTAGCACTATTTTATATACAATATTCGAACTATATGGCAAGATATTGAGCATATTTTCTCTAAGGCACCTGAAGGAATGTCACACAATATAGCTACCTATTTGCCAGATACATATTTGTTCAGAACATTTTTCAAAATATTTGTACCTATCGACTTAAGTGAATCCGAAAACGATGATCCCGACGATTGTCCATATCTGTTGTTCTGTCCGTAACGCTGATTTTGGGAACCTGGTTGCTGGTAACCTCCATAACCGGGATAGCCTTGGTAGCCACCCTGTCCTTGATATCCACCTAGAAATGGGATTTAGTTAGATGACATTAAGAAACATTCTCAACTAACTTCAAAGTCCACGTTAGATGTGGTTTACAAATTTACGAATATATTGTTCTCTGTCGTAATCCCTTGCATTTGTTTATTTTAGTGGAGTGGAGTGGAGGGAAAATATAAATATATTTAATGATTTGCTTCACAGGGCATTAACTGTAATTATTGCTGATTAGTTAGGGATTAAAAACATCGTAACTTAGTCGCACTCCATGGTTTGATCGCCTAGTGGAACAGAGTAGATTTATGTTTACATAATGGATGCATTTCCGCAATGCCTAATAGGAAATAAATTGAATGCATCTAAATGCACTATAAAAGGGAACAATGAACTATCCAACTTCTAGAATATCTTATGATACTTTAAATCAGAAAACTCTTTCTCACTGACTTGTAGTAAGCATCTACATATATATTTGCCATACGAGGTGTGGCAGAAGTATTGAAAAATGTCGGTATCTCTTAAAACATTTGCTTTAGTGAAAACTGAAATGTTGTTGCATATTCTGGCCACCCTAGTGCTTTATGTCTTCTATTGTTTCGTTGCCGTGATCAACTTTGTTCTTTCATATAGGATCATATGTTTTTCTTTCTTTAGGATTTTATTATTCTGCATACTGCATTGCTAGAAGTTAAGGTAAAACAACAAGTAAAATGAAACATTATCATACCTTGTGGATATCCGCCTTGTTGGTACCCTCCTTGTGGATATCCTCCAGTCTGCTGAGGATAGCCTCCCGGCTGTTGGGGATACCCTCCTTGTTGCTGAGGGTAACCGCCTGGATAACCGGGTCGGTAACCTCCCTGACTTTGCCCCCCCTGGCCGGGATACCCGGATCCAATTTGACCCCCTTGGTAACCCCCTCCGCTTACTGGTTGGTAGTTTACGTTCGGTCTAGGGGTAGTCTCGCCCCTTGGTATGCTGGGATATAGGTTACTTCCGCTGGGGTTGGATCCTGAAGAGTCTTGCTGGCCAAGAGTGTTTTGGTTGTGGGTATCGTATCCCGCGTAACCTACAAAAGTAAAATTAACAATTGTACAGTTTTTATTTTCCTTAGGGTTCTAAAGAAAAGACGAGAACCCTTTTCCTGAAGGGTTCTTGTTAAATATTTTCCTGCCTGGATAAGACATAATTCGCAAGAACATTTATACGCTTGGAGCTTATAAAACACTGAGTATAAAACCTTTAGCAACTTGAAGAGAGGAAGAACATTAGATTAAAATGTGGTTCACATTCTTCATTTGTTTCAATGTTTTTAAAGTAACGATGAGCAAATACAGTGGGATATTTTATTTTAGGTAACTCGTTGTTGAATATCTACACACATTTTTTTTTAAAGAAAATACAAACGCAATAGAGTGCGCTGCCTATTATAAAATGTTTCCAAAGTGTGTCAGCAAAAAGGTGGACCAGGAACTTAGTTATCTTCAACGTGTTTGATTCTTTTATCAGTATATAAATACATAGTCTTGGAAGGACAAAGTGTAATAATTGGTGCTAGTGTTTCTCTGGATCCACTTACCTCTTTGACTGTGATCATCTACACATTTTGGTGTATTCCCGTCCATTTTACATACTTTCGTTGGCGGACACACGTACGTTGCGCACGTTCTGGCGGTATTTCCACTCTTTTTGCACGTTGGATACCTTAAACAACCTTAAATGAGTTAATTGAATACTAAATCAAGGCACTGAATGAAATGTATTTTTATTTCATTTTAATTGAATTGATAAAATTCAATTATTTGTGAATTATTTTATTTATTTGTATTGTTATCTGTCTAGCTTCTTCCGCATTTGAAGAAGTTGAAGTATGTACATATACCGGTATGTTTTCTTAAATTAATAGCCAGCCAAGAAGAAGGAAAGGAAGTAAGACCTATGGGTGGCTAGAATAAGACAGATATAACTGTCAAACCTAACAGACGCGTTCCACTCAGCGGACGGGTCGGTGATGACGTAGTGGGCCAATTCGTATTTGTTGGCGATTTTGTACCCTCCCTATTCCAGCGAGGGAACCAAGCCCCCCTCACCAAGGAAGCCAAGGTTTGGAGTAGGAACAGTTCGATCAAATTTGTGTAATGCCACAGCAAAGTCTGCGTCTGTCTCACTTAATAAATCTCTTTCTTCACATTTCGAGAATAGAAATATACATATATGGTATATCAAAAACTGGAAAAACCTATATGAGACTCGGAGATTAGGTTAGTACTCAAAAATAAATAACTGCAAGAAATTGTATTTTTCCAATCAATTAGAATTAGTCAACTCTTTGAGTAGATATGAGTATGCTATTTCTCCAATCGCGACATCCTAAATCTGTTTTTTATATTCCTACACATCTATAGATACCTATTTGTATATAGGTACCTATTGTATGTAACCAGATTCTACATAAACAAAAATACATTTTACAAAATGTAGATCTAAAAATATGGACGTACCCAGTTTTTCTGTTTTTCAGTTTATTATTGCGATTGCCTAGGATATTACTGTTAATTATTTATTCAAAATGGCAGATGTACATAATATGTATATTTATGTCATATGTTTTTACTCTTTTTGTTTGTTATAAGTTAGTGAGTTCATCAGCAAAAAATGTGATCGTTTGAGATTACATTTACGTATGTTAATGGGAATTAAATATTTCTAATTTTATTATAATAAAAAATTTGGAAATACATAATAATGAAGTTACATATGATATTTATAATATAAAAAAATAAATACTCTACTCACGATCCACATTCTCCTTGTTTTTGATAGTAACTGCATGGATCTGTTTCCATTACACAAACCTCAGTGCTAGGGCACCCTATATCTTTACAGGACCTTCCATATTCTGAAAAATTATACACATAGAAAAGCGTGGAGCAATTTTAATACACACATTAATTTTTTATATAACGCATTCATATAAAAAATTAGCCAACGCTAAACGAATCTTTCAAATACGGCCGCCGTCTCAATAAGAATTTTTTATGCTACGGGATTTGATTCCAGAATATAACCTTATAACAAACCAATACTTCAGACTTCAATCGTTTCATATTATTATTTTTTCGTATATTTACAAGTAGTAATAACGATGTTCGGCTTTGAAAACGACAACGCAATATGTATTCATCATAATTATACCTATTTTACCGAACCAAGAGGGAACCAAAATATTACGATACAAATAAATATTACGAGTGATTGTTTTCATAATTCATGCCACAAACACTAATTTAAACGTATTATCTTTTCATTTCATTTACTATTACAATTGCAAAAAAAACTATCGGACGCAATATTCAGAGCAGATACAATTGAAATTGTATTGAATTGGGTTTAATTGAAAAATTAGATTTTTTTTTGGTTCAAATGTGGTAGTCAGCGGTTTAATGACAAGAAATGTCTGATATGATATTCTGTCAACAAATTCTTGGATACCTACACGAAATACGAATTGTCACATTTGATAAAGAAATACTCAGAAAGCATTAAAGAACAGTGTGTTTACATAATTATATAGGGGCAAAAAATACCGCAGTATTGGCGAAAACGATATAGAATGGGGTACAAAATTTAAAAGTACCCCACTGCATGTTAGGAGAGCTTAATATCATTGTGTATGCCGATATTAACTTTTATTTCTACACTTTCTTCGTCACTCAATAGACTCAGTGCATCAAAAGTAGTTTTGCCTCTGGCCGTACGATGCGCAGTAGACAAAACCTGAAATTGTGTCCAGAACTATGAGTAATAGCTCTCGGGTACGGTGGTTCTAGATCATACTACAATGTTTGTAGAGGGCTTGGAACTTTTTATTGTAAAACATAGTCACACTTACTCTATTTCCATTTTAAATTGAAAATAGGTAGAAAAAAGCAAGGTTGTCAGATATATTTTCTAAAATTGCTAAGCTCACTATACAAGTATACTTCATACTTCAGTAAACTGTTAGTTCGTGACGTTCTTAGAAGGCTAGTTTGGAAATATTTAAAAAAAATACATATTAGTTAGCATTAAAATAAAGCGTTTAAAATTGCTGGAAAAAATAATTATAAATTAAAACAACTTTATGTATGTTACTATACTTAAGAAAATTTTGAAGAGCCGGCAACGCGATGCCAGGAACACCGATGCCGGCAACTAGCAAATGTCGACCAGTATACTATAGGATTGCTTTATACGTAATACATCCAAATATTTATTCGGTCCACTGTGCCATAAAATTTTTACGACGTCGTTAAAATTATTTACGCCTTTCGAAATTCCACGTGTTTAAGGCGCCAGTGACGTGTATTTCAGCTAGGTTTATTAACACAGACAATTTTTTGAGATTGTCTGGCTAAATGAGCATTATTTACAGCAAATTATATTACAAATATTAAGAGTTTTGTATGGAGGCTAATTTTAATCTCCTATATTGATTTGAATGAAAAAAAATATTTCAGAATTTTTTGAATTTATAAAAAGATATATGTACGCCCATGGAATCATAAAGTTGCACCGCTTTTTTTTGTTCCCCAGGCGTATTTATCATTTTCAATTAAAATTAGAACGACTATACATACATTGGTTAAATAAAAGTTGAATAATACACAACGAGCGTATGACCCACACCGCGGCAGGAAGTCATATAACTCTTTATACGTGACTGCCTGTTTTCCGTCGCCAGTCGGGATGCGCTCAAGGTCATCGGGATGCGATGCATGCGTACACCTGTCGATGTGGTTTAACTGTTTCGTTACGTGATGCATCCAGAATTTTTCGATGAGGTATAATGTGTTTCATTTCCAAGGGCATACCTGTCCCAAATATATGTTCCCAAAATACCTGCTTTTTGGCAACTGAGACTCGTATATTCACTAAGTAATTAGTATACATCCGTATGTACTACGAGTTATCCTTGGTGGACTGTATAATTTATAGTAACAACGTTGTTACCGTTTTTAACTCACCTTGTATGATCAGACTTAAGTAACTACCAATTAGCTACTATTGAAAAGCAAACTGGTCTACTATAATTAAAGAATAATAATAGCGCAATGACTGACCGGTCAGTAATTATCCCAGTAAACTAGCCCGTAAAACAATAACTAAATAAAATCATGACATGACCGAGGCAATAGCTAATAGAAGCTTAATGGCCCTTGGTGGAGTCTACTCTAATCGGCGACAACCTCCACGAGCAGGTAGGAAGTTTTTTGCATCCGCCTTCGAATAATTTGTAATGACATTGCAAGGTTGAACGTGATATGATCTCTAACAAGCGTATCTGGCTATACACATCACTTTTGAATGAGACTGAATAGGTTACCAGTTTTTTTTTTTTTGTAGATAACTCGTATGTTGGATACATTTTCAGTGTTTATTTGTTTGAGGTGGATTCATGTTTACTTCCACTTTGCATAAGGTTGCTTATATTGAACAAATTTTCTCTTTTTTGGGTTGCAATCAGTAGAATATAACATTGCATTACATCAATAAACAAATTTTGAAAAGTACTACTTCGTGAAAAAAAAATCATTACCACTGGTTAAGTGTAAGTAGCTGATTGCCTGAGTTGAACCAGTGAATTTCTAATTAGCTTAAGCTGAAAAATGTTTAATAAATATATGTAGTCAGCAGCGAATGTACAAGGTGTAATTAAAGCGCGCTACGAGCGTGTCGCGACAAATTTGAACAGAACTGTGTCTGGTAATACTTTTCCCACCCTGAACTAGCTGGACAAGCCAGTGGGTCGCTCAGTTTGACTGTATCAGTCGTTTGAAATAGTCTACCCACTAGTAACGCGTTGAAAAAAATGTTAAGTGTTCAGATGGAGCAACGGATTAATCTCAAGTTTCTTGTTAAACTGGGGAAAACTTTTACTGAAGCTTATGCAATGTTAAAATAAGTGTACGGGAATGAATGTTTAAGTTTTTGTATGGTTTAAATGGTTCAAAGAGGGACGTGAAACGACCGAAGATGATCCGCGCCCCGGACGGCCCTCAACGTCAAAAACGGACGAAAACGTTGAAAAAATTGTTAAATGAATCCGCGAAGATCGTCGTCTAAGCATCCGAAGGCCTGCTGAAATAACAGGAATGACAAAGAATGTTTTCGCCAGATATTGCATGAATCGTTCAATATGCGCAAAGTTTGCGCAAAAATGGTGCCAAAATTTCTCACCCCCGAGCAAAAGGAATCAAGAATGAACATTGGCGCTGACATTCTAAACAACATTGGCACTGATCCAGGCTTCTTAGACACGGCGAGAACGTGTGATGACAAGATTCGAAAGTGTGGAAGCAGGTAAGGCAAAACATACGGAGGTTCTGAACCAGTAGGACAGAAGCGGACTTCCAGCACTGCTTTCAACAATGAAAAAGTGGTATGTAGCGGTGCAGAGATCACCCAGAGGAGTACATTTAAGGCGAAAAGGTTGCTACTGTAATGGGTAATGAATAAAAAGGGTTATGACAGCAGTTCGATTATTTAATAGCCACACCTCGTATTTGTACTCCCACTTTTTAAGGTTGCTTAAATTCTGATAAATAATTTTTATACTACAGTTCTATAAAATCAATTTTTTTTTCGTTTTGGTCCCATATTTGTGGATCACCCTGTGTATACATATACATATGTATTGTACTTACTTGTATACGACTCTCCTAAGCTAAAATATCCGAGGACAATGGCAATGGTGAAGAATCTCATGTTTTCGGTCTTCCTGCAAAAAATCCACAAATCAGGACGACATAACGGAACCTTTAACATTTGCGAAATATTTACAAATCTTTAGAACGTGATTGGCCTTCTGAATCTAGCAAGGTTGGTTGTTGCATTTATTTCAATGCAAACTAATAGTACTAAGGACATTTCTGTTTATGGTAATTTAGGTAGTATAACGTTTTATTATTTTTTATTTGTACCGGCATTTGTTTATGCTCTCATTTTTTCATAGATTTTTTGAACTACAATAACCTAGAAGTTAAAATAAAACATGTGTTGTCTCTTATTCAGTTCATGAACGTTTACAGTATGTTATAGCTTTAAAAACAAACATCACTTCGTGACAACATTCTTCTGAATATGCATTTGATTTTTTTAATTTTTTTATTTAGCACACTTTATATTTTACCTGTAATTTTATTATGTTACTGTCCAGTTCAATAACAACCATATAATCAAAATATAATAAACAACTATTAAAAATATATAATATTCTGCCTACTGTTTACTTTATTAAAGATTTCACGAAATTAATTACACTGAACTTACATCACTGGACATCCATAAATACCGACATATTGATGTTTGCAGTTAATGTATTGTTTCTATGCTCTGATAATGTTAATTCGATCTATTTTTAAAACATATTCTTTGTCATTAAAATGAACGCCCACTCATTTATAGATTAAATTAAATATGGTCAAATCCGATTAACTTTACTATACACCGTTACTCACAAACAAACAAACAGATATGTGCCATTTATTTTTACTGCAAACAAGTTTCGTACAAAGCATACATAAATAAATAATGTTTGTACATTCTCAACTTATTAACAATTTCGCCATGAACTGTGATAATATTGGGAAACATCTACTGATACAAATAGATGTTCATAGATAGTACTTAAGAATAGATCCATCTATTTTTACAACCATAAAAACATATGTCATCTATTTTTAATTTATTCCACGTTTATTTTAATGTCTTTGAACTATTAAATCAGAAAAACAAATGAATTGTTGACACTTACAGAAACAATTGTACAAAAAGCACCCGCGACAAGAACGACATGCCTTTTTTTTGATAAACTACTTGACTTCTTTTTTTTTGAACGCACGCTACATATTTTTAATATTTATTTAATTTGTTTGGTGAGTGTATAGAATTAGGTACTTATTATCCACTAAACAAGAATACATTTTAAATATTCCAATAAAAATTAGTTGAGAGCAGTGTTAACGTGGAACCCCCAACTTGGGTACGCCACTGGTTGAGGGGTGTCAGATCTACTGTCAGATACGCTACATTACGAACGCACTATATTGTATTTGTTAATCGTGAGCAGCCAGGAAATTTATATTAATATTGTACAATCGAAGCAGATGGAATCTTTGGCACGCGAACGCAATTACCTGAATTTAATTAATAAATTCCTCAAATCATTGACGCAACGTCTACCTAATGCAAGATTTAAACCTCTTCAGAAGCGTCAACATCAACTAATTCGGTTAATTTATGAGAGGTTTTACAAAGAAAGTGCTCCATGATTTCAGGAATGGAATGTCAGAAGGAAAATTGCGAATATTCTTAATGCACCCATTTATCCATTATCCATACAAGTCCATTTGATAATAAAAGTGTAGGAAAGTGAAGCGTTTTTGTCAATCTTTTACTACATTATTGTATCGTCTAAGTTTTATTTTTGCTTTACTTGTTCGCTAAAAGTATTAGTTATCTACAAAAAATGTAACCATCCTTATTTTACCACATTCACTATGGGTTCCTAATTTATCCACCACTGTAATAAAAAATTGATGTTATCTTGTTGTTAAATGCTGCCTAAATAATCACTACTTCTCATAATTGTTTTTACCATTTTTGCTAGATTATATAAAAAATATATATAGAGCCATCCAAAAAAACGTAATCAAAGTTGGCCGAAAAAAAAAGAGGTATTTCTATTCTTAATCGAATTTATAACCTTATTTACTTGTCAAGACTGTCACATCATATGACAGCCATTGTCTATTTTACAAATTGTGACAGTCACTTGTCAAAAGTTTGACATAACCGAAAAGCTTAGACATGACCGCTATTTCCATCTCACTCGTTCATAGCCAGAGTTGAGAACGTTTTTTTGGATGTCTCTATATATGGACATAGAAAAGTTAAAAAAAAAACTGGATTCATTTAGAAATTTCATTTCATTCTTCTACTGATTATACTTCTACTGATACAGTATTACAATACTGTATGTTTTGCTTTACTTATGCCTCACAATCTAGTGGAATTTTCATAAGTCATAATCGATTAACTACAATTATCTACGAATAAATAGACGTAATGTTAATACATATTTATAGCTTGAAAATGTCCCTGTTAATTTGAAAATGGTGGGTGTAACACGTGTAGTGAACATATAGTATACGAGATGTATAAATTAAGTAATGAGACTGTTTTTTTTTTTAATTTTTTTATTCGAATAGAATTACAATTCAGTTTTGTCTCCTTCAAAATAACTTCCTTGGGAAGCCACATAGCGCTGGAGACTGTTCTTCCATTCCTCATAGCAGTGCTGGAACTCATATACTGGAATAGCCTTCAGCTGGTCGGTTACAGCCATTTGAATGTTTTCTATGGTCCCAAAATTACGTCCCTTAAGGTGATTTTTCAATCTCGGGCAGAGAAAAAAGTCATAAGGACTCAAGTCAGGTGACTAAAGAGGCTGAGGAGCCACATGTATGTTTTCACTGGCTAAAAACTCGTTTACTGAAATGTCTGTGTGACAAGGCTCATTGTGAAGCAACATCCAGTTGTCCTTGATCTCACACACATTTATCGAAGTTTTTCAAGAACCTCTCTGCAAAAGTGTGTGATTTATTATTTGGCCTGGAGGCACAAACTCTTTATGGACCATTTCCTGGCTATCAAAAAAGCAAATCAGCCTGCCTTTGTTCTTTTTCTTGATTCTTCCTTCTTTTTTTGGGTCTTCCAGCCCCCTCCCCTTCCCCGCCCCTTCCGCCCCCCCCCCCCCCCCCCCCCCCCCCCCCCCCCCCCTATAACCCCCCCCCCCAAAAAGGGGTGTTTTCTTTCCTTCCCCCAAAAACCCACCCCCCTCTCTCCTGATGTCTTTTTGTTCCTGCGAAAGGTTTTTTGGAACCATTAGTGCGCAGATTTTTCTCATCCCCAATTCCTTAGTCAAAATCTGATGAAGAGTGGTGTGATTCAAATTTAACTTTTCCCCGATCATTCTTGTCGTCAACCGACGATCTGAACGCACAAGATCCCGTATTCTATCGACATTTTCATCGGTTCTTGAAAATGAAGGTCTTCCGCTGTGTGGTTCATCTTCAATAGGCTCTCTTCCTTCTGAGAATGCCTTAAACAACCACCGAAAAAACTGGGCTCTTGAAAAAACACTTTCTCCGTAGGCGTGTTGTCTGACATAAAACTTGATAGCACGCCGTTGCTCAAAATTAATGTTACTCTATGTTATTTTTAAAACGCAATAGAAAAAACCGGTTTACGAAAACAGTCACAAACACACACAAGTTCAAATTTTTATTGAGGGTGCATTACATGTTAACGTACCGCCCTTCCAAGTCCCGCCTCCACAGTGTTGCTAGATCGGGCGCTACGTTGCCAGTCTCATTACTTAATTTACACACCTCGTAAATACCGCAAATATTAAATTATGACCTCTTGGCTCTTGATATAAATTATAAACTTTTTGTGTGTACTGACTCATGTGTCATTTTGTCATACATGTCTTAATATGTAAATAAATGTTAATACCTGTCTTAATTACTGGGTATTTAAACAGAATTTAAAAACGGAAATTCGCAAAAAATAGAATATACGAATAAAAAATCACACCACAGAAATTGACAATCTCCCTCTAAGAGTCATTACAACTGTGCAGAGGGAGAATACACATGGAAAAGACGTAGGACACACAACCAAACCCTATGACAGGTGCCATTTGCCACAGGCGGGATTCGAACCCGCGCGAATAATAGCTCTCGGAGTAATCGCCATCTACTCACCTGACGCTTTACCCACTGAGCTATCGCCGCGGTTAATGTATAGAATACATTTTTGACGAATAGGGCATGTGAAGTTTAAAATTAAGTACATCTGTAGTCTAGTCAAATTTAAGATCTTAGATTAATTTATAAAATACCACACGCTGAAAGCGGTACAAAGAGGGATATGACATCGATATGCTAAATGTTGCTGGTTAACTGTGAAGGTAAAACTATAAGTTACAACATTTAATTGATTCAGTAAGGAGAAGAATTTGGTGATAAATGTTAAGTATATCGATAAATATAAATGACTAGACTGAAGTAGATTGTTTCAAAATTACACACCTGTAATCGCGCAATATTTTTAAATATAATTATATGTCACCGTCGCACACCGTTTTTGTTTTTGTCAGGAAATATATTGCCACTGACGGTATTCCAGAGATTTATTAACATCTGAGAATAAACTCATTTCTGTGTTATTTTAAATCCAGTTAGAAATTATGTTTTAATTTTAAAATTTTAATGTTCTATATGTATTTATTTTACTTATTACACATCTCAATAAACTTTACCGAATTTAGTGTTAGTCACTTTTTTGTTTACATAGTGTCTTAAAAACTGTTATAAATACGAATGCATCATATGAGAACTTCTTATCATCACATGTTTCTGAGAACAATATAGTAATGTAAACATATTTTAACATAGTTTACCATAATATTAGAATTTTAATTGAAAAAATGTGCGAAGAGGGCTATAATTGGTTACATATGTTCATATTTAGGTTAAGAGTAATTTAGTTCAATGATAAAGGTATGTATGTATATCTCTATGAAGCAATTTTAATAACTAATGAACACTTTGTGCACTCGACTTTCTGATCACTTGATAAGTAACTGAAATTAAAATTGCAAGGCTTTTTTCTGAATTGAAATTTATATATCATTTAACAGTGAATAACAAACACATGCTACGTACACTTGTGATAAGAATGATTTAATATGAATCAGTTTATTTCCTTTTTAGCAAGTTGAGTCAACAACATCGTATTTGGTGGTACGCAGAACTTTCAATTATTCACTAAGAATATATATACATATGTACATACTTACATATGTAGTTTATAACAAAACATATCAAGCTCGTAAGGTACAACGTGCTTATTTGCATCTGTGTGTACTGTCATTTATAGATTTGTATAAGATAGATTGACTGATAAAGTTATAAAAGGTCAAAATGGATTGCTTTGTAATGAATTTTACTAGTTTAGATATTAATATAACTGTCTATTGATTATGTTCGCATGTTTCTACTTCAATTCTCCGTTTACATGACTTGAGCAACGAACTAATAATGCAAAGACACGTCAAAAAGCCTTCAATGAATCTATAAAGCAATAGGATGACTTTAAGCAGTCTGATGTTTCTCGAAAAATTACAGTAGGCGTTCGATCAATATTCATTTTTGATATGTCTAACCCATCATGATATTTCTGTCTTGGGGTTACAACTGAAGGTCAACGCACCTTCAAAACCTGTGGAATGGAAAATATTACGGTACAATGACTTATGAAAATCTGATCCTCGATCAATAAACAGACATTACATTAGTAAACATAGTCCCAAACAAATATTGAAAATGGAAATCATGAAGGTATGTATACGAGATGAGATTCTTAATATAGGATAATTGGTATACCCATTCTCTGAATTTTGAGGATTCATGAACCAGCAAAAGTCTTTACTGGAATCTGTTAAAGACCAGATTTTTAGTTATGTTATTGAGTCACAGATCTTTGCAAAACACCCCGCCATCTATATTGTTGACCTCCGTCAATCTGCAAATAGAATAAAGCGGTGAAAGTCTTTAAAAAGAGATTTTCATCAAAGGGCAACGCTCTATAAAGCGAAACACAAAAACTGCGGTCAACTTTTCAGTCTGCTGTATCGATTTTCCTTAGGGAACTTTTTACTTTGAAAGGGATGACGTAGACGATAATGTATTGCCGAGGAATACAATTATAGGCCTCTTTGAGACCTTGTAGCTACACGAGGGCCGCTAAGGGTCATTGAAAATGAAATTACGCTCATCGCTTTCGGTTCTCTGAATCAGTTGATTCAATTGGTTAGAGCCCTAAATGCTTAATAAACGGCAAACGTAAACTTGTTGAGGAACATGTCGAGTGGTATATTTCAAAGAGGGCAGATTTTAAAATGAAAATTCTGGAGGGAAAACGTAATGAACAAATACAAATATTAAAAAAACGTAGTTTAAGTGGGTTATATTGGTTTCTTTAAGCTACTTTCATGTTGTGTAATTAAAATCATTGTACTTTTGGCTAGGTTAGGTATATCTCGAATTCTTCCAATTCTCTCCAACATGAAATACTAATTTTTAATTTTCTAATTTACCGTTTATTTGCGTCCCTCACAGAAAATGTTTAAACGTGAGAACGGTTAATTAAGAATTCATTAGTCATAAGTAGGTAACTGTTACCCAACCCAACTACATAACATACGTACCTACATGCATTGGAAATACAAGGAAATGAAAACTTTGCCTCAACGCAAACTTTAGCAAAAATGGGGTAGATACTTTGAGTTGACTTTAGTTTTATTCAATTTCCGATGATGATTACTGAAATTCTTGCCACAATTTTATTGAGAGGTTAACTTTCGGTGAGAAAATGATTTTTCGATTTTTTTGTTTATGTTTTGTGCAATAAAGACGTATCATTCCACACAAAATAAAAAAAAATCAATGGCAATGATTGATGAAACTTACAAAAAGTTTTTATTTTATTGCTTTTTAATAAAATTAGATACATATGTCTCAAATATTGCGTTTATAACTTTTATAGAACAGAACATTTTCTTTCTTATATTCGTATACATAATCCTAATAAAATGGTTTGGTTTTCAAGTTTTATCTCATAAAGAATCTCATAATCACTGAAGGTCTATCACTCTTACTTATTACAATTAATGTATACCTCGAATGATGCATAAGTTTTTCAATGAATCTGTGAACGTAGCGTGGTTTCTGGCCACTAGGATGGTAATCTATACCTGTACTTCCGTCATTGTAATACCAGTTCTATCCATTCCAGAAATTAGCTTTTGAGACAATATTTATTTATAGATTACCACTGTAAATCGTGAAAATGTTTGATAATGATTTATATTAAATTAAAATGTGCTACCTTTAAACATTAACGCGGTATAAAATGGTCAGGCTTACATATATGTACATATCTATTATAAACAAGATTAATAATTGATAAACTCTGGCCTATAATTACTATGATCTGGTGATCAATAATAAGAAAAATAAGTCCGTGAGACTTCTGTTAAAATTGCGTTCGCCATTGATAATGGTTTATAAGAAATAAATTGTTTTTATTCATTGACAAACGACTAAGGCCAGTTGTTCTTCAATAAAATTATCAGCTAACCAACTGACAAGTACAGAAAGTATGTTGTCTTACTGCCACCATAAGGCATATATTATATGAAAAACTTGTATTGAGATTAAAGCTGACATTTCTCGGAACTATTATATTTTATTGTGGATTCTCAAAACAATAGTACAGAGTTTCTGAATATTATACACAGAGAAGTGAGAATATATTTTTCTAGTGTCCCTTATTTTTCCCAACATCAAAGATCACGCTTTTAGAACCACATATATAGAAAATACGCAGTATTTCAAGAATAAAATAGTTCCATGAAAAAAATTGTTGAGTAATTGATGACAGGTTCCTAAATACTAACTTTTTTGTTCTCATTACAAAATGGATGTACATACGTATATATAGATCATTCTCGGAGAACGAAAATGATTTATGTATATAATAATATGTGATTCATCTATATAAAGAAAATTTCTCAGAAAGTTCACGGAAAGCTTTCGGGAATATTTGAAATTGAAATGTTTTCTTTGAGCTAAAAGTACTGGGTGTTTCCGATTTGTTATCGATGTAGATATAGGTGGTTCAAAGAAAATAAAACCTCGAAATACGATATGAGGTAATATGCCTCCAGTCAGCCATATACAGGGTAACTCAAGGATATCCGACTGTATGCCCCTTTAAAAAAAAAAATAAAATATGTCTTCTTCATATAGTTATTATATTTTTTGCAACTTCACTATGTCTAATAACAGTGACATTTTTAGACATATTTTTTAGAAACTTTCATTCTAACCACATGTAGAAAAGGTTAGATTGAAAAAAAGGAGTGGAATGAAAAGAAAATTATTTGTCAAAGAAATTCGCAGAGGCTTCGGTTTACTGTTTTAACTAAAAAAAAAACGAAGTACCTATCTGTTCCTTTCAAATTACTCTTTTACTAATAAAACGTTTACTGCATCTTTAGAATCGCAACAGGAGATATCTTAATCGTATTGCAAAATATTGATTTTACCCATTTTACACATTTACAGTAAAAAAGAAAATATGATCTAACTCAATAATTATTTACTACCAATTAATTAGTAGGTAGTTTATGCAATTTTTTTAGGTATTAATTATAACTCTTGCGACAATAGTTGACAGGAGAAAGGTAGGAAAAATTGTGATATATTTTTTTTCCATTCCAATAGTTCCATTTAAGTTGCTGATCCATAAACGAAAATGTAACATCTTTAAATGGGAAGGGAATTGCAATGAAACCAGTAAACATGTGTTGAAACTAGTTAACATAAAATGTAACAACAAACACATAAAAATTTCGTAATTCGATTCGCTGGATCACATGGCAAGTTCATGAAAACCCATAAAACATAATTAAAACCTATTTTTGTATCCACTGATCGTGTTAATTTTTCAAGGAAAACTACATAAACCATGGTTTTCGTTGGATTCGGTTCTCGGTTAATCTAATATAAAGACTATTTAAAAATTCTAAACCCACAAAATAATGCTCGTTACGTCTGACTGGAAATGGTAAACATCTGCATCTGCAGCAGGTAATTTACCGCACAGAACTGCATAGAACGGAGAGGCGCGCGTCCTTCCGATGGAATTATCGCTCCTTCCCTACCTGGGTAATCCGATTTGGTCCGTGTTCGCCGTGGAAAAACAAAATACGAACAAAACGGCACGGCTAACTACTGGCGAGCGCAAGCACAACAATTCACAACACGGCACACTGGATTGACTTTATTTAATTCCGTTCCACGGCGCACTTTTAGCGCATTCGCCGTAGATGACGTCAGCCTCGTCGTCGTTCCTGCTAGATCGCGGCACCTTGGAGCGCAAATTAGAAAGTTTCTTTCCTGCGAGCGGATTTTGTCCACACGCCGCCTTTGTGGTAGGCAAAAACGTGACACCAAATCGTTGTAGGTAAAGTATAGATTGATGATATTCCAGAATAAACTGTAGAATGGTTAAGACAACGGTAATTTCTAGTGTACCACAGGGTTCAAGCATGGGTCCCCTGTTTTCTTAATTCTTACTAATAATTTATTGCAGAGTATTTGCGCAGACAGTTTTATTATAGTGTCTGTATAGAATATTATTTTGGACCTACGAATACTAAATGTTACACGGTATTGTAACGAACAGGAGATAACAATGTTCAGTGCTATTCTCTTCACAGTTGTACATCATCTTCTAAATCTTTTGGTTGCAGGTTAAGAATGGATACACTGATTCGGCCTAGTGTTTTTGTAAATTTTCGTATAGGCACTGTTGTTCTTTGATGAACAAAGACTCTATGTCTTTGCTTTATTTAGATTTGCTTCAGTTATCGTGATGAACTTGAAGAATTTGGTGTAAATGTGAATTAAGAAAGTATGTACTGCCTTTTGTTAGTGAATTTCTAATTATGGATTCCATTGAGATCAATGGAATCGCCCAACGGAGGTCCGACCATGCAAAACCTAGCGTAAATACAGAGGGGTGGCGAATTTTTTTCATGGCATTTACCTTCTCAGTCCATCCTGTAGATTTTGAATTGCCGTCAGAATCTTATGAATTCAAATTTCGTCATGGGCTTAGTTTTTAGGGTATGGGCGGTGAACCCTTTAAGCCACACCATCGCAACTTGGGGGGCATCAAAACCAAACCGATAGGCTACGGAAATTGTGCTAATATAAAAAATGCCATAATACTTGATATTATTTTCTAAAGTAATAATTATTTATCATACTACGATACATTTGGTATTGTTATTTTTGGACAACACTCTAAATTACTAACATGTCTATTATACTTTACTTTTTTTACTTACTCCTGGGAATATTCAGAAGCAACAATAATGATCTTCCTCAAAGTCAACAAAACCATGAATGTGTTTGAACTTCTAACATTTATCATTTCAATGAATTTGGTCTACTGAGCCAATATTTACACACATGCATGAAGTGTATAAACAATGTTTTGGAATATCTAGACCACGAATGTTCGAAGGTAGTTGAGGGCATTCCCGACCTTGTTATTTTGGCAAGGAATCACGGCCCAGTTGAATTTGAATTTGCCAATACAAGGATAACACTGATGTTTGTATTACGGAGAAATAACACCCAGATGCTATCGATCGAACATATGCAACCAGTAAATCATGTCTCCTTTGTGGAGAAGAATTCGAATTTGCGAAATATGTAGAAGCAACATGAAATTAAATAGTTTCCCTAAACACTGAAACATTATTGTATTACAATTGTATTACACTCAACACGCGTGTTACGTCAACCATGTTGTCATCATCAGAAGATGTTTAGAACTTTTTCCACTGACTTTACTTGTAAATTTAAGTGTCTGTTTTAATAATATCTAAGTAAGTTGTTACCTTGTAAGTTTCAAGTGAGATATTCTGATAGTTCGTAAAAGTTTTTTTTTATGTACAATTTAAAATGACTTGGTATGCGATGAAATGGAATACTCTTCTATGGTTTGCCTTTATTAGGTGTCTTTGTCAGGTTAGAATAGCAAATCAAATAATATTTCCTTAGCCCCTTTCGTCAAAGAATTTTTGTAATTTTTGGTTCAACCCATAAAATTTAATTAAACAAAATTAAATTCTCAGAATTTCGCCTGCCACATTACTTTGCAAATTCCATTGCGTTATTTTATCCCCAATCTTTTATACGAGTATTTACCGAAAAATATTTGAAATATACCTGCCAGGACTCGTCATAATCTTAGTCCAGTCACTCGTCAACTTATTTTAACCCTTTTATAAATAAATAGGATAAATGTGAAAAATGGGAACAAGATAAGTTTTGGTATGACTTAACTGTGGGTGTGATCAGTGCTTCTGAGTCTAAACCTTCCATCTGTTGTTATTTAAGGTAATAGTATTTTCATTAACGAAAAATCGTTTCAACTCATATCTTCGTTCTACTATATTTGGTGACATTTTAAATGAGATTCGAAAGTCTTGCAAATATTATATGCGAACAACGTGGGGCACATTAATATGGTAATTTGGTGAATAATCTATTTCTTTGGCATGCTAAGATTTTGTCCTAAAATTTTAGATTATCCTTTCGAATAAATTCTGCCCTATTTATAATGTTTGCAGAGGATATAATCGAGTGGTGTGTGGTTGCACGAGCTTTGTGGCCAGTTAATGGAGGCAGTCCTACGAGATATCATACGATCAGCAAATTTTGACCTCAAGAGATTGACCGTTTTATCCGCTGTGTAGCAAGTGGCGCAAACTACATAATACTGGAATCCATACCTTCCAATTAATTCCATAAAAACGTTCTATCATTGCCGATTGGTATCGGTAGCTGCATTCTGAAAATAGTATGGACTAATCACGTTTCCGGTCCATGAGCCACACTAAACTATAATCTTTTGTGGATACTTTAAGGTTTTTCCAGTATGTCTCATGGATTTTCTTTTCTTTGAATTTGCGTATTAACGAAACAGTTTCAGTACGTTTCAGAAACAGTTTATAATATGTACGCGTTCATATACATATGTCAAACCACAACCAAGCGAACGGAACGGTGTATACTTTACCTGTCATTGTAATACTCGTATAACTTTAAATGACCACAAGTATAAATGGTGACACATTTAATAAGGACGGTCTCTGGACACTCTATAAGTTACGTGTAACACGTTGAGAATCTATCTCTAATTACAAATATCCCAGAAATAAATACCGTATCAGTTCTGTGTCTCTGTGGGTGAGATCACAGTGCAACGATGACCTCATCGTGGATGATATTAGGGCGATAAATCATCACGGCCCTTTGTTTTCCCGTCGTGTCGGGACGAACCTAGTACCGAACGTCATATCGGACGGCTGACAAATAGCGTATGTCCAACGCCTAGCAGGATATATTTTACGAAGGGGAAATGTTCCAGTTGTCCAGGCAGGTGAGAGCAGCCTAATACGTTTCCGATAGCTCACAGACAGCAGAGAATTTAAAAAGAATGTTGGTCGGAAAGTCTAGCTCTTTCGAGATTTTCGAAACGGTAGTCAAATATCTTTTGGATAATCAACAATTCTGACAAAGGTTACTAGGAGGAGGAGGACGATATCGAAATTCTTTTAGAGACTTAATAAACTCACAGCAGAACTGTACTTTGTCAAACAAATCTAAAGGAACTGCCACGGTACAAGAAGTATAACAGTAATACCTAATTTAATACTTAACTTAGAAAATACGTAATTCAATTTGGTGTACTCAAATTAGGCAACGAAATTGAATACGAATTAAGAAAAATAACTGATTTAGCATTTTTTTTTTGTATGAGTTATAGGTACTTTAGTGTGTACTGGAAAACTCATAATTCTCTAGTTTGTACTCTAGTCAAACTCTGGTACATTTGGACACTCATAATTCAACTACATAACACGTGTACCATCTCCTGAAAGAGCAATTATACCCAAACCTCATGATTTCTGTAAACCTTCTTTTCTTATAACTTCTGTCAAAATACCTTTGAATAAAAGAGGAAGAACCTATATAAAAACAAGACAGATAAACATAAAACAGACTTAAAGAACTGACGTCTCTTCAAACAACCTTTCTCAGTTGTTCTTCCTGATGCTCTTGATGAACATAATGTATGACCATCGCTTGTGGGATTTCTTATAACGACTATTGTACAAGTTGACTTTTCTATAAATTCTTGTTAACGTCGAGACTGTAAAATGAACTGAAAAGGTCTCTGGTTGCCCTGCAGGTTATCACATTAATTACTCATATGCTCTATGCTGGAACTCCAGCAACTTTCCGAGAACAAGTTGCACCAAGTTTTAAATATTAATAACAGTTAATATAATATAAATGGTAAATAATATAACAGAGTTCTACACTGTAGATAAGTACTTACTGTCTGTGCATTTTCCATAAAATGTTTATTTTGCCTTTGCCTTGTGAGACTAATGTAAAAGAACTTTTCTAAAAAGATCACATAAATAACTAAATACAGAGAAATAAAACACGTAGATCTTCGAAACAAAACGGCTTTCTGAACATAATCAAAGGACGAAACATTCTTAAAACAACATAATGAATCACACCTTGAATTGTTGCCGTTTTTTGTAACGCCCTGTATACTCTTTTAAAAAAAAAAAAAAAGAAATGTTGTTTTACCTCTTCAACCCTTTAACGTCAAAACTACAATTTTTGTATATCCTCTCCTTAGCAACGTGCCAAGTACAAGAAACGATGAAAAATCGGGAAATGCCTTTCCGAGTATTTTCGGGGGTTCTCTTTCGATGGCACCAAAAAAAAAAACATAAAAATTGAACCTTACCGCTGTTTTTGGCCACTTAAATTGAAAAGAGCACGATTTTTCAGAACAATGTTTTTTTGTAACATGATTTTTGACTGGAAAAAAATTTTTCTTTCGACAGAAAACTACAGGAAAAGTGCATTCGAGAGTTGGACTGAAAAGTTATGTATGTAGAAATAATGAATTCCAACATGGGGTGTCCAATATCTCGGCCAAAAGGACACATTGTCAGGGAAAACTTTCATAATTTTTTTTACTCAAACCTGGAGAACTTTGGGGGAAAAGTTTAGAGAATAAAAGTGTTCAGATTCATCCAGGAGCACGCCTGATTTTTTCAGAATTTTTGGTCACGTTTTGGCCATTTTAAATTTTGGCCAAATTTAAAATGACCAAAATTTCTTTCTTTTTTCAAAAATCCGAAAGTGGCTCCAAAAATTCTGAAAAAAATTACACACCTCGATTGAAGAGTCCTAAACAAATTTCTCAGCAAAAAATTTGGCCAGTTTGGCCATTTTCCCGTTAGAAAGTTTCAAAAAATAGTCTCCTAAAATTTCACAATCGTTTCCAGACATCTGGGAAAAATACACGTGTTCTTGGCTCATACTTAATAAAGTCTGCGCCAAAATGGCTGTCCCCAAATTGTCCATTTTTTTCATTTCAATGTTACAAAAATTGGCCGAAACCCAAAATTACAGGAATTACCGAAAATTCTGGAAAAATCCGCACGTCTCCCTTAAATCATGTCCAAGAGGTTTTGCAAAAAAAATTCCTGAACCTGTTGACGTTATTTGGTCCCCCAAACCAAAAAATGGCTAATCGGTGAAATTGCCAAATCGTCTTCAAAAATTCTGAAATAATGAGTGTCTTGAATTATGTATACTTAACAAAGTATAATCGTACCAAAAAGGATGAATTTGAATTTTTTTTTCCGAATACAAGCTCTAAGGCGACTATTTCCGATTTGTTCTTTTTTTTGGTCAAACTGTAAAAAATTGTCAATTCGCCTTAGAGCTTGTATTCAGAAAAAAATTTTCAAAATCGCCCTTTTTGGTACTATTATACTTTGTTAAGTATATATAATTCAATGAACATACATAATTGTATACATAATATATAAGTATACATAATTGAAATGAAAAAATGGACAATTTGGGGACAGCCATTTTGGCGCAGGCTCTATTGAGTATGAGCCAAGAACACGTGTATTTTTTCCCAGATGTCTGGAAATGATTGTGAAATTTTAGGAAAGACCATTTTTGAAACCTAACGGGAAAATGGACAAACTGGGCCAAATTTTTTGTTAAGAAATTTATTTAGGACTCTTCAAGCGAGGTGTGTAATTTCAAGTAAGTAAGACAGTCATTTTCGGATTTTGGAATGGCCAAATTGAAAATAGCCAAAACGTGACCAAAAATTCTGAAAAAATCAGGCGTGCTCTTTGGATGAATCTGAACACTTTTTTGTTCTTTAAACTTTTGCCCCAAAAGTTCTCCAGGTTTGAGTAAAAAAATTATGACAATTTCCTTGTCCAATGTGTCCTTTTGGCCGAGATATTGGACACCCCATGTTGGAATCAATTTTTTTCTAAGTACATAACTTTTCAGTACAACTCTCTAATGCACTTTTCCCGTAGTTTTATGTCGAAAGAATTTTTTTTTTTCAGACAAAAATCATGTTACAAAAAAAATTGACCTGAAAAATCGTGCTCTTTTCAACTTAAATGGCCAAAAACAGAGGTAAGGTTCAACTTTTATGAATTTTTTTGGTGCCATTCGAAAGAGCACCCCAAAAAATTCTCGGAAAGGTATTTCCAGATTGTTTTTTCATCGTTTCTTGTACTTGGTACGTTGCTAAAGAGAGGATATACAAAAACTGTAGTTTTGACGTTAAAGGGTTAAGATGATTCGTGGCAGCTTCACCTTGAAATATAAAATAAATCCAGACAGCATAATAAAGGTATGATAACTTCCATAGCTGTAAAATAAAATAAAAGTTAAATATACAGTAAATGTCCGTTGATATCCGAGTAGTAGGCGTGGTTAACAGTATTCTAATTGCATAGTAGCTTCCGTGACGTAATGTGACATCATGTTTGGCCACGCCCAATCTCCAATAAAATTAACGCTAATCATAACCACATGTACCTACTTACATTTTTACTAACTCCTTGTATTTAAAAAAATAAATGTTGGTTTATATGGTTAAAATGATTTGTGACAGTTTCACCAGACAGCATATGACAACGGTATGATAACTTTGGAAGCTGTTTCTGCCTCTAACAAACTAAAAAAAAGTCAAATATACAGACTGTGTCCTTTACTAATGTCAACAAATAGTCAAATAGTGAGTGGGTATGGGCATGATTAATGATATTCTTATGAGGTAGTAGCTTCTGACGTAATGTGACGTCATGTTTGGCCACGCCCACACTCCAATAAGATTATCGTTAATCATAACCACACCTACTCGAAATTTTGGTATCTGTTAACATAATCTGTAAACGGACGCAGTCTGTATATAATTCAAATCTAAAGAACGTTTCGGAGACGACGCATTAAGTCGGTATATCAGCATTCGCCGTCCGCCAATCGCCTGCCGCGAAGTACTTTATTGTCGGAAATGGAGAGAACGCGTTCGTGAACCTTGCTCCGTTTAATCTGCTATAAAATGGCGGCGCACCAGTGCGGTTTACAGTCAATGTCGAGAACGGGCGGGAAGTTTTACGACTCCACTCGGACGTAAAAATGAAATAGACTTTAGAGCAGTAACTGAAATCTCTAAAGATGTCGGTGCCCGACAAATTTACAGCGCGCGAGCGGAATAACTCATTGCTGAGTAATAGGGGAAAGAAGAGGAATTCCGGCATGCATATACACTATCGCTCATATGTATAGCAACTTTTTAAAATCATTCTAAACTTTAAAACAGTTTGATAATAGATCTTCAAATCTGGTAAAATACAATCAATATTTCCCCCAAACATAGGAAAACACAGTATTAGTGGCAACATGGTTTGTTTACATTTCTTGTCCAGATCACGTGGTTTTTTAGAGCTCATATGTAGAGCAACACAGGTGTTTATTTAGTATGCATTGTGATTTCAATAACGCGCGTCTTATTATTCATTAAAGCGACTTCGCAATGCCAAGAGGTGTTCATTTATCAGTGCAGATGAAACAAAAAATTGTAGAAAAATTTGAAAATGGGGAAAAACAATGTAAAATAGCAGAAGCCTTAAATTTGCATAAGTCAATAGTATCAAGGGTTCTTGAAAATTTAAAAAAAAGGTACCCTAGAAGGTGTTCCAAAGTGTGGCAGAAAACGAAAAACTGATCATGTGGTGGACAGAAAAATAAAAATGTTATCCATTAATGATCCGTTTATGAGTGCACCTCGCATAAAACAACAGTTAGGAAATGTTGATATCTCCGTGAGCACCATAAAACGAAGATTAAGAGAGGTTGGTTTGTATGGTAGAAAGGCAGCAAAAAAACCTTTCATATCAAACAAAAATAGAAAGGCACGATTACGTTTTGCGAGAGACCATATTAATTGGTCATATGAAAAATGGAAAACTGTCTTGTTTTCAGATGAAAGTCGATTTAAACTGTTTAAATCAGATGGAATATGCTGGGTGAGAAGACCATGCGCAGAAAGATTCAATCCCAAATACACAAGGCCGACAGTCAAACATGGAGGTGGAGGTATTATGGTGTGGGGGTGTTTCGGAGGGTTTGGCATGGGTCCAGTAGTAAAAATTGATGGTATTTTGGACCGATATGGCTACCGAGACATCTTAGCAAATCACATGCTGCCCTGTGCTGAGGAAAATATGAGTCTTCGTTGGTGCTTTCAACACGACAATGACCCTAAACACACCTCGAAATTAATTAAAGCTTGGTTATCTGAACGTAATGTTACTGTTATGGAGTGGCCGGCACAAAGTCCGGATCTTAATCCCATCGAAAACCTCTGTGATGAAATTGACAGAAGACTTCATCAGAAAAAATATCACCAGCACATCCATCTTGTTCACAGAAATTCAAAACATTTGGAATTCAATATCTCAAGATTACATCGACAAGCTGATAAAATCTATGCACAATAGATGTTTGGCAGTATTGCAAACTAAGGGATATGCTACCAGATACTAAACAAACATTTAAATTCTAAGAAAAAAAATAGAATATATGTTTTAGTTGTAGTTGCTCTACTTTTGACCACCATACTTTTACATTTTGTTTTTATTATGTATGTTTAAAACTTTATATAAATAATAATTTTCGTTTAATATATCTGTTGAATTTTGACGTTTATATTTATACAATCCATCATGTCCAATTTACTTTGTTTGAGCAAACACGCGAATTTTTAAAAAGTTGCTCTACATATGAGCGATAGTGTACATACATATGTAATAATGAAATTAGTCATGAAGTGATTAGATGCTATCAAAGTCGTTATCAAAGGCAGTCACCGTTTAATGTACACTCAACATCCACATATCCGAACTCCAAATTTCCGAACTCACGATATTTCCGAACTTGTACTTCCACACAACCGAACTTGTCGCTGATTGATTGACGACAAAAAACCGCGAGATTTGAAATGAGAAAAAAAAAACACAATAATGCGATTGTTATCAAACATTTCAATGAGGGCTACCGTTTTTGTACTCACCAGTTGGCGCCAGTGTCGAGTAAGGTCCTGAAGTATAGCTGTCAAGATTGTTACTGGGGGCGTGAAAACAAAGTTTACATTTAAAACATATTTAATACCTTAAAACAGTACCGTAAAAATATCGAGCATGCCGCAGTGTTGCGCAGTCACGTTTTGTTCGGAGAAAAAAGGAGGACATACGTTTCCGAAGGATAAAACTGTCTCAAATCAGTGGTTAGTAGCGATACGTAGGGACAACTATACCATTTCAAAACATTCGCGTGTTTGTAAAAAACATTTCAACCCTGACGATTATGAGTTACCTAAAGAACCAAATACAGAAAATCGTAAGTAATAATATTTCTTATTCCTAGATAATATTACGTTCATGCTTGCTTCAGACACTTGATTTACCTAACCTTTATAACTGAGCAAATTTTACATACTTTCATCTCTTGTAATCTTTTGTTGAACATTTTTCAGCTACTCCTAAATTAAAACTAAATGCGGTGCCTAGTCGATTTTCCTGGAACCATGAAAGCGAAGAGAGAAAGGAATTAAAAGAAAACGTGCAGAGAGAGCTCTTCAACGTCAACAGAAACGTGAAACTGCAATACTTTGTTCAAATACATTAAAATTAAAAATAAACCCGCGTAGTCCACCACAAACAGTGACATTTGACATTTCGGAGACCTCACGCTACACTAGCGCCTCTAGCGGCGAACTCATACGCGATAGCCCTCATTTGTCACAGAATTCAGCAAAGAGGCAATCGCCCTCCCTCAGCAGCACACATGAGACAGGTTCTACAAGAGTTCTTTGTACAAACCAGTGGAAAACACTTATTTCAAATGGAGTATCATAAGTACCGGTGCACTTTTTTGTGTCAATCCGTTCACTCAATTTTCGTCTTTTTTCAACTTCCGACAAGTAAATTTCTTTTTTTCCAAGAATTTCTGCCACTGACGATTTACAAATGTTGTACATCTTACATAGATCAACATTTTTAACACCATTTTTGCGTGATTTATCAGATCCAGCTTTTGCTCCAAGGTTAGCCTCTTAGCAGGCTCTTTTCTCTGCAAATAAACAGTACAATAATGTTTGTTTTGTATCACGGTTTTCTTAAAAATACATATTTTCTCATCATTTTTCATTTCAGTTTAAATTATTATAGGTTACGTCAACAAAATGTTCAATAAAACAAACCTTTACTTTGAATTACAAAATAATTACCTGCATCACTCTCTCCTTTGCACCTGACATTTTTTTTTTGTTTAAAACAACGTTCTTTTATTAACATGTACACATGTATGTATGTATTACATTTGCATAAAAACCTCGAAAAACAAAGAGAAGTACTAGAATGAGCCAGAAAAACCCTTTGCGCATGCGCCAGCAGTTCGGTTATCCCGAGGTGACGAGTGTTCGGAAATGTGGAAGTTTGCGGAACGGAAAAGTTCGGGTGGGAAAAGTCTTTAGTCAACTACCAATCATAGAGCGTTAGAATGAGAAAAATATGTCGCCCAGGCTTTCCCTTTCTTTCTACTGGAGTTTGGATGCGCAGTCGTCAATCGCCAGTCCATTCTTAATGTCGATGGACATTCCGATCATTATTTTACAAGCAACAGTGGTTTTAGTGACGCTACTTTTTGTAATTTTCAAAACAATGGAAAAAATCTGAATTTAGTGTGTTGACAAAGCATTGCTTTTTAATGGGGAAAATATCGCAAGGCGATGGCTTGACAAGTTTTATTCGAATTATGTTCCATTGAGGCAAATAGTAGAGAAGTGGTTTGCTGATTTACAAACACCGATGATACTGAACGCTCTGATCGCCAAAATTCGGCAGTTGTAAACATAAAAAAGGGCATTCGGCAAACATAAAAAAGTGCATAAAATCGTTTTGGAAGACCGTAAAGGAAGTTGCGTGAGATAGCTGACACTTTAAAGATATCAGAAGCTATCGTCGTGCGCGGTGCGGGGAAATGGCAAGAGATACCCGGCTATGGGTGTCCGCGCCGACGCTTAGTTGTTGATAATGCCGCTGGAGACGATGTTCATGTGCGTCCCTTGCCACGTGGGGACGCACGAGGAGAGCGCACTACACGCTATGAAAATGTGCAGCGTCGTTGTGTCTCTTGAGTGGCGAATTTGGGAAGTTCTCCCACGTTGAGGGTTCCGGTGCGGAACTCAACGACGTGGGAAAGAAATTAAACCACTTACGTTCTGGATGCGGGCTCCCAAACGTCCCACAGCAGTGTTTTGGCAGGTCCCACTAGGGAGACCAGCGGAGATGACTTGACTCGGAGCGGCGGAGGATATGAGAGAGCGAGCAGCGCTGCGCGTTGCTTTTTGTTCCCTATGGAGCTGCGCGCGCCGCTCGTTTGTCGACGGAAGCGTTCGGGTCAAGTCGTTCTCGCGTGAGAAGTGATGACACTCTCCGGTGACAAAGCACACCTATGAAACTTAAAAAAAAATTGGCTGGGGAATGTCGCGGCCACTAGTTGGCGCTGTAAGGAAAGAAGGGAAAGAAGTCCGCTTCTCCGCCAAGATACACGTACATTATACGTACTTTTGTTAATTATGCTTGTAATAATTATACGTACTTTATTAATACAAGTTAAAATGCTGTGATAACAACAAGAGTTGTTAATAAACGATTCAGGTATGTGAAAACTTTAGTAAAGGAAAGAAAGTAGAAAAATTGGAAAAATCGGGGCGCCTAATTTTGTCTAATAAAGTTTACTTCATATACATACGTACCTCCTGCACAACGTTACCAAAGTTGTCACGAATTGTTTTACCCCATTGTATATCACTCTCCACAAAATGAAGCTCACAAAACTTTTCCGAACTTTTAAGATATTTTCTCCGAGATGCTTTTTCCCAAGCCTTAATCATATATTCTTTCTTTGGAACGCAAAAAAAATTTCACTTTTTTATTAGACCGGTAGCCTGAAGTGCAACCGGTAGAAATGCACTGGAGCGGCATTTTTTTAAATTCAATTTTATAAAAAAAAATGTGCTTTGAATTGAGGTTATGGTCAATGTTTACAAAAAAAGAGCGGAGAGAGCCGACGAGCGAACTATAAGCCTTGCAGCGCCATCTCGAGGATTGAGTTCCTCCCCGCTTTTTAGCCAGCCACGTAAAATATAGTGCGAGCATAGGGAGTTTCATAGGCCTGATCAGAAGGCAATGTATTCACTATTTTGCATGAATATGTGTCCGTGAGAAAGCTTTGTTCGAAGTGGCTACCGCTTTTGCTGATTGATTATTCAAAGCGCTGTTTGGAGCGCTTCAGGCGAAATAAAAAAGGATTGTTTCATGAGATATGTGGCAATGGCTGAAACATGGATCCATCACTACACTCCAGAGTCAAACTGGCAGTCAGCTGAATGGACAGTAACCAGTGAAAGCCGTCCAAAGCGACCAAAACCACAAAAGTCGGCTGTAAAGGTTATGGCGTCCGTATTTTGGACGGGCATGGTATAATATTTATTGCATGGTATAGTGTCATCTTGAAAAGGAAAAATGCATCAATAGTGAGTATTACATAGCATTATTAGTGCGTTTGAAGCATGAAATCGCAAAAGAACGACCCCAAATGAAGAAGAAAAAAGTGCTCTTTCACCAAGACAATGCACCGTGTCACAAGTTGATCGCAACAATGGCAAAATTAGACAAATTGCACTTCGAATTGCTTCCGCATCCACCGTATTCTCCCGATTTATTCCCCAGTGACTATTACTTACGCAAATCTCAACAAAATGAGATATGGCTCCAATGATCGTCGAAACTGAAGTGTATTTTGAAGGGTTGGACAAATCGTTCTAGAAGAGAGGCATAGAAATGTTAGAGAACCATTTGAATGAATGTATCACTCTTGAAGGAGACTATGTTGATGAATAAAGGCAAATTTTGACTAAAAGTTATTGTTTTATTAGCCATCCTACGAACTTATTGAGTGTTAATTGACAAGTTTTATTACTATTAAAGTTAAAAGGTAATATGTCACCACTGCATATCTAAACTGTTGTGGGAATAATTGCGGGAAAAGTAATAGTGACCCGATGGGGTTGGACAGACGATTGATCCAGATTCAACAACTCCGGCGATAGGTATGTTAGTTGGCTTTATTTCTCAACTTCCACAATTGTTAGTTATTTTTTGAGGTTACGGACGGACTGTGGCCAAAGAAAGTGATCTAAACATCGGATTCGACCTCAGAGACTCCAAAATTATATAAACACGAAAATCTGGTTTAATTTTCCAACTTCAACATGGCCGTTATCGCGATATTTAGGCATTTTTTGAGGTTAGGGACGAATTATGACGTAATGGAATTCAACGGACAGTGTATTCCGGATTCATTTGGGTGTAGTGCCTGTGTTATCAAAAGTGACTCTCATTGATCTCACCGATGAATCACCGATGATTGATGACGCTCAACAATGTCATCTTGCCTATCTTCTTTCGTTATTGAAGAGGAGTTCAACCACCCCTGCGAGGCAATTGTGGCTAATTTTCTGTATATGAGGAGGAAATATCTAAACACTACCAGGGACTGAAGTGAAACATTACCATTATTATGAATGATACTGCATTCTACGTCATCACCTAAAGCAAGTGTCTTGTACCTCAGGTAGGATTCGAACCTGAATGGAAATATTCTTCAGAGAGTCTTCAAAAACTCAGCTTTCACCAGCGCTTTACCCACTATTATTAGGTATATGTTTATGTTTCTAACGTGTATTATTAATTAGAATTGATTTTCTTTCATTTTAAGAACAAAAAACATTGAGACAAGAATGATTTGAATTGTTTTTTCTTTAAATGAGTTTTACCTATGTATTTAGAATTATAAGAATGTATACAGTTCAAGGCTTCTTCATTCCATTGGTCAAGTATATTAAGTTCCCGACATAATTATGGTGCTCTTTAAGAGACACCGAGGGCTTTCCGAATACGAACGCGGGACAGAAAGCTGGGGAAAAGCAAACAGTTTCTCGGGGAGTCGACGGACCCGTGCCTGCTCAAGACCAGCCATAAAAAGAGCCATAAACCGTGACAACAACTCAAATAAACGCGAAATCTCAGGAAGATAAAATCCCCCCAGCCATGCTATTTTCCGCCCGATGCTAACTGGCGTGTGTTATAAATACAGCGCGACCCTTTTAGTTTTTAGATTCCTCATGAAAAGCTTTCGGAAATGTCACAGAAGTCAACTCTACCGATTTAAAATCCAATAATTTTACAGTACCGGATTTTGTCACAAGTTGACAGCAACGAAATATATGAGTATCCGTTATAAAAGTCATTATCAAAAAAAGGGTTTATAAAAATTGTAGGTTATCCTTTGAAATATGTAACGATTTTATGGAAGGATTTAACGTAGGATTTAACGTAGCTTTACGTAACAATATGGTGTTAGGAAAACTCAGATTTTTGTTTTATATCTAAAGTTACATAACTTAATTTCATGAGATCTTATCTAGTTAAAAGGCTTCAGTGTGATCATTATCGAAATAATAAATCTCATTAAATAACGGCAAAATGTGGAATTCTTCAGGTTCAGTACTAGTCCCTCTCTTTTTATAAAGTATATATTAATGACATTGTGTGCAGTGCAGTGCCAACCAACTTAGCTTACATATAACCCTACGTAAAAGGGTAAGTATTTGACAAATGGATATATAGATATTATAAGAGATTATCTAGGTATTATATTATCTACTATTTATTTTCTGTGATTTATCTAAGTAGGTTTTTCTCGGAAAAGGCAGAGAAATTAATTTTTGTGAACGGTAAATAACTTTTACCCACCTTCCCTCAAAAATTAAGGCAAAAATAAAAAATATGTCTTAACGACGCTAAAGCGATCGCGACACCTCAATTTCTTTTTTTCAGCAGCATACCTTTTCTACCATTACAAAGATATATTTATTAAGTGTGTGTTCTTTTTTTACTTAACATTTTCTTGTAGCTTGAATATTTAAAACGTTATGATCGGTTTATTATTTATTGCTCTATCTGTTTTTCTTGTAAGCTGCTAGCTAAATGAATATACGAGTAATTTAGTAACATACTGTATAAGAATGTGTCACTTTACTTGCTTTTACTAAAAATTAAGACGGAGATAAAAAATATAGCTTAATGATGCTAAACATCGCGACGCGATGCCGATTTTTTTAGCAAAATACCTACCTGTTTTTTATACTTTCTTTATTTCAAAACTTATGACTGATTTCCCGATTAATTACTTTATAGTTAATATTGCAACGTGGAATTAAATTTTCCGACGCTATTGCTCGTTCAACATATACATACATAATACCTAACTAAATATGTTTTTATTTTTTAACAAAAAATATATGCAGTAAATCTAGGTTTTGATAGTTGAAATATTGTGTAATTTATAATAAACAAATATCTTTAAATAGCTCAACAATAAATAATATACATACAAATGCTACTTAAATATTTAATTTACAAATAAGTAAATAAAATAACAACAACCAGACAAACTAAAAATGAATTATGTATTTAATAAATGTTCAGTATGCACCATTGTTATGTAAGCACAACTCGTGACGTTTTCTTAGTTCATTACTTTTCTGAAAATTTCAAGTTACTTTTCTGAAAATATTTCCACCTAATTCAGCACAAGCAGTAGTAATCTTTTGCTTCATATCAAAACACAATTTTTTTGTGCACAGCTTGTTTGTCTATATTCGAAATTAAACAATAATAACAATTGCTTTAATAAATAGGTAATATGTATGTATTTACTTAAAGTCAAAAACTGTTCTTCACACATACTTTCACAGTTAAATCCTGGGAGTTTTTTAAAGTTGAATACGGTTTATTATTCAGTTCTTATTTGCATTACAAGATGTCCTCAATGGTGGGAAATTTAGAAGTGGACTATTTAGTAGATTGATAATATTTTTAAGCGGATGTTTTAGTAGACCAAATAATAAAAATAAAAAAAGAGTTCAAAAAATCAAGAACTTTTACGAATTATAAAGAAGGCATATTGTTAAAAAAAATCGAAGCGTTGCGATGCTCCGCATCGTTTTCTATTAACATCGTTAGCAAGCTATATTTTTTATTTGTGTCTTAAAAGACAGAAGCTTCTGGCTTTATTTTTCAAAACATTAGTTTAAGAAACTAAGCTTAGTTTAGTTTAGTTTATTTGTCGTTAGAAAAGTAACTTGATATACTCTTTACAGAAATTGCATTCATTTAGCTAACAGTATATGAAAAAAATATATAGTGCACTCGACAATAAATGAGCCAAAACTTTCTAAATACTCAAAAGACAAAAAAAAAGTGAAATAAAAAAAGAACTCACAATTAATATACCGTTGTAATGGTAAAGTAAAAAGGGTATGTTGGTGAAAAAAATTTTTTTTGAGGCGTCGCGACGCTTAGCGTCGTTAAGATATATATATTTTTTTTGCTCTAATTTTGAGTGAAGGTGAGTAAAAGTGATTTACCGTTCACAAAAATTAATTTCCCCTCAGTTTTTTCAAGAAAAACTCACTTCCTAAATAAATAAATCGGTTACCCTGTACTTACTAAAAACCTCGCACGCCTATGTTGCGCGGTCACATTGCTTCGCTCTCGATAACTCTTTCTCCACGTCTATGCAATAGTTATTTGCACTAGAACGCGATGACAACCAACTTTCTGATCGAGCATAGAACAAACTAGCGCTTTGTAACACTACAGAGAACTGATCGTTTTTACCCGAATGGTACGTCAGCACCGGTCGCCTACCCACCAACTACGTTTCGCAACGTGGAAAAATTGCACGTCTCTGGCCGTCACGCTTCCGACTAGTTGACATTTTGTAAAAAATCTAGACATGCATCAAACTTCGAGAGAACTCCACGTTATACAATTTTCTATGACCAATTTGCAATTGGAAAAGAAAGGTCAGCGTCGCGCTTGCGTTGCGTCTGTACAGCATCTCGTCGGAGGCGCCGCGACGGCAAAATTTCAGTTATACGGGCAAACCCAACGCCTGGCGACCGAAAGGGCTCTACGCGCGCTACCTGGCGTTCGCCGTTTTCGAAAACTACGTAGGAATTTCTTTGTGTTCACGAGACCGTATGTTTCTCTTGTATTTTCGTTAGGAATATTATATTACGGTGTAAGATGTAATATTTCCATTTGATTTTTTCTTTTTGGTTTATCTAAAATAGCACATAAAAAATTGTGAAGAAGGCGTATAGCGGATAATATTGAAGAACACATCATAATTATGTTTCTTATTTAACTTTTGTGAAATAGTTTTGTGTAGTTAAAGGACCAAGGATGCCTTGTGATATTTTGAGAAGGTATAGTAAAATAAGTACAAGGCAGATTATAACGAAAACACAAATCATGAAGCAGTGGCGGCTCGTGACTTTTTTTGGGGGGAGGCAAACATGTTTTATAAACATTTTTGTTTCATAAATTTTTGTAATGGTAAACAATAAAATATATTAAGTACATTTGTCTAACATAATAATAACTAATGAACAATCTAACATAATAAAAACATAATAAATAATGTACCTAATATATTTTATTGGTTCAGCAAAACCATCGGGAAGGTGTAGAGTTTCCGTCAAATTATTTTACAATTAAAAGATCCAGTGAACGGGCTGAATTGTTAACATTCATATTTTGTTTTCCTAAAATATGTAATTTACAAGTACAACTAATATGTTCCTGACTTTTTGAATGTGTCAATTGACCGAGATAAATTTTTAACATTATCAAATCCAGACTTTGTCCAAGCATTTTCTCCACGATTTGAAAATAACACATAGGACCAACACAATAATTTAACCAGTAAGCCGTAAGGGCATTTATTATACCACGTATTAACAAAACTACGAGCCGGCTTACCCTGATTAATTAATGTTTTGGTTAGATCGAGCAGTGGTATTCTTAAATCTTTAACAAATAATTTAAAAAATAAAGCACTAAAAAAACTCAAAAGTGAAAATGAAGAATTATAGGTAGGTAGGTTTATAAAAAAAAACTTCTTTGGAATTTTTCACAAGGGAGGCACTGCCTCCTCTGCCTCCCCTGACGAGCCGCCACTGTCATGAAGTAATTCTGTAAAGGTCCATGTGAACTATTATGTTTAAAAAAATGGATTGTCAAAGCTGTTGCTTTTTGATAATTTATAGTTTTGATGAAGTGAACAATACTTCGTTTTATATTTTGTCACTAGGTGTATCATGTAACACATAGTTACTGAAGTTCTGACAACACAACATAGTCTCACAATTATGATAAAATCATATAATTCATAAAGATAGCAATATACGTCACAGATGTTTATCAGGTCATAAAAGTTATATACATATTTCATAATGACTGCAAAGATCATAAAGACCATAAAGGTTATATTCAAGTTGAACACTTTTAAAAATACAAACTACCGTTTTTGGAGATTTAGTCTGATTTTTTCTGAGCGGTTTTTATCTCAGTAATTATTTGGTGTGTTTTTTACTACCGGTAGGACAATTTAGGAGATTTTTTTTCACCTATTTTTTTTTTGTTTTCAGTCCCACTTGAAATTTTGTTCAATATGTCGGAAAAAAAATCCCTGAAAATTACAGCCCTTAATATTAATTTTAAGTACTTTCCCAAAGCGTGAAAAGATTTTCCATTTAAAATACACGTAAATCGATTATTTTTTTCAAATTTCTATAACTCACTCGCATGTGATGCTATTACATTAGTATTGGCCTCTATTTACGAATGAAACACTCTACAAAAAGTGCCCATTGCAAGTTGAAAATGTATCTTGTACTGGTGAGTTGGTACGGGTCGCTGAAGTTGATTTTTACCCAAAATTCTAGTTATCTCCGAAATTATTAATTTTACCAAAAAAATGTAAATGAAAAATTTGTTGGAAATTTAATTTACTACAAAAATCCCTATATACCAAATTGCTGAGATTAATATTTCTTGAGATATTAAACATTAAACTTTGACTTATGAGTAGTACCTACAAAATCATCGAGGCAAAGTTTACTTCGATAAATCGTAAAAATTTTGTACTACTCATAAGTTAAAGTATAATATCTCAAGAAATATTAATCTCAGCAATTTGGTATGTAGGACCTTTTTTTGTAGTAAATTAAATTTCCAACAAATTTTTCATTTACATTTTTTTGGTAAAATTAATAATTTCGGTTATTTTAATAATTTTTGGTAAAAATCAACTTCAGCGACCCGTACCAACTCACCAGTACAAGTTACATTTTCGCTGCAATGGACACTTTTGTAGAGTGTTTTATTCTGAGTAAATCGAGACCAAGACTAATGTAATAGCATAAAATGCGACAGAGTTATAGAAATTTGAAAAAAAAATCGATTTACGTGTATTTTAAATGGAAAATCTTTTCACGCTTTGGGAAAGTACTTAAAATTAATATTAAGGGCTATAACTTTCAGGGATTTTTTTTTCCTCATATTCAACAAAATTTCAAGTGGGGGACTGAAAAACAAAATATAAATAGTTGAAAAAAAACACCCTATAGGATATCTTGGGGTAATATTTCTATATTCCTTCTGCCCCGCATGGGGTTGAAACAAGCCACACCTAATAATGTATGTGTCATAACCTTTTTGTGGCTTGTCATAATTGTGGGACACCCTGTACAGTGGGAAGAATATAGTAGTGTTTTATTTCTGTTTTATCACTATGCTTTCTCTGAAAGAGAACGAATATGAACTATACGAGAACATGTATGAACTATAGATTACAAGAATGTATAGATAACAAGTTTTTCTTGTTTATTTATGAAAGGTTCCTTCTTGAAATCAAGTCTGCATATTTATAATTCATACATGTTCATACATATATTCCTCTTGTAATACTTTTTTGACAATAAAACTACTAAAATGTAATTGACTGTCTCTGCAATTGTTACAACTCAATACCATTGTTTCACAATGATATTGAATATACACTCATCAACAAATTTAAAATATAATCAAGTAATTATCGACAATAAATAAACATTGATTGTAATAGCCAAATCAGTTTATTAACTTCGACGAGTATTGAAGTAGCCTTGCCTAATAAATAACAATTTAAAAAACCAATGCTAACTAAATTCAATAGCTTCGTTTTTAAATTTTAGAAAGCATTTATTTCCAGGAAAATCTCACGGAAAGCATTTATTTCAAATATACGGACAATACACATAACATTATTTTTCAAATTAAAAAGCAGTATTTGGGTATTTATAAAACACGAACAAAACGTGTCACTAATATGTTATAAAGTATTAAACTCTGAGGAGTTTATAACAAGTCAAAGATGGAAAACTTTCGGAACTTCAGTCCTAATCTCGGGAAGAGTACACAAACATGTTATTCAGTAGGGCGGTACTTTTTGTTATCGCTATTTGCTGTAATGTTTTGCTGTAACGTCGTTATGATTGTTACTTGTCATGCAACGAATCTTTGTATTATGTTGAATCAGGCACCTGATGATGAATTATCTTCAACGCGAACTCAGGAACTGTTGTCCTCTTTTCAGTAGGTATTACGAATTTCCTACATTACGGAAATAATTGTTTGAAGTTGGCTTCGGGGGCGATAGAAAGCTCGAGCAAGATTAATATAATTTCGTTATAGCGGGTAAGAAAAAAGCAACGCTCCTCCCCGTTGGCTTGGAAACCGGTACGCTGTCACGGTCAACTCTTTGTTAAATTCAGAAGCGTCAATAAACTAATTTTTTTATCAAACTTAGCTTACAACAAGCGGTATTACAAATACAGTTGATTCCCGCGATTTCATCCACATGGAATTTAAGGTATTACCGTATCATTTTATATCTAGAAAGAAGTACATACAATGAGGGCCAAATGTCGAGCATAAATTCCGTAAACATTGAAGGAAAAACGCTTTGACACACAATATACACAACCATAATACACACAGTCCATAGGGATAAAGTTAGTCGACTTAGCAGGCCACTCTGATTGACCTCTTCATCCAATCCCTTGACGCTGAAATACTTAGCTTAATTATTGGTGCACTGATCAACTAAAATGTGGAGGTGTGCCATATTGTCTAAAACAAATTGAATCTAATGGAATATTAGGGTTATTTGCATTTGAAAACATGAGAAATAAGCCTGGAATCAGATCATTTCTTGAAATTTCCAAACCATGTTGACCTGTTAAAGTACCACCGAAAAAAATAGGGTCCCAATACCGTCAGTCACAATACCGGAGAGGCAAACATTAACAGACTAAGGATACTGAATATGGGCTACAATTGCCCAATTTGATTTGGAGGAAGACCAATCCACCATATCTGTTCACCACACCATTTAGAAAGGATGTAGACTCGTCAGAAAAAAGTATTCTAAGAGTAATAAATCGGGTATTATTGCAAATATTCATTAATTTCGCAAAAATCGACCATCTGGATCGTCTTCGTTAAGTACTTGATATTTTTTCTTTTTTCAAAATTTTTCTTGATTTTCTAATTTGCAACTGCGCAACTAAAAACAAAATGTGTCCAAGATATAGATCAGGAATAGATAGCTTGAACCATTTAAAAAAAAGTTAGTCGAACAACATACCTTTTGTAAATGGGTGGTTACCTACAGGTAGGTACATGGTATTCAGTAACAACGCACTTTTAAAGGTGTGTTGTATACAATGTGGAACAGCCAAATGGAATAAATTCAGTAGCTCCATTATTATGCATTTTTTTTAGGAAATCCTGAGACACGTCAATTTCTAATTCTAAAATGACATCTTGCGACGTAAAAATGTCATCCCTAAATTCAACCCCCCTTCAGGTGACAGCTACAACCCCTAAATTTTCAAATTGGAAGTAGGGGCTTGTGATACTTCATTTGAATGGTCTTTTCATTCGATATTCAAAACTGCTATGGTTTTAAATTTTATTGCAGAAATTAACAAAAAAAAAAAGATAAGTTTCTCCAGCGTAGGAAATTGGTTACATTAAAATAAAACTTTTATAAGCAACACCATCTGTCAATTTTAGGTCCTGAAATGTTAATAATAACAAAAAATAAATGTCTGTAATTGCCGACATTCCCTACTATAAGATAAAAACTTACTAATAAATACGTACACTTTTTTGTTTGACAATCGAACGATAAAAACGAGGAAGCATTGGAGAAAATTGGAGAAAATATCATTGGTCCCTTCTTCATTGACGGCAATTTGAATGAAGAAACTGCATTTTTATATGTATCGCTGCTCCAAAATAATGTTGTACCGACGATGGCAAACTTGTATCCAGCTGAAGGAAATCCACAACTTCCAGGTAATGCAATATGGTTCCAGCAGGATGGTGCACCAGCACATTACGAAGTCAATGTCCGGCAATATCTCCACACAATCTTTCCAAATCGCTGGATAGGCAGACGTGGTTCTGTAGAATGGCCTGCACGATCACCTGATCTCACACCGTTAGACTTCTTCCTATGGGGATATGTAAAACGTATGGTCTACAAAACAAAACCCGACGATTTAGCTGACTTAAGAAGAAGAACAACACTCACAATTAGGTCGATTACCCCGCAGATGTTACTAACGTTAGAAGACATTTCATTTCAGTTTACTTCTAGGATGTTGCCAAGATGCTGGAGGCACGCATTTTGAACATCTGCTGCATAAATAATGATTTGTTTTTTATTTTAATGTAACAAATTTTCTTCTTCCTTTTGTGACAAAGTGGAAGCGGTTCTGGAAGCGGAACCGTACCGCTTTTGAAGAACCGGTTCTGTTGCCATCCCTGCCAAAGAGACATTCTGACACCGGCATCGTGTTCAGCATCCTCGAAAACAGGGGGGGAGGTATTTTAGATCCGGGTAAATCGAAATCAATGTTCGTCCGACTCACAGACGCCACTATGTTCTAGCTGTCACCTGAAGGGGGTTGAATTTAGGGATGACATTTCTACGTCGCAAGATGTCATTTTAGAATTAGAAATTGACATGTCTCAGAATTTTCTAAAAAAAATCATAATAATGGGGCTACTGAATTTACTCCATTTGTCTGTTCCACACTGTATAAACTCATACTACTTGTATAAATGACTCATACTACTTGTTCTTCAAGTTACGGATATTCCTCTGCGGTGTTCCTTCTCGAAACACCCGGTATATCTGACGCACAGAACAGCTGTTTCCGCTCAGCTTTCTCTCGGACGTATATTCGATACAATCCTTACTGTTTCTGATTCGCATCGTTTCGTTTTACATTTCCACATCGTATTGGTTTTATGGTCGAAGATAAAGCGTTCCGTTGTTTATTCTTCGATATCGCGTACGTATTTTCATTTGAATAGGGCTTTCATGGGCGGAATGAAAAAGAGCACATTGCAATACGTTACCGTATTACATTGTGGAAAACTGTTTAGTTAAGGAAAACAAAAGGGCATATCGTTCTATCTTCGAGGGGATATATTTGCCTACTTATGTACATATTTACTTTGGGTCTTCTTCCGTATAAAAGCGCGTGGCGTAAACTATATCTACTGGCTTTTACCTGAGACACTGCTTTCATGGCTCTTGAGTTCAGTGGAGTGCTGAGACGTGCTTGTTTATTTCTAATGAAGGCTTTACGTGAGAAATTTGAGGCTTCACACTTCAACTTTCCAATCTCGTGAGTGAAACAAATCGTGACTAAAAAAGTAGTTTTCAGTTGAACCCTATAGAAGTTAATGTATATTAAATTGTTATTTGTAGATTTTTCGGTGAGTCGTGAAATAAATAAATTCTGGAAAATAGTCCGCCTTTGTTGTAGTTTAAAGTTCGACCACGTGATTACTTAAGTTCTCATGAAACTCGATCAAAAAGTCTCTTTTTTTCTCTTTTTTGATACCTTATTATGTGTAGAATATGTTCCCAAAACGATTTTCGAAAACAATTTTATAAAAAAAAAAATACTTATAATGGAACCCACCTTTAACGAAAAATTACTCAAAAATAGACTTTGCCCGGTAGACCGTATTTTATCTTACGATTTTTGAAATACGCGCCTATATCATGGATTCCATGGTAAGTGTAGTTACCTGAAGTACCATGAGATGTCAGGATGTTGACTATGAGTATAAAAGTTTAGAAAGTTTGCCTGTCTGTGTAATAATGTCGATGGGCTTTATAAATCTTTAAATGCGTTTTACTCGAAACCATGTTTTTGAAACTGGTGGGAACTATAACTCAAAAACTAATCAATGGATTTCAATTTTTTTTTATTTTAAAGTAAATTAAATTTATAGGAGCTTATACCTATAAAAAGATGCATTTTGCTATTAATTTAATTATTACTAAATTATTTTTTTATTACAATACTTTAAAGAGCGAAAAAATGTTTGAAAAATCGGTACCGAAAATTCGCATGTCCGCCATTTTATTAATTTTCGACTTTTTATTAATATTATTGGTATAAGCTCCCACAAATATTATATATTTTACAAATCTTTTTGAAATTGTGATTTCAGATAATTTTCACAAGTTCTGCATTTCCCACCAGTTGGACACTTTTTTTCGGACGGTCACATTACCAAACGAATAACAAATTACCACGTCATTATTTTTGTATTAATTTTTTTTTTCTGTACTTTAAGACTCATTAAATGAGTGTCAAAAAACCCTGGGTTGTTTATCTACTTCCTTCTATGAAAAAATGAAATGAAATCAAGAAAATCATGTAATTTTTAGGTCGCTAGATGAGAACCTCCACTTAAAGGTCTTCCTTTTAATTAAAGAGCCAAGAGTGCCCTATTTATTCTTGTCGCAAATACTAGTAATAAGGAAATATTTCTTTACTTATCTCAGTTTTTTTTTAATATCTCTGTCTTACTTATGTAAGTCGTCGACAGGCCTCTACAGACAGCCATCTAGTGGTTCCTGTCCAATTCCTGATTTTTTTTTGCTGACGTTTTGACGCCTCATACGAATATAATAGTATAAACATTTTCTTAGTAAGCTATCAAATCCTTTTGAAATATGTTCAAGGTTCGAATATTTCAGACTAGATACAGAATTTAAGTACTCAAATGTTTCTTATCTATTGAAAAAAATACCTTAAAATTTGTTTTCTTGTAGCGAAAATAAATCAATAAAAAATCTTTATAAGAGTTATTTTTTAAATATTGTGCTCTTGCTATTATTGTCCTGAAGACTGGAGGGACGCAAAACTTTTCACTGCAGAAAAAAATGGGAAATTACTGGGAAAATAAAAAAACTAAAACAAGAGAACCAAATAAAATAAAGGTATCGTTATGAATATTTTTGAAAAATTTATTGGAAAAAAGATAAAGTAATGTTTAAAATACGAGTGTTCAAATACTGATGCTACAGAGTTTGTATAAAAAGTAATGAGACTCATTTATACAAACCCTGTATTACGAATTAATTTAATTTTTGTGTATAATGCCGCTGACTACTATGTTAAACGCATCGCCGTTGTTAACTACTATGTTAGCCGTTATGCTGTTAAGTAAGTATTTAATTACCGGAGTTGCCAATTTAAGGGGGTAAATACAATTAGACGGGCTAGAATTACGCATTAAAAAACATTTTTTTTATCAAGAAGGTTTTGTTTAATCATTACAAAACTTTGTATATTTGTTAAGATAAGAATGAAGAATTCAATTTTTTTTTTATTTTTCAAAACAAAATGGCGGCTGCACGCTGGCGCAAAGTGGACCTACAAAAAATACGGCAACACTCTGGACGTCGCAATTTTTATCTGTAACAGTCCAGGAAAAAAATTATGTTGAAAATATATGTAATTTATCGGTAAACGACAAAAAATTAAAAATAATCTATGTTTAGCAGAAGTTTTTCGAGAAAATCGGTGATTTTCCATATTTTTTCAGACACTTTTGTATTGATAATTAAATTTTGCAACATAAAATTTCAAAACATTTAGGTTAACAGAGTATAAAGAACAAGCTAAGAGTATAAAGAAGAAACCCTGAAGGTTTCAGGCAAATCGCCCGAGTAGTTTTTGAGTAATCGCGGTTGCCAATTTTGAAAATGTTGTTTTGAGGAAAATTCGTTTAAAGTTTTAAATACCGAAAAATGGTACTTATGTCTCAGTCAGAGAGTCAGGGGCGTACAAAAGGCCTTCAATCTCTTCGTACTGGTGCTGTTATTCATCTGTTGTATATGTATATAATACTCTCAGGTATACAAATCCGGCCTTGGGTATTTCAAAGTAAGATACAATAGATAAAACTTTCACTAGGGCCGACCACTCTCATTTACCTGTTGCGCGATGAAAAAGGCGTTCTCGAAAAATGACGAAAAAAAAATATAAGGAGCTCGAATTTCGCTCTGAAACTTTCACGAGCGTATTCTACGGGAAATTTCCTAACTTTTTAGAGAAAAAATAAAAAATCGATTTTTTTGACTACTTAATTGTATTTACCCACTTAATAGAACAAACGCGTTTGGCTCTTTATTGGTTAAGATTGCTGCAAAGATCAGTATCGAGTCAATTTTTGAAAAAAAAAAAAATATTTTCAAAAACTTCCAAAGATGGCGCAAATATTTCTTGGTAGACACTGTATATTACACAACCTATCTACAATTTCTTATTTGTCTAATTAGAACATCGATCGAACCCTCAATTCCGTCAGTTTCATTTTTGCAGCTGTAATTCTAATAATCCCCGGTACTTTCCCGGCATCCAGTTCGGTTTTTTGTCCGACACAGTCGTAGACGGCAATAATTAAAATTTTAAAATAAATTACCTATTAAACGTCACATCCCTTATAGCCTTATAATCCCCTAACGTTTCTCATTTCGGGTAGGCTATACAAAAAAGGATGATTCCGCCGCGATTTTGTCCCGCCGTGTCTCTTTTTTCAAGGGATAAGTTGCGGAGTACGCAATCATAACGAATTAATGTAGAAAGAAAATAACAAGTTCCAGCAGGGTGCTTTCCTAAGAGTACCATATCGGATCCTCTGGTTTACTCTATATTTAATTCTAGCGACCCGCCCCGGCTTCGCACGGTTTACGATCACATTAGAAACCTCTAAAATTATCAGTGTTTCTCTACGATATTATGCATGTATTATACATATAAACCTTCCTCTTGAATCACTCTATCTATTAAAAAAAAAACACATCAAAATCCGTTGCGTAGTTTTAAAGATCTAAGCATACATAGGGACAGACAGCGGGAAGCGACTTTGTTTTATACTATGTTATGATGACGCTTCAAAGCGTGAGGAATGATTGACTAAAAAATATGTTTTCAGTGAAATCGCTATCAGTCACAAATCTCTTCATAATTTACATACATATAAATATTCGAATACACCGTTTGATGGTCACTGATTTAATTTATGTAGAACCTGACCTAAGCCACTGCAGATTTGCGTGTGCCACTGGAGGTTAGACGGATGACTTCCATTTTCACTGTCTTTGTCTTTACGGTCGTGTACGGTCATGAAATCTGTACACACCCTGTATTTTTTAACAAGTAACCACAAATAGCGACTTTTAAAAGACGAATTATAAAAAAAGTCATAAAACTAAAGTGGTTTATTTGAATATTTCTGTATTATATATTTAACCAACATTTGTAGTTAAACTATAAAAGTGTTTCCCTATAGCCTAGTAGGTTAGGTATATACAAATTTTTGGATTGTTCAAAATTTTACGTTTTTATGGAAAGTTTTGACGTCGCAAAATGACAATATTCAGTATTTTTTGCCGTTGCTTAGTAACTTTTTTTTGCTGTTGTGCTGATAGTACAGGAATATTTATTTAATAAATTTATTAAAATTTATATAAAGTTATTTTTTTCTGAATGGGTCTACAGTTATGTGTGTTTCATTTTACTTTGTTCACATTTGTACGCTATATACCGAGACTGGGTTATTATTAGACACTACTTATTATTTTTTTTTAGATTCAGATGCACAGCGATCAAAATACAAAATATAATCACTGGTGTACGGAGGACTTAGATCTTTATTGTTATAAAAAACTCCTTTCAAACCAGCCTTAGTGAAGAAAAATAAAGCAACATTTATTTATATATTTGACTATTAAGGTTTTAATTGTAATTGCTTTAAAATTCCACTAAAACACTATTATTACATCAGAGCAGCAACCAACTGTCGACCTAAAACTAAATATGTGTCTATGTGGCTGGATATATAGTGTATTCACTTTATATTTTTCAATGGCATAAAAATGTGCAACTTTTTTGTAATCTAAGCGACCTTTTAGTTTGACTCTTTTAGTTTGAAAGTTCCCAACGACGTACACCTTAAAAGTGACCACTGTGTATATAAAGTTCTTAGCACGTTTTTGGTCTATAACATCATTGATTCACAGGAAATACTAAAATGTAAAATATGTTGTTTGCACTTTTTTTAAATATCTTGTACTGAATAAATTTAATAAAGCATATTGAAGTAATTCTGAAGACGATGAAGACGCAATTCATAAATTATTTTATAAATGCTAGTTATGTCAAAAATATAAGTAACTTATACATTATACACATGTTTAAACTTAATTTGTTACTGAGAAAACTATGAATTACTAAAATTATTCACTAGGAGTTTTTATTGGAGGAAAGCTACAGCCCTCGCACTTTGTACTTAAAAGTTTCGCCACTTAACACCAACACAATTTTTTGCACACAACCCATGTGTTTTGCCAACCATGTTAGTATCAACAGGGGTTTATCTGCGTAGGGGAGAAAAATTGTAAACAACCCTATACGCTTAAACATACTCTGCGACAGAAAACGACTTGTTATTCCTGCGATGTCCTGGCGTCCTGTTCACAACGTATCTCTGCACGATATTCCCCATTGAGTTTGACCTTTGACAGTATACATCCGCGGCAATATAACAGGTAAACGTCTGCGACATATGGGCCTATTTATTTTGATGGCACGCCACTCGCGCTTCTGAATTGGCGATGAATTAAATTTACTCGACACTCGAAACTGACAGAAACTTTTCGGCGCTGATGACATGCCCTGAAAAACGAAAAGGGCTAAAATATTCGGAAGGAAAATAAATACAATAAGCGGTGTAGGCGTGAAAAGTGTAAATGTAATGAAGGGAATTTTTTAGTTGCTTATCAATCTTATCATTCAATATCATATAAAATGGCGTCATATTTAACATTTTTCAAATGTCATAAAAGGAACTCTTATAAACATATCGTCTATTTTATTTCTTAAAAAACATTAAGTCATTAAAATATCAAGTAACATAAATAGTTTATAGTTGTTCAGTAGCAGTGCAGTTGAAATAAATTGAATTAATAACTGTTTAAAATACATTACTTTTACTTTTCAATGATTCTTTTTATTTATAATGCTGAACTTTTTATTTTTGTTTCATGTATTCAAATTAACATTTAAAATTTTTATTTCGGCGCAACTCATCGAATTTTTCAAAATCAACAATGCACTTCGGTCCAGACACGGATATTCGAAAGTCCAGTTACAACAACAAGTTATATAGTTATCATCACAATAGAAGAATAACAAAAGTAACTTAAATTATTTCAATAAAACATCAGCTAATGAAAACTTTCCGATGCTTACCGAACTTGAAGACGAGTTGCAAGAAACCACGACATATACAATGTTATTATATTTTATTACAGAACAATGTTTAATACAGACCAATATTATCTTTTAAAAATTGCTCCACAAAAGCCTAGCTACATATTTTTAAATACACAGACATATACTTTTATATGATATACTCCATCTCTGATCTCAGTTTTATTTTTCCCTGCCTCAAGTTGGCAATCCAATCATTTAGGTGCGTAGGAGGTCACCGATCCATCGTTGTTATCCAATATTATCCGCAATTCTGCTTGCCTTTCTATATATATATATATACAGTTTTATTACCACTAAAGTTCATGTCCTGATAAATGTTGTTCGATCAGATACATTTACTTTTACCAGATATAATCGAATAAGTGGATCTTAGCATGGTCATATTTAAGTGTCAGGGCATTCTCAATATACGTTTGAGAAGTATAGTAAGAGTATCTACAGTTGATGCCTAAAAAGCTCGCTCTAAAGTCATGTTCTGACTAAATTTTTAGGTTACAATTCAATCTAGAATATCTCATCAACACACACAGTACACACACACACACACTTCCTTTTATTTATCAAACCTATTATAACTTCCTTTTATACATTTTGTAACATTTAGAGTTGCTTAAGTATATACTAAGTATATTGCAATATACGAGGTGTGTAAATTAAGTAATGAAACTGGCAACGTAGCGCCTTATCTAGCAACACTGAGGGAGACGGAAATTGGAAATATAATAAATAATCTTTACCCATGAATTCTAGCTGTTATCGATGGAAATGTTTTTGGCCAATGGGATAGCATTTCAGTAGTTTTCCGTAATGTTCTTTTTCAGTAGAGACAGACATACCGTCATTAGTTGCCCTCCAGAAGGTTGCAGTTGTCTACATCAACGAGAAGTGTTCTAGATCAATGGGATGCCAATAAGTACTTTCCAGCAACATCTCACTTGAGAGTAAATTGCAGTCCTAACTTATTTCGTAGTTGTAAGCATAAAAAGGTGATAAATGAATACTAAATGTTACAGTTCTCCTCGAATTTAACTTGTAAAAGCGAAGTTACTATTGTATCCCATCAGCGCTGAAATGGGATGGTTTAACCAAATAAAGGGTACACTCTGTGTCATGTACGATCACGGATAGCTAGATTATTCACTACAAACGTTTCAATCTATCGTTTGTGGGCGTTATGTGAATCGCGCTTAGGTAACAAAGTCACGAAATGCATGCAAATGAATGCAGTATCTCTTGTAAGCGTTATTCAAGGATGTTTATATAGAACAATGCCGCAAGGTTTATTCTAATCACGTCAACATGTACAAGGTTACCATAAAGTCAAGCATATATTTAAGTCTTTCTAAAATTTTAGGAAAATGAAATTATTGCAAATAGGAATTACTCTAGTTGCCACAAACTATCTATACAGTGGTCCACATAAAGTTCGAACCATATGGGATTGTTTTTTAATTTTAGAGTTTGATCAAAACTTTTGGTGACAATCACTTCTGCTGCCAAAATAAAAAAATGCACCAATTCAAAGTTGACAGCTAACATTTGGCAACTGTCAAATTTGTGATTTTCCTAAACACTTTTACAGAAAGGTTCTTGAAAAAAACTTTGAAAAAGGGTCATGCATGTGAGACCAAATATCAAGAACAACTGGATGTTGCATCACGACAATGCGCCTTGTCACACAGCCTATTCAGTAAACTAGAGTTTAGCCCGTTAGAACATTCTTATGGCTCCTCAGCCTTCTTATTCGCCTGACTTGAGTCCTTATGATATTTTTGTCTGAAAAATCTCCTCAAGGGACGTCATTTTGGGACCATCGAAAACATTTAAACGACTGTAACCGAACATCTGAAGGCTATTCCAGTATATGAGTTCCAGCACTGCTATGAGGAATGGAAGAACCGTCTCCCGCGCTGTGTGGCTTCCCAAGGAAGTTATTTTGAAGGCAACAATACTGAATTATAATTTTATATTCGAATAAGAAAATTAAAAAAAAATCAGTCTCATTACTTAATTTACACACCTCGTATGTATATCGTTAGTTTTATCTTAGAGCATGTTTTAAATAATCTATATTAATTGAAATATCACGTTATGACATTTTTACTTATTATTTTTTAGAATTCAATTTAGGTAAGGGTGTAAAATTGGATGCAGAAGTGGTGATTCCTTGAGTGGAGCACTTTACGATTAAAATTCTGCGAACTCCATCAATCGGAGAGAAATTGCTCGATAATTAGCTGCACCGTCCAATTTCCAGTTCGCTCGAATGCTTCGATTACCCCGAGACGCCACGACAACCCTCCATCTTCTCCGGAAGCGTTTATTGTCTTCCATTTTGACGGGTTTTTGCGGATCACGCCCGATTCTAATTAAAAGAAATTAACTCCGAGTGAAGGCTTGAATTTTTTTTTACTTCGGGCACGTTCTGGTCGTTTGTTTCACCGAACGAAACCTCGAAGGAAATTCGTTGTTCTAGAGACATTCGTAGTTAACATATAGTTAATTTGAGAATTATTTTCTGGGGGAGTTTCATATAAGGGACGAAATGAGATAACCGTCGACGAAATAAGATCTTTTTTGGCACGCCATCGTGTTCCTCGCGTTCGAATTAGTCGATAAAAAAAAGGGATATCTAGATAACACCTAAAGTCGTTATATTTGAATTGGATCCTAATTAGTTCGATATACTCACATTTCATACTAAAATAACAGATGGCAGATATATGCTAACCCGCACAATGTATTTAAAATTGTTTCTAAATGGCCCAATCGACCAGAAAACCGACGATACACACCAGTGGCGGTGGGCTATAAGGTGCGCTGGTGCGCGCGCACTACCAACAATTTAGCATTAATAATTTTATTTAGTAATTAATGGATGCATTCTTAATTTATCGCCTTGCCGCATGCCTAGCGTTAATACTATCTGAATATCATTTGGCCGCAGCGTTACGAATCCACTAGACGCTAGGTCTATCTCCAACGCCACTGGTTTCCGATCGCGGCGCGGGAATCGACACGCGCAATACGAAAAAAGCGGCACGACGATCATGCTTCCGTGCAATACGAAAAAAGCGAACGCGTATTGTTACTGCTTGCCCCTCCACAATTAGGACGCGTAGTGGGCGAATCCTATAGATATGATGTACGGAGTTTAAGAGCGCACGAGAGTTATCGATCGGTTGGTTTGTGAATTGTTTTCGTACATTGCGATTGCTGTTTTATCGCTCACATTATATAAATATAAACTCGGTTACAATCTAGTTTGGAATAATGAATTATATTCAAAACTTATTAAAAACTCCATTCTCTAGCTTGAGTTTGGAGGAAAAAGTGCAAATTAAACTCTAGGTAGGCCCACTCCACAAATTAATTTAAAATTAGCCGTGAAAGGAAAAAAGTAAACAATTTGTAAGAACATTTAATAATGACTTATTTAAAAAACATTTGTGGTTAAGTGGATGCGATGTATTGAACGCAGTGTTTTGTTTGGCGGAGAAACACCTTGGACCAAAACTGGAGTAACGGATTTAAATCACATAAACGAGAAAATAAAAAAAAAAAACATGCAAATTCTGCTGGACACATGAATAATGTTTTGAATTTAGCCATGCTAGGCACTGCAAATGTTGCGAGAATGCTCGATTCTGCTCATCGACGAGCAGTGGCAGCACACAATGAAGCGGTTTCAAAAAAACAGGTATGTTTTAAACATTATTATTAACTGTATTCGTTTTTTGTGGAAAATTTCTATTTAAAACGAATAAAGACATTTTTGCGCAACACAATGTGCCAGGAAAGACTGTCGGCTTTGGCTATGCTCTCCATTGAAAAAGACTTTATTACAAATATCGAAAATTTTAACAACACAGTAATTGAAAAATTTGCACAATGTAAAAATCGCAGAATTGAGCTCATTTACAAAGAAAATTAGGTAAGTTTTCAAATTAATAGAGTTAATAAGAATAACCCTAATATGAGATAAATATTTATCTCATATTAGGGATATTCTTATTATTCTTATGATTATCGTTATTTTTATGTATGGTGCACCCCCAATCTTAGGATCACGCACCGCCACTGATACACACCAATCAGAGCTCCCGTAATTTAAATGGCCCATCGCTGCAGAGGATTAGAACGAATCCTAACGCAGGATAACGTATAAATCTGACTGAGGTTTTCGAATGAGAGCCCGATAAGCTCCAAAAAGGATAAAGTTGTTTTTTTGTAGCACTAACCAAATTGCTCTCGACTGCATTCATGAGTCCATTTGTTTTACCTCTATCGTAAATATTTGTTACATTATGAGTAAGAATGAAAGCAAAAAAAGTAATTTAGTATATTATGTATTTCTTTAGTTAGTACATGAGAATTTTGTAAATCGACTTACATTTACATAATCAATAATTACTTAACATAATCAATAATCAATTCAACATAATTACTTTAACCAAAAGGATTACCATAAACTTTACTTGTAAAGTGTCAGTAAAAATTAATTTCGGAAGTAGCCATTGTCTGTTAATTTATTAGTTAATTTATTATTCTCAAAATAGCTGGCTTTACGAACTGTCAAGGAACTAAGATCGTGAAACTATAGGTGTATCATTTCATTTATATTTAATGAGCCGTAACTATGAATTCCGAGTAAAGGTGCTTTGAAATCTCCTCGAGATCACAGTTTCTGGTTCTGGAGATTCAAGCAAGTCATTAGCATACAGGATGACGCCTACGCGAAAGCAAAGAGAAATGAGGTAAAGGCGCTTAACGATTTCGGCTGGAGTAAATTTTCAAGAAGTTTTAAGTAGCTCATCACAAGAACATTAGTCTATACAATAAACAAAAGGAGAGTATGAGTACGATAATTTTAAAAACTCCACTTTTATTTCAACCTAACGAAAACGTATTTAAAACTTGAGGCTATAGAGGCGTACGAAGTGATGCTATGCTGTCAAACTCAGAAATGATCTACACTGGTCGACAAAGTTTAGAATATTAGAATGGCTGTTCCTTACTTTTTTCCGTTGAGTTCCAATTTTCATTTTATAAAATAATAAAATTCAATTTTATAAAATTCAGTTTTATAAAATTAAATTTATTAACTCGTAGGTAATAATTATAGGTGGCATACGGCGACGCAACACATAGGCAGCTCGTGTAGCATGTAATGAAGACCACCTCAATTTTTTTATTTCAGTAGTCCCGTGACAGCTAGTGCTGTCGTACAACCTCCGCTATACGAGTTGTGGCTATTAAATAACCGAACTGATGCTGCTACCAACGCGCTATGAGCGTGTCGCGACAAGTTTGAACAGAACTGTGTCTGGTGATACTTTCCCCACCCTGAACTCGCTGGATAAGCCAGTGGGTCGTTCAGTTTGACTGTAAAAATGTGAAGTGTTCAGATGGAGCAACGGGTTAATCTCAAGTTTCTTGTTAAACTGGGGAAAACTTTTACAGAAGCTTATACAATCTTAAAAGAAATGTACGGAAATGAATGTTTATCCCGCACACGAGTTTCTGAATGGTTTAAACGATTTAAAGAGGGACGTGAAACGACCGAAGACGATCCGCGCCCCGGACAGCCCTCAACGTCAAAAACGGACGAAAACTTGGAAAAAAACGGTAAATTAATTCGCGAAGATCGTCGTCTAAGCATCCGAGGGCTTGCTGAAATACCAGGAATCGACAAAGAATGTGTTCGACAGCTTTTGCATGAATCGTTCAACATGCGCAAACTTTGCGCAAAAATGGTGCCAAAACTCCTCACTCCAGAGCAAAATGAATCAACAATGAACCATTGTCGCTGACTTTCTAAACAAAATGAAACTGATCTAGGCTTGTTAGACACGGTGAATACTTGTGATGAACCGTATTTTTTTACTTACGACCCCAAAACAAAGCGCCAATCCATGCATTGGAAGAGCCAGAACTCGCCGATGCAAAAAAAAGCCAGAATGAGCAAATCCAAATTAAAAGCGATGATGATCGTCTTTTTTGACATTCGAGGCATTGTTTACGTTCACTGGGTCCCTGAAGGTCAGACGGTCAATCAACAAGACCAAATCATGGAAGATTCACCAAGACAATGCGCCGGCCCATTCTGCTTTGTCTATGAAGGTATTTTTTGCAAAATACCGCATTACTGTGTTGGAACATCCACCATACTCGCCCGACCTTGACCCTTGTGACTTTTTTATTTCTCAAGGTCAAATCGGCGCTGAAGGGGACAAGATTCGAACATGTGGAAGCGGTTAAAGCAAAAGCGACGGAGGTTCTGAACTAGCTGACAGAAGCGGACTTCCAGCATTGCTTTCAACAATGAAAAAGTCGTATGGAGCGGTGTAGAGATCGCCGAGGGAAGTACATTGACGGCGAAAAAAGTTGATACTCTAATTGGTAACGAATAAAATGTGTTATGACAGCAGTTCGGTTATTTAATAGCCACACCTATATAATATGCTAAATAGTGTGACATAATGTCATAATAAATTATGGCAACCTTCGAAAGGCTACTAGTTACTACTATATTACGCTTATGATGAGTACGTCTCTGTGGAGCGATGATTCTTCTAAAATGATTTGTTCGATACCTGGTGTCTCGATAAAACAGTTGTAACTTTCAAATCTCCCTATAAGTGACATGTCCAGATATCATAATATCTTGAAGAGCATGTTCATATTGTCATATGGGCTGCATAGGCTATACAAGGTATTTAATAAGTAATCTGAAAAACTGAAGGAGATATTTCCAAGTGACATTTTCAAGTGATTTCGTAGTCATATAAAGTTTTTTCCTAAATAGTTTTTTACATATAATACTTATAATAATAATCATTATTTATTATTATTATTGCATTTTCGTTAAAAGTTTACTAACACTGTCAACGCCACTTGGATTATAGAAATATATTCTGTTGAAGTAATTCTGACAGTATTTACATCATCTTTCGTACATTTAATTAATTCAGTGATATATCAATAGTGTAAGCAAACAACTAAAAACATTCGCCGCAATACCGTACAAAATCTCGTTTAATCTATCGGATGATTTGAGACTATTCGACGAAGCTAGATTTATTACCATTGGAATAATTAGTAATATCAAGCCACCTTGTTACGCTCTGGCAACTTGAAAAATTTTAACTATGGTCAAATTATCAGATAAGCAAATTACAGTTTGGTTTTTTGTTTATAAATCCTTATTAATCTCTATCAAACTACGAACGGTTTCTTTAAATTATTTTTAATTTATGTAACAATTTGCCAGATTTAGTTTGTTTTATTCACGTAGAACACGTCTGACGTTTTTTTTTCAAAATGCTGGAAAAAAATACAACGGACTTCTCTTCCAAAATGCTGTTAGATAAAGCAACAAAGGCAAACCGATTTATCTCATATTGACGTTATGATTTGATATAACAGACGTAAAGGGTGTCCCAAAATTTACGCAAGATTTGAATTAAATAGAAAACACAATTTTTTTTCAATGTTTTTTTTATTGAAACATAAAGTACATAAGATAGGGTTATGTATGGAATAGCACGTCGAGCAAATGACCTCCACTGCTTTTCTGGCACATATGCACTTTTTTGTCGAAAATATGCATGACCATTTTGCATAAATGTGGCGGAATTTCATTGATGCAGCGTTGAATCTCCTCCTTCAATGCACGGGTGGATGTGGGCTTGATGACATAGTCCTTTGACTTCAAATAACCTCATAGAAATAAATCCAATGGTGTTAAATCACATGATCTAGGGGGGCATTTCTAATCACCGAAACAAGAGAGTGTACGACCAGTAAATGTCTCATGCAGTAATTGGATTTTTTCACGGGCTGTATGGCGTGTGGCACCGTCTTGAGACCACATGTCGTCCACATCAATATTATCCAATTTAAGCAGAAATAACTCGGTTATCATATCGCGATATAGAGCACCAGTAAGAGTAACATAACATAACATAAAACATAAAAAAAGGCCTTTATTGAATATTTTACGGAGATGTATAGTCCTTCTATTTTTAATTGAAAATTATAAATACGCCTGGAGAACAAAAAAAGCGGTGCAACTTTATGATTCCATGGGCGTGCATATATCTTTTATAAATTCGAAAATTGTGAAATAAATTTTTTTCATTCAAATCAATATAGGGGATTAAAATTAGCCTGCATACAAAACTCTTGATATTTGTAATATAATTTACTGTAAATAATGTTCATTTAGCCCGACAATCTCAAAAAATTGATTGATTTAATAAACCTAGCTGAAATACACGTCACTGGCGTCTTAAACAAGTCAGAATTCTAAATGTCGTAAATCATTTTAACGACGTCGTAAACATTTTATGGCACAGTGGACCGAATAAGTATTTAAGCAATGTATTAGATGCAAAGCACAATAATAGTCTAATGGATCGTTGCCGGTGTTGCGCTTGAAGACCAAAATCCGCACCAAACAGTGACACGTTGTGGATGCAGTTTTGACGATTAACGAAGCCATCAAAGTGAAAATAAGCTTCATCGCTTAGGCTTCATAGCTTGTTCAATAATCCAGTCAACAAACTGTCTTCGCTGTGCATGGTCATTATGCTGCAGTTCTCGTGTCAATTGGACTTTGTAAGCATGGAGACGCAGATCTTTCGTGAGTATACGCTGTAGAGAGCTTCTTGAAATTTTCAATTCTTGTTCACGATGCCGATCGAATCGATGTTCCTGGACTTTCACTAACATTCTCACGCACTGCTTCGATATTATGATTTGAACGGCTTGATATTGGACAGCCAGTGTGTTTAGCGTCCCAGTTCATCCAGTCTCCCTGTAATTTTTCAATTACTCTCTTCACAGTTGACGAAGCTAAATCAATATTCCGGCCATATTTTGTACGAAATTTGCGAACTGCAACAGCAGAACTTTCATTATGTTTGAAATATTGTTCAGTGCTCCATTTTTTACTAACCCTAAACTGTCAGCTGTCAAACTTTTCTTTTTTTTGGTTACCGCACAAATGGCGGCAAATTCAAATTTTGCGTAAATTATGGGACACCCTTCAGTTTTAAGTTTCTTAGTTCAGAATTCTATTTTACGGTGTCTGAAAAGCTCAAACTGAATTATAGAAGTCACTTGAGGAAGTATCTTCTTCAGTTTTTCAGACTACTTAGAAAACCCCCTATATATAATGGTTCTTTGGTAAGATCGCGGTTAATATTTACCACAAATATTCATGTTAATTTTTCATGAACTGCGCTAAGACACCATATAATATTGTGTAAAAATCGGCACATATCTCAACTAATCTTAATCCGTGTCGGAATTAAGGAACACATAACCAATTAGTAATAAAAATCGTTGTCGAATCGGTATGATAAAGGTTTCTTTATTGATAAATAATGAAAATCCATCGAGAACCACATAATCATCACATCGATCATCATAAAAGTTAGATTTGTTCTAATTTATACATTTTAATTAATATTCCATAATAATTAATGAAGATAGAGCAGCGATAAGATATTAAATCAAAAGGAACCTCAGCAGCAGGGATTAGGGAGGAAAATCAGGTAGGATTTTTGTAAGTTTTTAATTTCTGGATAAGCCTACCAAAACTGCCGCTGCATTAACATTGTTACCTGCAATCCCAAAATTAAATCTTGTTTCTTCCACTGTGATTTATATTGTATGATATTTACACTTTATATACTGTCAAACCTTCACGTAGTTCCAAAGTAGAAATCTAGTATACTAAACACTTTGAAACTGGAAATAAATCATGTAGCAGCAGATATTCCACGATGTTTGAGATCATAATATATGTGTGTGTATCCGTGAGATGTATAACACTTGCCAATAGTATGTATATCAAAGAAGGAAATATACATTTTTATTTGCACTTACTTATTAGACGGCACTTATTAGATATGTGCCATGGTCAATTGGTCAATGATCAATTAGTTGAATACTGTATAACAAACAACTTACTAACAAAACATCAGGCAGGTTTTCGTAAAAATAACTCATGCGAAAGTGCCTTGCAGACTGTATTCTTCCATTGGCACGAAGCTATAAATAATAAACAAATCATTGGTGCAATATTTATAGACTTTCAAAGGGCATTTGAGACCATTGATAGGGACTTGCTGCTATTAAAAATGGAACAGCTAGGGAATAAAAGGACAGTCTTCAAATGGTTCAAAAAGTTACTTACATAATAGAAGTCAGGAGACGAAATACAAGAATTGTTTTTCAAAACCTAGGATAACAACATATGGTGTTCCACAAGGGACTGTATTGGGGCCATCCGTGTCTGTTTCATATATCAACGACATTGTACAGCATAAAGGAAAATGTGAGATCCAACTTTTTGCAGATGACTCTTTAATCTACATTATTGGTGAAAGTGTAAACGAAGTAATAACAATTTTAAATAATGAGATAAAAACAATTATTAAATGGCTAACTGACAATAACTTAAAAGTTAATATAAACAAGACTAAGTATATGATAATAAGAAATAAATATAATTTAATTGATGATTGTAACATAGATGTAATTATAAATGGAGATAAAATAGAAAGGGTTAAAGAATATAAATACTTAGGTATTGTTATAGATGATCAGTTGACATTTATAAAACATTCTGATTATATTACAAGTAAAATAGCAAAGAAAATTAATTTTTTAGGTAGAATAAGTAGTGACAACACAATATACAAAAACATTAATTTATAAATCAATCATGTCCTCATTTGAATTATTGTTCTTCAATATTGTACCTATTAAATGACTCTCAATTGAACAATTTACAAAAGAAACAGAATCAAGCAATGCGAATTATATTAAAATGTAATAAATATACCAACAGAAAATATATGTTAGAAACTATAGGGATTATGAGTGTAAAACAAACAATAGTTTATAATATTATGACCTTCATATACAAAATATTGCATAGGTTGATGCCCTTACATTTATATGAGTATTGCACTTTTGCAGCTGACATCCATAAGCATATGACAAGAACGCGAAATGTTCTTTATGTAAATACAGTTAGGACTAATTACGGGCAAAATAGTTTGTTTCACAAAGGTTTCATAATGTATAACAATCTACCAAATGAAATAAAGACAAGTACCAGCTTACAGATGTTTAAAAAGATTTGCAGTAGATATGTACATGATAATATACCTAGAACTTTAGTTTTAGTAGAACATATAATATTAACTTATTTTTTTATTTATATAATAGTATATATGTTTATATTTAGCTGATGCTAATAAATACTATTATTATTATTATTATCTAATGACAAACTCCACAGTTTCCGATTGTACTGGGAGTGGTTATCAAAATCGGCCTTGTGTATGTTCCAAGATATAAAGGGATGTGCAAATGGACGATGGTAGTCCAGAGTGAGTCATGATGACGCCAAACAAGTTGTTCGAATTCCTTCTACCGTTAAAAAAAAATATAATTAGACCTGTGATTTGCAGACAAAGAAAGTAGCTCAAAAGCCAAAGAAGACTCAAGGACTTTCCTGGCATTATCTTTCTCGCTTTAGATTCTCTTTATCCCGTTCTCTCTTGAGATTTCCCTAGATTATACAATTCTCTTCTCAATTTTATGAGAAGAGAATTTCTTCTGAGATATGAGAAGAATAATTTTGGCTAAACCTCTTACTAATCCGATAAGATCTATATAACAGATACAATGGAATTATTGAAATTTTATTTTTCAAATTAAAAAAGTAGTATGATCTAGGATATATCTATTGAAGGACACACGTTTTATAGCTACATATTTTCAGATAACATATACCTAGTTAAATTTGAATTAGTAGTCTACAGATAAACTTAGTAAACTGAGGTTAAAATAAATTACTTTTTTAATACAAATATTTAGGGGACACCTTAATCAATCTTTTGAAGACATTACACTATTACTTACTTCCTAAATATATTTTCTTTAGCCACCATTACTTTATTCAGCTTTTCTCTCAGATAAGAGAAATACGTGACTTTCATGGTTTATGTTTTTTTTTTCTTATCCTACTAGGTCTGATTTATAGTAACTACGTAGGGTATCCTATTTGGTATATGGTAGGGAATCCTATAATTCACGATAACAGTAGTATAATGAACGCGTCCTCCATTTCATTGTTATTCATATTATAAATTTATGATGAAAAATAAATATAACGCTATAGATAGAGTTGTAAATAACACATAGTATAAGTAGGTATATTTGTAATATTTTATAGTGCCTAAATATGTACATACATTTGAAAGTATCTATAAACATTTTGAATATTTCTTTTGGTTAATTATATACATTGTATACAAAAATATATACAGACCACTATATATTCATGAAGACATCATAAAAAACATGTTACCAAATGTCACAAAGGGGAATTAGTTGTCATAATTTGAAGGAGTCTGAAGGAAATTCCAACAGACAACTCTTATTCAACACATACGGTGCAAAAACATTCAATTCTCTATTTTGTGGAACCTGCCGTAGCTCGTTACGCCGTGTAATCTTCCCTGATTTGATCCATCTTATGCGGATTGAACTCTTCTTCGTCCGCAATGCTTAGATCCCTCAGCGAGAGACGGCTCTTCTTCCTCTTTCTTACTTCCTGAAGGGAGAGAAGATTGTGGCCTTTCGTCAACAGATGAGGTCCTAGAAGGGTTGTCAGCAGCGCTCCGGTAGGCGCTGTTATTATTATGGACAGCACTGAGGTCGTTAGGATTTTTTCCGCGTAATCATACTCCTCGGTACCTTGGTCCACCATAGTCAGCGCGACTGGGCCTAAGGCAGCCTACGAAAAAGTCATCGAAATTTTAAAATCAGCACGTGACATATAGGAACTGGAACCGTAGCCCTTTACAATTATACCCTTTCTACTTAACCCTGAACAATTACCTGTACTATTCCCTTGCACATCCAAGCGATCGAAACGCAGACTTTCTCCTTGAGATTCAACTTGCAGCCGATACCGACCACAACGGTGAACAATATCCTTATCACGACGCAGGTGATCAGTATTCCCACGCTGATACCGACTACGCTCCCATCCAACTCGCTGAACTTGATCTTGGCGCCCGTGACCCCGAACAGGATTGGCTGGATTATCATCCAGAGTATTTCGAACGCGGTGGCAGCCGGATTGTCGTCGACCTCCCACCCGTGCTTGGACCAGCACGCCATGGCTACGAAGGCCGCTGTGACGCACCCAAGTGGACCAGCGCCGCCATAGCCAATGTATTCGCTACCGAAGACTGCTGCCATACCGCCGGTGAGCAGCAGGAGGATCCTGAATGGAGTGGTGAAGGGATCGTTCCTCTCCGGTAGATAGTTGCACAATATACCCCATAGTACTCCAAATACAATACCTGAAGTTATCAGTCACAATTAAAACACAAAGTTGCAACAAAGAAGAGGGAAGAATGAAAGGGTTGAAGCAGAAGAGGAAGAGTAAAAATATAAAAAATCTATAAATAAAATTGCTATTACCTCCTACTATCGATAGGGTTCCGAAAATGGAGTTGCTGACCGCAGATGAGTCCGAAAACATGATGCTCTTTATGATGCCGAAAATGGCAACCGATGTTGCATCGTCTATGCTAGCAACAGCTATTACAAGGGTAGGAATGCCCTTGGCAACTCCGTATCCTTTTGCTCGTAGTCTAAAGAGACACGGAACGAGAACAGCTGGGGCAACAGCAGCAATAATTGATCCTAAAAAAGGAAAAAAGTATGGAACACGCTCCTCTTGTATTAAGTATCATTTGAAGGAGTATCCTTTTTTTTCATGTCTAATATCCTCATGCCATACCTACCTAACAGGATAGAATACTCCCAAGACATATTCAAAAGGTATTTTGACATAATCATAACTGCTGCAGCTTCTATTATCCAAGGAATCAACGACAGTTTCAGAACGGTGTATTTCAGCTTGTGTAGAGCCTCTGAATCTAAATCTAGGCCAGCTCGAATGAGGATAATCACCAAAGCTATATGTCTAAAAAGGATTATTAAATTACTACTTTAAACATATTTACTATTTAGTTAGAAATTGTGTTCGTATTTTATATATTATGTCCCCATAAAATGTATTGGCCGTATTGTTATTTTTATTACTTACCCTAGTTCTTTGGAAATCTCCGTAAAATGTTCATCAATATCTATTGCATTTATATTCTGGAGTAGTATTCCCGTGAATAACATTCCCACCAATGCAGGGAATGTGGTGAGGCTCATCAGCCAACCACCAAAGTAAGCGCATATACTCAGAACTATTAGTTGAAACAAAGTTCCGTCTGGTGGTCCCGCTGTTTCTCCAACGATCGTGTATAAGCTGCACCAAGAAAGGAGTCCTATTAAAATAAGAGCCAATATTCTCGAAAACTGGCGATACGTCGGAAAGAAAGGGTGTGGACAGATCTTTTGCCAGAAATTCGGTTCCCAAGATGGTTTTCCATCATCCTTAGCTTGACACTTCATACAGAAATTGTAGAACCAAGATCTGGAGGACATGTGGAGAAAAGTTCAAAATGGGCTTTCAGTGAATTTAATGTGATATTACCTGTCTCCTTCTTCATCCACAGTGTCTAGAGGTTTTGAATTTGCCTCGGACTCAGTCACCGACGCTCTTTTGATTTTGGAATCTCCATTTTCTGTAAATGTTAATCCTTGGTGTAGTCTTTTTTTTATAGAAGGATTGTAGTAATTTTTCATTTATTTGGAAACAATATATCAGTAACAGAGAATGTAGAGTTATAAATAATATGAAGGTTTATAATTTATAAGATTTGCAAATTTTTCACGAACTGTTTGTTACCTTAGAATTCAACCATTTATTGTTCCCAAAAACGCATCGTGTGAGGAACAGATAATGCCAATAATGTAAGAGAAGATATATATGTATATGTATGTGAGAGAAAATTAAACACCACTTGCTACTGTTTGTTCCTCGTCGTTTATCGTCCATATGTTACTGAATTAATATTTTATTACAGTAGGATTAATAAATTAATGGGACTTTATTGTTGGGTTTTCAGAATTGAATTTAAAATTTCAATTATTGATGCACCGATGATGATGATGATGATGATGATACATATCAACCAAAAATAAATGGTCTTAATTTTATTAAAAATTAATGTTTCAATTGCTACTGCAATTCCCTGCATCATTATTATCCCTACAATTGATAAAAAATACCACCTTCTTAGGAATTTTAATGCATAGTAGAAAAAAGGTTAATCTATTCGAAATAATTTCTGACAAAAAGTAACTGATTTTTGATATATTCATGGACAAAAAAACTATTATAGAAAAAATATTTTCAATGAAACCTTGAAACCTTTCAATGAGAAGTTTTACACCATGTTATATTTTAATAAGATGTAACTACTTATTAACAAAAACGTTGAAATACATATGAAATGTAAATCCATATCTTAAATTAATTACATTAATTAATAGACAACCACTTGATATATGGTAATTGCCATTAAATAAGAGAAAACCTTTGGAGAACCACTGTCTGGGAGATCACAACAGTAACCTCCCAAATATCCAGCTGCTTGGAATGACAAGAATGTAATGGAAGGGATATGTATGTATGTATGTAAGAGAAAATTAGATCTATCTTACCTATTGTGCCATGTGTCAAATGTTTGTAATGTTCAGACAGTACGTGGCTTTTCCTAACTCGTTCTTCGTGGTAAGGATTGGAGTTTGTAGATGTCTTTCGGTAATGGGTATGTTCGAATGATGGATTATCGTAGCCATTTTGGTCGAGACTCAAACTTATCTTGCGAATACCATGTTGTGATGATAAATGAGGCATTATCTCCACAAAACTATAATGTATTAGTGAAGGCAAAGAGTACCATATGATTAGATTCTACTGAATGTGTTTTAAGGAATATTTTGGCGATGGAAAATTCCACAATTATTAAAACAAATACTGGTATCTGGAGATTTTATTCGAATATGTTTTTGACATAGGCTTTTCTCGTTCCAACCAACAAATTATTGATGACTGACGACTTTTTCGATGTTAAAAATTAATTTAAACCTACAAATGTATACAGACGACAATTGCCACTAATATACAAAGTTTGTCAGAAACAACTTCTTACAAATAAAATTTGTTCACAAAAAAAGTGCTCTTCGCTTAAACACCACTTGCTACTGTTTGTTGCTCATCGTTTTTTAAATATAAACTTTATCGTCCATCCCTCCCCTTTGAAGCGGTACATAATCATAGTTAAGTAGTAGATTAAACGTTTTAGCTAGTCTAGCCATTTTATCACCACTGATTGTGTTATGACATTAAATGAATATTTACTTTATCTGATATAGTAGGTCGGATTAAAAGGATTAACTTAAATTGATTTTTTAAAAAGAGCCTTCAATGAATTGCGTTTTAAACTTTGGAGAATAAAAACATCGTAAACAAATAATGTTTATTTCTTAACGATGTTTACCTATTATCCATCATATTATATGAATAATGAATCAAAATAATATTATGAATACAATAGTCGAATTTATCCAGTGGATCAAAATATACGAGGTGTGTAAATTAAGTAATGAGACTGATTTTTTTTATTCCAATAGAATTACAATTCGGTATTCGGTCTCCTTCAAAATAACATCACTGGGAAGTCACACAGCGCTGGAGACGGTTCTTCCATTCCTCATAGCAGTCCTGGAACTCATATACTGGAATATCCTTCAGCTGGTCGGTTACAGTCGTTTGAATGGTCCCAAAATGACGTCCCTTGAGGTGATTTTTCATTATCGGGAAGAGAAAAAAGTCACAAGGATTCAAGTCAGGCGAATAAGGAGACTGAGGAGCTACAGGAATGTTTTTACCGGCTAAAAACTCGTTTACTGAAAAGGCTGTATGACAAGGTGTATTGTCGTGATGCAAGATCCTTTCCTCAAGTTCTTGATGTTATGTCTCATACGCATGACCATTTTTCGAAGTTTTTCAAGAACCTCTCTGTAAAAGTGTTGATTTACTGTTTGGTCTGGAACATTGTGGACAATTTCCTGGCTATCAAAAAAGCAAATCAGAATGCATTTGATCTTCGACTTGCTCATTCTTACTTTTTTTGGGTCTTGGAGAACTTGAAGTGTGGTGCCATTCCGTGCTTTGGTGCTTGGTTTCCGGGTAGCACTTAAATACCCAAGTCTCACCACCAGTAATGATACGTTCCATAAACTGGGGATCATTTTCAATCGATTCCAAAAAGTTTAGACACCTTTCTCTTCTGGTGTCCTTTTATTCCTGTGAAAGGTTTTTTGGAGCCATTTTTTGCGCAGATTTTTCTCATCCCCAATTCATTAGTCAAAATCTAATGGACAGTGGTGTGATTCAAATTTAACTCTTCCCCGATCATTCTTGTCGTCAACCGACAATCTCAACGCACAAGATCCCGTATTCTATCGACATTTTCATCGGTTCTTGGAGATGAAGGCCTTAGATCAATAGATTTTCTTCCTTCTGAAAATGCCTTAAACCTTCGAAAAACCTGGGCTCTTGATAAAAGATTGTCTCCGTAGGCGTGTTGAAGTTATGCAAAAGCATCCATTGCGCTGTGTTCAAGTCTGAAACAACCACCAGATAGCACACCATTGCTCAAAATCAATGTCACTCATTTTTAAAACGCGCTAGTAAAAAATCGGATTACGAAAACAGTCACAAAGAAGTCCCGTCTCCGCAGTGTTGCTAGATGGGGCGCTATGTTGTCAGTCTCATTACTTAATTTACATACCTCGTATAATCTACTTTGTACCGTCCGGAAAGTAATGACAGTGAGCTTTGAAAAATGGTTTTTATTGGTTCTATGTGTACAAATCTTTAGAAACTTTCAAAATACATTCCTCCTGCGTCCACACATCGGTTCCAGCGGGTCTTCCACGCATCAAAACCCGCACGATAGTCGTTTTCCGGAATCGCCTTTAAAGCGTCAGTGCAAGCCTTCTGAATGTTTTTCACCGACCCAAAATGCTGTCCTTTCATTGGGGTTTTGAGGCGCGGAAACAGAAAAAAGTCTGGAGGGGGGTCACATCGGGGCTGTAGGGAGGCTGGGGAACAACGGTGATGCGTGCCTTGACGAGGTAATCGGCCACGAGGGAGCAAGTGTGCGAAGGCGCATTCTCGGGTGAAGCTTCCAGGATTTTGAGATGTCTGGGCGGACGCGATTCACCCTGCGTTTCAGCCGCTTCAACACGTTGTCCCCTGCGGAACGAACTGATGATGTCTTGATCTTTGACTTGGACATCCTGGCCTTCTTGGGGCGAGGGGAGTTCGACGTGTGCCATTCCGCACTTTGTCTCTTCGTCTCCGGATCGTATTCAAAGACCCAACTTTCGTCCCCGGTAATGACGTCATCAAGGAAAGCGGGGTTGTCTTCGCAGGTGTCCAAAAGTTTTTGGCAGGTTTCGACGCGCCTCGCTTTTTGATCGTCCGTTAGCACTTTTGGAACAAGCTTCGCGCACACCTTCCTCATTCCTAAAGATTCCGACACAATTTCGTGAACAATGGTTTTCGTAATGTCTAATGTTTCGGAAATTAAACGGACACTTAGACGACGGTCAGTGTTCAACAAGTCACGCACACGTTTCACATTGTCGTCGGAACTGGAGGTTGATGGCCGTCCAGCGCGGTTCTCGTCGTTGACATTTTCCCGACTTTCTGCGAAGGCCTTGTGCCACCGGAAAATTTGCCTGTCCGAAAGACAATCGACGCCGAAAGCCTTCTTCAACATTGGAATGGTTTCCGCAGCAGTCTTCTCCAGTTTCACACAAAACTTGATCGCCATCCGTTGCTCAAGCGAACGTTGCATTTTTTCTTGCACCAGGTCACTGTAACGACTCTCAAGGAACGAGTGATGCGACCGCTACAACGACCGGTAACCAACTGACGCTTGTTGGATCTTGTTGCCAGATCCCCTCACCACAATCCCAGCACGTAAAGCGCTGGCTGGCGCGTACAGTCTTGGGAAAAAAAAATTCACTGACATGACTTTCCCGACAAACCCTGTATGTTATAGTGATTATTACAAATGAAAAATTAATAAATACGAGAGGGTTAAAGTAATTCATATTTTTTTGTGAATGACTAAATTATTAAATATTAATCTTTATAAATTGTTGTCAGTTTGAAGTTTCATAAGTATAAAAGTGTCGCGCATATATTTCAGAACTAGTTAGGGATTTTTTTTTTATTTCCTAACTAGTTACGACATATAACACGTGAATCTCTTTCTGATTCTCTTTGAGAACCTACGAACTATAAAATGTTATTACCTGATCCTGATGATGTGTTAGCAAGGACATAAAATCGAAAAATGGCCTCATTGATCGTTCGGTTGTAATCCCTTTTAATAGCCTGGCAAGGACGCTTGATGGAACGTTCAAGGAATACTCTGGAGAACGCCCTCAAAACGTTTTATGAATATAACATGAGGAGGCGAAAAAGTGCAGCTACTTGTGCATGAAAAATTCCGCTCTCAGGTCATACTATCGATATTACTGTAAAATGCTCCTCTTGAAATTCCTTTGTTATATCTAACAAGAGTCTTCCTTCTCCTGAATAATATCTATGTACATACCGGATGTCTACGAAAATAGGGTATAGCACATTCAATAACTTGTGAACGGATGATACGAGGTGTGTAAATTAAGTAATGAGACTGGCAACGTAGCGCCCAATCTAGCAACACTGCGGAGATGGGAATTGGAAGGGCGGTAGGTTAACATGTAATGCACCTTCAGTACAAGTTTGAACTTGTTAGAGTCATTTGTCTGTTTTCGTAAACCGTTTTTTTTTCTAGTGAGTTTTAAAAATGAGCGACATTAATTTTGAGCAACGGTATGCTATTAGGTTTTGCTTCAGACTTGGACACAGCGCAACGGATACTTTTGCAAAACTTTAACACGCCAATGGAGACAGTGTTTTTTCAAGAGCCCATGTTTTTCGGTAATTTAATGCATTCTCAGAAGTATAAGAGTTGATTGAAGTTGAACCACGCAGCGGAAGACCTTCATCTTCAAGAACCGATGAAAATGTCGATAGAATACGGGATCTTGTGTATTCAGATCGTCGGTTGACGACAAGAATGATCGGGGAAGAATTAAATTTGAATCACACCACTGGCCACTGGACAGTTTCACCTTTACCAGTCCAACATCAAACTTATTACTTAAATATTTTTTTACTACTCCAATGCTCAATACTTTTTCAATAATATTTTTAAAATAAATATGTCGCGAACTTTTCATGCAAACATAGACAAATTATATATTTTTGAAAAGTGAAAAATTTGATGAATCAGATAAGATCAGAATCAGTGTAATAATATATACAGTATGTTCTATTAAAAAAAACCTTGGATCAGTTTCATGGTCTATGATCAATTGTTTGTTCTCTTAGTACTTAGCATTATAAACATTTATGCAAAAATCTATAGCTTTCGTTTCAGAAACTTTTTTTTAATTTCAATAATAAATTCGCAATAACTTATGATATAAAAACTAACCCTGTACTAGTATTAATGTAAAAACGTATAATTTATACTGAATGCGATGATCCAGGTCAATTTTAGAAATGTAACAAAATATTATGTTACTGAATTAATATTTTATTACAGTATGAATAAATTAATGGAACTTTATTGTTGAGTTTTAAGAATTGACTTTAAAATGACACCAATTATTGATGCATTAAAATAAAGTACATCATTATATATTTAATTTGTATTCAATAAAAAAGCAAATTAGAGATTTTTTATCATTTATCAACCAAAAATAAATTAATTTCTTAATCAGACAATCTTAAGCTTTATTGAAAATTAATGTTTTAATTGCTACTGCAATTCCCTGCATCATTATTATCTCTACAATTGATAAAAAATACCACCTTCTTAGGAATTTTAATGCATAGTAGATAAAAGGTTAATATATTCAAAATAACTTCTGACAAACTATTATGGAAATATTATTTCAAATGAAACCTGCGCTAAAATACGGAAAGTTTACCGACTTCATGAGAGAACTTTACACCATGTTATATTTTAATAAGATGTAACTATTTATCAGCAAAAACGTTGAAATACACACAATGTAAAACCATATCTAAAATTAATTGCCACAACCACTTAAAATAATTGCCATTATGTAAGAGAAAACGTTTGGAGAACCACTGTCTGGGAGGTCACAACATTGACCTCCAAAACATCCTACTGTTTGGACTGTAACGACTCCTACCCATAATATTAAATAGGTCATACCTTATGTATATCACATGTAGTGATGGTGATTTTTGTGTCCCAACTAATCAGCAAAGCAACCATAGTCACAAGACACAGAACTTGCATACACACAGTAACCTACGTTGTAATGTGTCCGTACTGTCACTCGAGTTTCCATAAATTGACAATATCTGTTCCAAATATGTTCAGCAGTGAAGCTCTGGCGTCCTTCACTTAAAAAAAGATGCCTGTATCCACGTTCCCCAACACAAATGTGTTTTCACAAATACTTGTCTCACATTCGCTATAAAGTTGACAACATTAGGATAAGAGTTTCGACAATTCGGTGAAGCCCATATGCCAAACATGTAACATGTATTAAATTAGTATGTCCTTGAAGCTATCAAATGCCCTTCCATGGCTCATCCAGTCCCCCAACCACTACGTTAGCTATGGGCTGTTCTTTATTTCCGAGACATGGTTTTTTATGTCTTCACACAGCGGTGCTATGTATAATCCTCTAAGGGTTGTTTCTACAGGTTTCTCCAAGTGGTCTAATTTAGCGAATGGAATATTACACCTTACCATCATTTTGACTAAATCCAAGTTAAATTGTCTCTCTCTGTCTGTCTCGCGCACTCACACCACCATTTACACGAGTTTTATGTTTGTCTATAGCAACATGCTGCAAAACATCTGTTTTTACGTGCCACATCAGTACAGTGTCACACACGGTAAAAAAGAAGTTCACTGCCACTAAAGGTCAGTTCCGCAAAATTGTTTATTCAACGCCAATTTTTACAAACTTATTCAACGTTTCGTGCACACGAATGATGCATCTACCAGCTCAGTTTAACTAATACTAACAATAAGATATGTTATATTCGCGCTTTGTCCTTGGGCACGTACCACAACTTAGTTAGAGTGCACAACACGGCAGACGGGTTATATTCCGGAATATAATGACTAAATTGAATTACGATTGTGATATGCAGGGCCGGATTTAAATTTCTGCCGCCCTTGGGCACTGGAAAAAATGCCGCCCCATCACTGCAATTTCACTCAGTTACATAGATTTGATATCTTATTATATATATTATATACATCAATATAATATGAAAAAATATTTGTTTTTGTTCTTAAAACTACAAATTTTGCACTAAGATTGACTCATAATTATATTACAATAATTTTTTTCACAGGCAAACACGCCTGACTTTTTCAATTGCAAATTTGTCGATTAAATCTTCACAATTTTTTGATTCCAGAAAATGAAAAAATCAAATATTACCATTTCAAATATTTCCATTCAAAAATTATTTCGAAGATTAATTTTTACTTAAGGTGCCAAAATTATGATTTACCAAATTTCGATTTGACAAATAATGTATGAGTTGAATTTCTTGAATTATCTCTTAGATAATAAATGATTAATTAAAAGAATAAAAAATTCCTATTGAGAACTTTTGATAACACTAGAAAAATTTTTTTCCACTTTCCAAATTTTGCCGCCCTAGAAAATTTGCCGCCCTGGGCACTAGCCCCGACTGCCCCTAGTGTAAATCCATCACTGGTGATGTGTACATATACACAGGAGTTGACAATGCACTTTATTAATGTGACGCATATAAAAGTATTCCAGACGCGTTAAGATCGGTTCTGGAATCTATTATTATCCTACGGACTCTAATAATGATTGTAAAAATTCAACTTTTCTGTCAGTGTAGATAATCCACCTTAATGACTTAATTAAACACTTATTCCGGGCATGAAAAATACCGAATTGAGGTACTTATCCGACAAGGGCCTCTGAAATTGCTTTGGAGGCCGTTTAATGCTCGCTCTGGCATGTGAGAATGAACAGAGGGAAAGTAAATGTTAAAATGTGTATACAGGACAAACACGAACGCGTTTACAGCACGTAAAATTCCTGCTCTTATTTTCCCGAGTGTAATTTTAATAGGCGGAGAGGGTATCTCTCATGTCTGTAAGTCCTCGTGTGTTAAAGAATTTATATTGTTTTCGCCCGTTTATTCTCTTTATTACTTAATACTTACTTTCTCAAGAGTCTTCTAAAGTCAGTCAACAACTTTCAAAAACTGTAACAGATAACAGACTTCAAGTTTAACAACAAAGTTTCTCTTAGACATAACCGCTATTTCTATCTATTTCGTTAATAGCCGTTCATATTTGATGACGTTTGTTTTAATGGTTCATTATATAATAAATTATATTTAAAAATTATTATATTTAAAGATATGCGATAATTAATTTTAATTCGGCACACCATCAAGGTAAATCAGAAGTATTTATATTGTTTAATAACTATTGTATAAATATTTTAGTGAAAAGTAATAAAATAGAATTATTAAACTATTTATTTTATTAACTGGTATATAAAAGAAATATTTATTACAACTCACGGAACAATATGCTAAATTATATATACAGGGTGTCTCAGCTTTTAGTTTACAGACTTTATTTGCTCACCCAGGATATTTAGCAAAAAAATGTATATACAAAAGTTACTTGAATTCATGAGGCCTATAAAATGACATATTCCGTTTGACATGTGCTAGTGACCTTGAGGTTATGTCAGTGTCAATATAAGTTTTTTTAAATACAACACCCTGAATTTTTCGACATTTTTTGGATTTATCGAACAATTCTACACATATTTTATGTAACATACCCTATACCTATCTTCAACCGTTTTCGAGATTTTCAAAGTCAAACAGCTATAATCTTACAATACAAAGAATTTTCAGTTTGCCTTGTTTGCCAGCTCAATTTGAAAATTTATTAAACTAATTGCTTATAATTACTGAAATATCCCGTTGATCTGATTAAAATTACTTTTAACAATACCTCTCAATTGTTTCAAAACTGACAAGGCAAACTGAAAATTCTTTGTATTGTGAAATAATAGCTGTTTGACTTTGAAAATCTCGAAACCGGTTGAAGATAGGTATAGGTATAATATGTTACATTAAATATGTGTAGAATTGTTCGGTAAATACAAAAATGTCGAAAAATACAGGGTGTTGTATTTAAAAAACTTATATGGACACTGACATAACCTCAAGGCCACTAGCACATGTCAAACGGAATATGTCATTTTATAGGCCTCATGAATTCAAGTAACTTTCGTATATAATTTTTTTTGCTAACTATCCTGGGTGAGCAGATAAAGTCTGTAAACTAAAAGCTGAGACACCCAGTATATGAAAGGAGTTGTACCTACTATCCAGCAAATTACTTTTTTTTCCATTTTTTTGTTATTTTTTTTTTTCTGATAAAAACTGTCTGGTATAAACTATCTAAGAATGATATTCAAAGAGAATTTTGAAATGGCAAGCTTTTAAAACAAATTTACAGCTTATTTTGCGAACACATCTCAGCGATCTAGAACGTTCCAAAAAACCGCTCTCCTGTATTATTAATTACACTTCTACTGGTAGTATTCGTCGGTACAAATGAGTTATACTTTCTCAAGATATATATGTAGATGGCGTTATTCAATCTCAGGGAAGCTAATAGGACGCTACAATAGCCGTATTATTCATATGAATAAATACGTTTTCAAACTTTAAACGCGTTTTTCTCGAAGTTGTCGAATATGTCGATTTTTTAAGAAATAAATTTAAAAAAAAATTAAAATTGATGTCAATTTGCGAATTTAAAAAAATAAAATCTTGGGTACTTGTACTTGGGTAAGATCAAATTCAAGGTCACAATTGAATTGTCAGGGAAAAATTCTACAACTTTTATGAAGGTCATATTTCTCTAGGAGGCGTATCTCTCGAGTTATCCAACCGTCCCGGAACTTTTGACACGCACTGTATATTCGACATCACAACAACCATTCTGCTATGGCAAAAATTATTGAGTGCTTCTTTGAGCGAACTTAAAATATAGTTCATACTTCTGGTCTTATAGAGATCACCTTTTCTTAGCTAAATTTTACCCATTCTTCTCAATAAATAAGAAATACCTTACTTTAAAACCAGTTTATTTTCTTTAGAATTATAAATTTTTTATTGTTACATTATTGACTATTCTTGACCTCTCTCCTTCGTCTCTCATTCAGGACAGTTCGGAGGTGGTGGAAAATGATTAATCTTCTCCTTATCCTTTCGTAATTTCTCCAACTGCGCTTTCAGGTACTTGATCCGTTTCCTAGCCTTCTCCTGGTACATCGTATTTTCGATAATGGGGAGCGATGTGCTTTCCGATTCCTCATTACCTCCGCTGCTCTTCGTTATGTATCTGGTGATGGTAGATTGTCTATTTAAAATTGTGAGGATCCTGCAAGAGGAGAAGATTTGCATTTCACAGAAATTTTGACGGCGTGAATGAATTTGACAGTACTATCCGAAGTGTCAACTTCGTATGAGTGCTGTCATAGTTATAGAAAAGTAATTCCCGTTGCGTGGTAGTTTTCTATTATTACCTATTTATCTCTCTCAGGAAAACTAAAGAGAAACATCGTGGAAATAGTGTCTTAACATTTCTTGAAGAAAGCAATATTGACACATGAACATTCATATACAGTGGATCACACTTAACGTATATTCACCCTTCTAAAATCTGTATTTGTGAACTTCATGAACTTTTTTTAATAGGTTGAATTTGGCAAATGATGTCAAAAATGTATATGTTAAACAAAATTTGACCGCAAAGTAGACTTTACTACTGATTGAAACATACATATCTTTGATAGGCTCAGGCCTAAAATTGTTGTTTTGTGATCAGGCATATAACAACTTTCATTCTATCAAGGTTAAAGTTCTAAAGTAAGCTAGTTTGTGGATTCTACAAAAAAACTTCTTAAAACGGTATTTACAAAAAAAAAATGTTTATGATAGAGTCCTCTTACCTACCAAGACTATTTGGACTGGAGTTAGAGAAGATATTTCAGATGTGGTTATACAAATCCACTACAACACGTCGAAGTGTTGCCTTCGTCACATTATTTAGCTGTCTAGGGAAACAAGGAGTGTGGAACGAATGATAGAAGCCTTCTTACAGTGCACATGGAGAACCTGAAAGATAAACTGCAAAAAAAAGTTGTGTAAAGTGTTCCAAAATCTCTTAGAACTGTGCATGTTCTGTCGTAGTTAACCAGTGTTACCTGTCTCTCTGTTCTGAAATCCTGCCATGCGGCCTACCTCTTAGCTTGTTGTCAGGATGTCGAGTAGTCAATTACCTTCGTAGAGCAAATTTTTGTCAATGGTTTTCAAATAACACTGTTCTGCGTTATGAAATGTTTTATCGCTCCCTGATATTTCTTTTGGTTTTTTTGTGTCTACTGTAATGTGCTGAATTAAGTTGAAATAAGTTTTTATAGAAGAGAAGAATATAAAATATGAGAAACCCAAACCATAAGCAATCTAGTGTATTTTCGAAGAATAAAAAAAAAAACAAAATATCTTTTTTTTATAAAATATACTGTATTGTATCGAAAAAAAGTATATACAATCAATACATTATTTTGTTTTTTTTTTCGCCTGTATTCGCGGGGATCGGTTTCACGGTTGAGGGTCCAACAGTAATCCGCTAACATGCTTGGGGGTCCATTTTCTTGGTGGGGGCTGGTGGAATATTTCGCTGTGTTCATCTGAATCTGCAGCTAAATTATCAGGAAATAATTGAGTGGAGGAGTGAAGAAAATGCAGTTAACCCGTTTCGGCCCAGAATGCCACTCGAAGCATATCGCTCTTCGGTGCCGCCGAACTGTTCCTATTCGCGACAGAAACATTTTTAGGGGACATATTTTGAAAGATAAAGACTTGCCCTTTCCGATGGTGTCAATTAAATTTGTCTAAAAAATTGTTAAACAGGCAAAAAAACAGTATTTTTTACAAAAAAACACGATTTTTTTCGAAAAAAAAAATTTTTTTAAATCAATTTTTCAAGGGATTTTGGGTCTGCCATGGACCTGGAACCTCAGTAAACTGTGGAATAAATGTCTAAACTTAAAGGATGCATTGTTTAAATATCGATTTTTCTCTCCTGTGCATCCAAAATGGCACCTCAACGATTTTTTGAATTTTGCAAAAATTGACAAGTGCAAAATTAAAAAAAATCGCTCAAAAAATTCTGAAAAAAGTCCAGCGTATTCTTTAAGTGATTTTAAGAACTTTTTTATTCTTGGCAATTTTTTATAAAAGTGCGTCATTTTCGTATAAACAGGCTTTGAAGTTTTTTGCAAAAATTTTGCAGTTGAGGTGCCATTTTGGATGCACAGGGGAGAAAAAATCGATATTTAAACAATGCATCCTTTAAGTTTAGACATTTATTCCACAGGTTACTGAGGTTCCAGGTCCATGGCAGACCCTTAAAAAATCCCTTGAAAAATTGATTTAAAAAAAATTGTTTTCGAAAAAATCGTGTTTTTTTTGTAAAAATACTGTTTTTTTGCTTATTTAACAATTTTTTAGACAAATTTAATTGACACCATCGGAAAGGTCAAGTCTTTATCTTTCAAAATATGTCCCCTAAAAATTTTCTGTCGCGAATAGGAAAAGTTCTGAGGTACCGAAGAGCGATATGCTTCGAGTGGCATTCTGGGCCGAAACGGGTTATGAATAAATATGAATAAATAAACGACACTATGTTGCAATCTATCGTCTTGTAAGATTGGATAAGTTCTTCAACTACATCTTTGTAGTTCTCCGATTTCTTGTTGCTTATGAAGTTGCTACAAACATTTTTGAAGGCAGTCTACGCCCTATTTTCTTTTCTCGAAAGTATAGTTTCAAAATTTTCGTCTTTAAAAAGTTCTCATATTTGCGGCCGAACTAACATTCCTTCTTCAATCTTTGCCTCATTTATACGTGCGAATTTCCATCTCAAATAAAGACAAGCATATCCTTCTGTATCTAAGGCTTTACAACTTTAATTAAAGCTTTTGTAACAAAATTTTTATACGCCTTAGTTTTATGTGCAGAGGAGGTAAATACATTTTCTTCTGCTTTACTACGGGTTTATTAAGGCGTTACCTGCACTCACGAGCTTACTCTGAACCTCATTTTTGACATTTTCTCTGAAAGTATGCAGTAGATCAAAACAACAATTAGTACGTTTAAATACTGTATTCTTAAACTTTATTCGCGAATTTTTATGAACATATATAGTAAAAAATGGCGGAGTTATGGCCTGTCGTCGGGAGCGGTGGACACGATTCCTCGGCAACCGGTAATCAGAAACAAACAAGCAAAGTTGCGCTTTATTCTACATCGAATCGGCTAGTGATCGAACGTTGGAAATTAATTTACAGTGATTCTACATACATAGTACGTTTTTGGCCTTTTAAACAGGCCAGCAGGCTAGCACGAATAATAAGAGACAAAGCACCTGGTGGGCTGGCAGCGAGCGCCGCGCGCCGGGTGCAGCGTTCGCTTTGGCGGTAGAGAAAAATAGGTTCCTATTCTCATACCCACTTTAAACTTTGGAATTGAATAGTCAAAAGACCATACTTTCGCACTTTATGGACTGTATGGACATACTTTAAGGACGTTTTTCACACCGGGCACAATGTTTTCACGTAACGGCCATTCTTTAATGATATAATGTTAGTTTCTGGCTCTGCTATCCCATTCGCATAAAAAACAATTTTTGGTGTAGCCACTCTGCAGTCCTGTAAGTGGTACAACAACTTTTAGATCGGCACATATACTCATTTTATGATCTTCGTATTTTATGTTTTGAAGTAATATACACATGATCTCGTACGTTTCTTTCATATTTACAGCATAACTCACGGGACGGTTGTTCGTTTCCATTAAACAATAAATTTGTTTATTATTGTTTATTCCCGGACCTAAAATCCAATAAACCAAAAACTAATAGAGAAGAAGGTCGCCAAATTAGAAATTTTCAAACAATTTTCGTGACAACTTAAACAAAATTTTCTTCGACGAAGCATGGTTTCATCTCACTGGTTCTCTGAATTCTCAAAATATGAGAGTGTGGACTTCCGACAAATTAGACACTTTTTTTATAAAAATACACAGCAGATAACTTTCCTGTAACATTTATTCAGTTCAGAAGTTTCCGACATGATCATATCAAATAGAAGACATCCTGTATACGAATATTATTGCCTTATTTGAATTTAGTGTAGCTCGTTAGGAGTCTCACTGGGCATTAAACCTTTTTATCATCCACAATACGCATTTTTTACATAGATAATGTGAATAACGACTCAATTTCAATCCAGATACCATTAAAATCGTGTTGCCCTTTACGCGGTTTCTCCGAGAGCAAATACGCACTGTGCAAATAGTAATAAATTCAGCCTTGGCCCATTTGAGTATCCGAGAGCGTGGAAACCGCTTTTTCCCATTTCCATGCAAATGATTATCCTCGCGGTGCCAGAGGAAGCGGCCGGGAAAGGTCTGACATGAAGTCGTGCGAGATTTCCCTGGAAAGGAGCGAGACCATTTCACATCGGATGTTCGTGAATGAGTTAACGCGATAAAACAGAAGAAATATAAGTTGAGAGACAAAGGACGATTTTTTCCTTGACCACCTAAACACTTATTCTTGACGCTACATATTTATTCTTGACGCGCGTTTCGCCAACTAAGTTGACGTCTTCTATTACTAGTGACTAAGACATCTTCAGGAGAAGATTAAAACTAAATTGTAACCTACATACTTTATTACTATTTATATTTAATTTGTGGCCATCTGTCTTTATTTATCAAAGCAAACAGTGGACTGGTGGGTATCGAACCATTGTCCTTATTCATATTACTGTTACACTTAATGATTTCTAAACCTTCAAAAGCATCCAACTGTCTACTGTTTGTTACATTTCTAGTTATTTTTAAATTGTTTATGTCTATCCTATGGTTGTTGTCAAAAGCTTGTTGGGCAACACAAGATTTTTCCGTTCTGCCATATTTCAAATGAGCCGTGTTCTTTAAATCTAGTCAAAATAGATCTTTTTGTTTGCCCAATATACTTTTGATCACAGTCTTTACAACTTATTTCGTAACGAATCGAAATTATTTATTATAGAAACAACTTATATCGAATTATTTCGTATATTCCTGACTCTTCGTTATTGTCGATTTTGTCTTTGGGATTACCCGAAAGCGTCTGTAGTTTATTCTTAGAATTATAAATCAATATAAATCAAATAGTCAGCGGGTGAATTTAGGTTCATATGGTAATGAAACAAGTTTCGAATTGTCAGTATCTCTACGAAAAGTCGTGGAATTGTACAGGGTTGTCTTAAATGTATGCTTCCTTATTAACGTATCTATTAAATGGACTGAGTAAACTTTATTCTTAGCTATATGTATGTCATATAAAACGCAACTACCTTACTAACAGTCCTTAAACTACTTGACATCGTATAAAAACTGTGTATCCATGTTATCCCTAATTCATGTAACATTTCGTTGTCACAAAAAAGGATATCACGAAGATCCCTCGATTTGAGGCATACAGTTATAACTCGGAAACCCTTAATTTTCAGCAATAAAACCGCCGTTAAATTCATGATGCGAAGTTCTCTTAGCGGCGGGCAATCAGTGGAACGCTGATAACTTCCGGAAACTACACCGTCGGAATATGTAAACATTTCCTTTCGTGTCCCCTAACCAGTTCGTTTCCAACCTTGGGCGATTTTACGAAGGTTCTAAACAAAGGATTCCCAATAAAGTGGAGAGACGAAGCGCAGTTAAGAAAATAATTGCGACGCTTAAAAAGACGAGAGCTTACGAAGCTAGGGTAGTCAATAGCAATAGGAAAGTAAGTTTAATATGTCGACTGGGGCCGTACTTTGTGAATTAACAGAAGTATATTAAAAGAGATGTTATTGGACAACTTGTGTTCAACAACAAAAAATTTAATATTACTTTATTATTAGAATCTTATAATAGCATCATAAAAACCTTCAACTTGCAGCTGCCTAAAGTTTCACATACAAAAGTGGAAATATTCTGAGCACCAAAACATAAGTTAGCATAGTGTGAAAGATGGAACCAAATTCTATAAGAAAATAAACTTCTCCTGTAGCAACACGTTATAATTCGTTAATAAATCATAGACAGTAAGCTAGTAGTCTTAGAAGTTCGTCTAGTCTAAGAATTTAATGTTTGGATTACAAAGGATATAAATTAATGTAGGTATATGTAAACCTTTGGATATCAAACTGCTATTTTTGAATTTTCATTCCCTTATTTCGGCATTTCAATATTTTCTTCTGTTCTTACGCTGAGTCTGTACTTTCTTGATTGCGACTCACACGTCCATTGTGTATTTTCGTTTTTTTACTTTGAGTTTGGCTTTTACTTCACTTACCAATCATCAAAACTTCGAGAGTACTCTTAAAGTTGATAAAACATTGACCATTGAAATATAAGGTTTGGCACACAGAGCACAAAAAGCTCATTACTTCCCAAGCACACCCAGAAGAGTGAAACCGACTGTGCAAGCATGAAATATCCCGAGGTTTAATCTAGGTACTTGAAATTCTGAAAGCTGTCTGACTTAGAGTGCAAAAAGTAGTCTTTTTATAGAATCCGGAATAAAGGATTTCAGGCACAGTGCGCTAATAACACGCTTCTTGAAAAATACTTGTTTCACTTTGACAAGAAGCTCTCGTTCGATTACCAAGCGAACGAAGTCGATAATTGTATTATTAAATATCGTCTTTCTTATTGAATTGGTAGTCTGGTGACAACACGTTCAGTGAGTGTTGCAAACGGATTACAAGGCAATATTGGACATTTCGTGGATAAAAACGTGTCGAAGAGGTGCTAAGAGGTAAAAGAGCTTTTAGATTATCGCAATATGCGAGTTCGTGAAGAGGGTTGAGCAAATTCGGGACACTGTCGAATTTCTCTTTCAAGACAGAATACAGGAATGTAATGTAAAGTGTGTTAAAGAACACTGTTCTGCATTTTGAAATTTTTTGTTGCTCCCTGATATTTGTTTTGGATTTTTTATGCCTAGAGTAATGTGCTGAATTCAAATATGAGTTCGGTTTTTACCTATCACCGTTTTTAGAGAAGGGAATACGAATATAAAATATGAGCAATACCCAAACCATAAGCAATTTAGTGAATTTTCGAAGATTAAAAAAAAAAACAAAATCACTTTTTTTTATAAAATATGCTTCATTTTGTTTCGAAAAAAAGTATAATACAATCATTTATTACACCTATACACCTATTTTATTGACTTGTTTCTCTTGTATTCGCTGGAATCTGTTTCACATTTTTCGACCCAACAGTTGCCCGCTAATCTGTTTGGAGTCCATTTTCCACAATGTCGCTTCTCCATTTGAGCAATTTGCTGGTGAAATATTTCGCTGTGTTCGTCTCAAACTGCACCTAAATTGTCAGGGAAAAATTCCAAATAGAAGTGAAGAAAATGGATACCTATCTAACTAGATCTTTGTAGTTCTATTTTTTGTTACTTAGGAAGTTACTACATACATTTTTGAAGGCAGCACACTCCCTATTTTCTTTTTTCGAAAGTGTAGATTCAAAATATTCTCGTATTTGTAGCTCAACGAACATTCTTCTTTGGGCTTTGTCTCACTCGTACGCGCGAATTTCCGTCTCAAATAAAGAAAAGCATTTCCTTCTGCATTTAAAGCTTTAACAAAATATTGTATAAGCCCTAGTTTTATGTGCAGAGGAGGTAAATAAATTGTCTGCTGCATTTTTTCAGACCGGACACAATGCTTTCACGTAACTGCCATTATTTAAGGACTTAATGTCGGTTTCTGGCTCTGCTATCGCATTCGCATAAAAAAAGACAACAATATTTGGTGTAGCCACTCTGCAATCCTGCAAGTAGTGCAACAAGTTTTTGATTGGCACAGATATTCCGTTTATGATCTTCGTATTTTATGCCTTGCAGTAATATACGCATGTTCTCTACGTTTCTTTCATATTTACAGCATAACCAAGGGAGCAGATGATTGTTCTTTTCCATTAAACAACAAAACTGCCTTCAAACTTGTCTTCGAGGATAAACAGTCGCCACTCGGTAGGTTTATAGGAAAGGCTAAAATAAGTTGTTTATGTTGTCTAGATTTTGTTACGTGATATGAGAATTTACAGGTCAGTGTACGGCTTTCATAGATAGAAGTTATAAAAATAATAAGTTCCGGCGGAATAAATAATGGCAGGGAGCATTTTCATGCAGAATAGGGGAATTAATAAGTAAGTAACGTTGACCGGCTACATCGACTATCTTTTTAGAGAAGTCATAAGAAACGGATTCAAGCAGATACTCAGATGTTATGTAGTACTGTAAAAAGTAATAGTATCTATAGTAAACTGTGGTAAGATATCTCATTCTATTCTACATACATTATCTGCATTTTCCCTGTTTTTGTGTTTTCAATGATTTTACTAATACATTTTTAAATACACACAGAGTGATTCCCAAGTCATATTTCAATTCCCAGGTCATATTTTTTTAATAGTATGGAGAACTTTCAAAACAAATATATTTTCCAAATGCCATTTTTCAATAATTAATACCTTATTAATTTCTAAAATAGCATATATCCGGTGCTGGCTTTAATTTAAAAATAGGTATTTATTATTTATGCAAAAATAAAAAAAATGTGAAGCAGTTTTTTTTAATATTAACTCTACATGTAAATATGTCATCCTGTCCATAGTATTTAGGATTAGAAAGTCCCAAGGTTGTAATAAATTTGTGTGTTGGTTGTTTTTTAAAACTTTCTTTTGTGTCCAGACATTATTTTTTCCACAAGAAAGGAACCGTACATCAAGATTAATGGCCAAAGTTAATATTTACAGCAATAAAATGTGGAGCTTTTCTTTTCTATAAATAAAAGAGCTAAGGCTGCTACCCATTTTATTAACACTGTATATCCTCCCTTAGCCGAGTGAAGTCTTCGCGCGTATTTTTAGCAGACAAATAAGGCGGTAGATAAGGTTCCCGCTCCGGCCAAGGACATGCTAAATTAAGGTACAAAGGAAAGCGACAGCGTTATTTCGAGCAAGGCAATGAATACAGATGGCGCCCCTTTCCTTTGTAAACACTTTTGCTGTGCATTTTCATTTTATTAAATTACGTAGGCTAAACAAATAATCTCTGTGGGAAAATTTATCTCGGAATAAATCTCAGACGGAAAGTAGTAAGCTTTAGATCGTTATCTAGGGGTAGAATAACAAAGCTTGCCTGATTTTGTGGTTTAATGTTTAATCCAATTATCAATTTACAATTTAATTATTTTGGGATGTCGACCAATCCTAATTTGAAAACTATACTCTTATTAGCTATACGTATTTAGTTTTCAAATATACAGGGTGTCATCATAAACTTTTTTGAAGGTTGCTTAAATTCTGATTACACTGTTCTGCATGAAAATCCTCCCTGCCAAACTAATGTGTTATTTCGATAATTTTTACCTATGTAACCCTTACACTGACCTGTAAATTGTCGGATCACGTAGAAAAAATCTAGAAAACTTACGAGCAATAACAACTATATGTTCGGACAAACGCATTTTTCGCGTATTAGACTGTTTTTATGTATAATGAAGCAAAAATTGACTAATGCAGCTGACAGTACATAAGAACTTAAATATATTAAAAGTATATTTTAATTAATGCTTTCAAAAAACCAAACTAACAATGTTACAACTTAACAAAACAAATAAAATGTAACAAAATAACTGGCAACGAAATGTTCGGAATTTTTTTTTAAGTATTAATAAGGCTTTACGTCCTTTTGTCTTAATTACGGCCCGAATTTTTGCAGGCCTGCTTGTTTGATTTGAAAAATAAAATAGTAATTTCGCGGATTTTTTTGCCACTGCAGTATTTTTTTACAATGAGCTGACGCAATTTTTGATCAGTCGCACGTCCACGGCCCATATTTATTTAAAAATAACGAATATTCTCAAAAACTACCAGAAATCACATGTGACTGACACATCTAATTGTGAAATTAATGGTTACCGCGGTAACAACCAATTTTTATTTATTTTTTTACTGCAGGTTTCTCGATTTTCCGAACATTTAGTTGTCAGCATTTTTAGCAGATTTTTATATTTTTGACCATACATTTATAACAAATCCAAGCTAATAATAATTTTCAACATAATATTATCTTGCAAATGTATGTAATTCCATATATTTTAGGTTTTTAAAGCGTGGTTGTAAATTTTTGCATGAATATTTTTTTTTTGAAAAAATGCGTTTGTCCGAACATATAGTTGTTACGGCTCGTATACATTCTTTCCTATAAACCTACCGAGTGACGACTGTTTATTGACTCTTCGAAGACAAGTCTAGAGGCAGTTTTATTTAATGAATAATAATCTGTTCCCGTGGGTTATGCTGTAAATATTAAAGAAACATACGAAAACATGCGTATATTACTTCAAAGCATAAAATAAAGATCATAAATGGAATATCTGTGCCGATATGTTGCTCTACTTACAGGACTGCAGAGCGGCTATACCAAATATTGTTGTTTTTTGTACGAATGGGATAGCAGAGCCAGAAACCAACATTAAGTAGTTAAAGAGTGGCTCTACGTGAAAACATAGTTTCTGGTCTGAAAAACTTCCTTAATGTAGAACGTCCTATTTAGTAGATTGATAATATTTTTAAGATGTTTTAGTAGACCAAATAGGATTTTGGGAATCGGACATAAATTTTGAAATAATGAAAATAAAAAAAAGAATTTTACAAAAAAAATGCATCAAAATCAAAAACTTTTACGAATAATAAATAAGGTTTATTGCAAAAACAATTCGCGATTCTTAACATAGTTTTCTATTAACATCGTTAGTAAGCTATATTTTTTATTTCAGTCTTAAAAGGCAGAAACTTCTGATTTTAGTTTTCTAAACTTTAGTTTAAGGAACCAAATTTAGCTTAGTTTAGTTTATTTTCCTTTAAGAAAGTAAACAGATAGTGCACTTAACAATAAATCGACCATAACTTTTTAAATATCCAGAATATGAAAACAAATTTGTTGAGGCATCGCGATGCTTAGCGTCGTTAATGCATTTGTTTTTTTTTTTTATATCTGCCTTAATTTTGAGTGAAGGTGAGTAAAAAGTAATTTACATTCACAAAAATTAATTTCTCTCAGCCTTTTCCGAGAAAAACTCACTTCCTATGATAAATCGATCACCCTGTGCATAAGGCTTGAATTCGCATAAACATAAATTATAACTAGAGTTCGTGAGAGCGCGGAGTGTAACAGGACCGTAGTCAGTTTACGAACGAAAATGTTAATATGTTCACAGAAACTATGTTGCATCATAGTCCATTATTAAATATTATTACTTATTACCAAGCGCGAATGTCACAGGGCCGACACTGTGCATGTCCTGCCATTGACTCGTTGGCCTTCACAGCACACAGCTGACTTGCATTACGAAAACTGCGCTAACAATTTTAGTTATTTATGGCATTCTGTAACAGACAGTCGCCGGTATTGCATCGCGTTGATACGTTTCGTTTTTACGTATTCGCCGTGTGTTTAAATACTTATAAATATTAATAATTATTAGTTGAGGGGAAAAGTGAATAAAGTGAGGTACCATGCCAAAGGTGAAAATACATAGACGGGAAGTATTTCAAACGTGGTTTGACAGTGATCCCGGGGATTTTAGGGGCATACTTATTCAAGGAAATGACCTTTCTTGTACTATGTGTGAACGCATTATAAATTCTTCAGATAAAACTAAAGTAACAAGACATCTGAAAAGCCATGCCTCGTCTAACGCCAACGACTCCGCATTTTTTCTATGAACTTACAGAAGCCTTTGTTGCAAGCAATATTCCATTAAACAAACTAGAAAACCCCAAGTTACGTACGTTTTTAGAAAAATATATGGACCGAAGAATTCCTCATTAAAGTACGTTAAGACTTGCATATGGCGATCGGGTTTACAACAATGTAGTAACATCAATACGCGACATTGCGGACGATTTCGTGTATTTTATTATAGACGTTGAACGGTCCTTTTCCATACACAAGTTAACATCAAGTGATAAACGTCGCCGTTTCACGCTAGAACACTTATAAAAGCACATAATAATATGTTTTAACCACCGCCAACCTGCCATGGAAACCTTATCTCAACACTGACGTTTGTCGGGTAAGTGTTGCCATTGTTACGTGTTGCCATCTTAATTTATATAGGTATTTTATCCTTGACTTAACCGTACTATTTGGTAAAAATAGTACTATGTTGCTACATAATTTATGTATATTAACATTTTCATTCGTTAACTGACTACGGTCCTGTTACACTCCGCGCTCGCACGAACTCTACTTATAACCTACTTAATAATGGATATCGAAGGCCATGGGACTTGACAGTTAACAGAACAACCAATCAGTTCACCCATTAAACAACAAACTAGACAAGTGAAATGTATACAATTAATTACTGGGTACTCGACTAACGCGTTCGAATCCAATGTTCAATCGCGGAGGGTAATTGACGCAACAGTCTCATTACCGGGGCACTCGTTATTCGGAACGTCAGTCTGCTCGGCTGCCAGTCTGCTCTCGACGTGAATTATTTATGTCCCCCCAACCGGGCAGATCTCCTCCAGAATCCAATTTCTCGGGGATAAGGCGGCAATCTTGGATTCCTGTTCTGACGTACTCCGCGAAACTGCCGATTTGACGGGGTCCGCTCCGCCTCTCCCGATGAGAAATTAACCAGAAACACGTGTCGTAACCGGAAACACGCGCCTGGCATGCACTCTGCATCGCAAACGGCGAAATTAGTGGAAGACGCATGCACATAGTTTATAGTAAACTTTAATTAATCTCCGTCGTGTATAACACTGTGTCCTTGGGGGGGCAAACTATTGTCCTCAGTTCAGTAGGTCATAACTAGAGTTCGTGCGAGCGCGGAGTGTAACAGGACCGTAGTCAGTTAACGAATGAAAATATTAACATGTTTACATAAATTATGAAGCAACATAGTACTATTTTTACCAAATAGTACGGTTAAGTCAAGGATAAAATACCTATATAAATTAAGATAACACGTAACAATGGCAACACTTACCTGACAAACGTCAGTGTTGAGACAAGGTTCCCATGGCTTATGGTTATTATGTGCTTTTCTGGAGTGAAACGGCGACGTTTATCACTTAATATTAACTTGTGAATGGAAAAGGAAAACATAAATACACAAAATTGTCCGCAATGTCTTCGCGTATTGTTGTCACTACATTTTTGCAAATCCAATCGACATATGCAAGTCTTAACGTACTTTCATGAGGAATTTTTCGGTCCATATATTTTTCTAAAAACGTAACTTGGGGTTCTCTAGTTTGTTTAATGGAATATTGCTCGCAACAAAGGCTTCTGTAAGTTCTTGTCATTTTAGTTTTATCTGAAGAATTTATAATGCGTTCACATACAGTACAAAAAAGGTCATTTCCTTGAATACGCATGTTCCTAAAACCCTCGGGATCACTGTCAAACCACGTTTGAAATACTTCCCGTCTATTTCTTTTCACCTTTGGCATGGTACCCCACTTTATTCACTTCTCCCCTCAACTAATAATTATCAATATTTATAAAGTTATTTAAACACACGGCGAATACGTAAAAAGGAAACGTATCAACGCGATGCAATACCGGCAACTGTCTGTTACAGTGTGTCATTAATAACTAAAACTTCTAGCGCAGTTTTCGTAATGCAAGTCAGCTGTGTGCTGTGAAGGCCAACGAGTTAAGGGCAGGACATGCACAGTGTCGGCCCTGTGACATTCGCGTTTGGTAATAAATAATAATATTTAATAATGTACTATGATGCAACATAGTTTCTGTGAACATATTAACATTTTCATTCGTAAACTGACTACGGTCCTGTTACACTCCGCGCTCGCACGAACTCTAATCATAACAACTCCAAAAGTCTATTTAAAGCTATCGCAAAATATGTCTGAAGCCAATAGAACGTTTTTTTTTCAGTTTGTGAATTTTTTTAATGCTTGTGAATTTTATACCGATTTACGAATTAAGGGTGGTAGTTGTACAATATGAATAGTTTTAGAACACTTTTTTACTTTTGCGGGACCTTTTTATGTCAGTTTTTGGAATTTTTTTGTCATTTTGTATAAAAATTCTGCTTTTAATAAGCGGGCTCTCAAAAAAATTTTACCAGAAAAAAAAATTAATGACTTATCTGAGAATTTGTGACTATGACATACGATTCTAGAGAATTGCAAAACTTGTTCTTTAAACACGACTTCTACCTTAATCCAACCAGAAATAATTTTTGAGTTTCACCAGTTAACGTAGCAAAGAAACCAAAAGATACTGTTTTTTTTTTGGACAGAACTTCGGTTACAAGAGCCTATATATTTGCCAGAAGAATATATTTCAATTAGGATATTAGTTTTTCTCTGATTAAAATATACGTTCCTAAAACGTAAAAAAAAACGTAATTCTGATTTATTTACTGAAAACCGAATCTTTAGTCATAATATAATAAATAATAATATATAATATTTATTGGACTACATTTTGTAAAATACATAAAAAAATTGCTGCTATTGTTTTCCAAAAGGCAAAGGATTCGGTAAAACTGTTTTTCATTCTTGCTATCCCAAATTAGTTGCAATTAAAAAAAAACATACATAAATGATAAAAAATAACAATATCCAAATAAAATGAGACAATAATACGGGCACCTATAACACAAATAATTCACTAATATAACCTATTTGAAAATTGTATATATTTAGGTATGCCAGGTGTGTAAATTAGGTAATGAGATTTTTTTTAAAAAATTTTTCGAATAGAATCACAACTCAGTATTGTCTCCTTCCTTCTTCCTTGCGAAGCCACACAGCGCTGAAGACGGCTTCTTCATTCCTTATAACAGTGCTGGAACTCATATGCTGGAATAGCCTTTAGCTGATCGGTTACAGCCGTTTGAATGTTTTCTATGGTCCCAAAATGACTTACCTTGAGGTGGCTTTTCAATCTTGGGAAGAGAAAAAAGTCATAAGGACTCCAGTCAGGTTCAAACACCAGGTTACAAAAAGTCAAGACACCTTTCTCTCCTAATGTCCCTTTGTTCCTGCGAAAGGTTTTTTGGAACCATTTTTCCGCAGATTTTTCTCATCCCCAATTCGTTAGTCCAAATCTGATGAACTGTGATGTGATTCAAATTTAACTCTTCCCCGATTATTCTTGTCGTCAACCGACGATCTGAACGCACCAGATCCCGTATTCTATCGACATTTTCATCGATTCTTGAAGATGAAGGCCTTCCGCTGCGTAGTCTTCAATCAACTCTCTTCCTTCTGAGAATGCCTTAAACTACCAAAACACCTATGCTCTTGAAAAAACACTGTCTAGTAGGCGTATTGAAGTTTTATAAATGTATCCGTCGCACTCCAAGTCTGAAGGAAAACCTAATAGTACACCGTTGCTCAGAAAGAATTTACTTTTATATAAATAATGATCATTTTGCGGTCAAAGTAAAAAAATCTAAAAAATTACTATTTTCAATAATAATAAGTTCAACTTCAACCTTGAATAACTTTTAAACAATTGAATTTATTGAAAAATCATAAGAGAACTTTTTTAGAGTAGAGCGTCCAATTTCCTACAAAAATATATGGTCTCATCACTGTATATTAACTTGCCCAGGAGAAAAAAAAATTAAATGTAAAACGTGCCGAAATCCCATGTTATTTAAATGGGAAATGTGATCTTTGTGGCAGGGTTTAATATGAATATTAAGGGCTTATATGGATCTGATAATTTTTTTTTTGGTCTAAAAATTTTGGCCCCCTAAAAATTTAGGGGGGCGCTGCGAAAAAACAAGTTCAAGGGACACCCTAATATTTATATCTCCGAATTGATCTTGATTTTACATAACAACTATAATACTAATCTTTTCCACTACGTGTTTACGTCCACTACGTGTTGACCTCAAAATTTAAATTCCATCCATCAATTACCACTCCTAAATTCTTAACATTATTACTTAATTTTTAAATAGTATCATGTAACATAATGTCTACAAATTGACACAACTCAATTGAATTAAGTGTTACAACTTGACCGGTGGAGATTTCAACTAAACCAAATAAAGGAAAACGATTTAGACAACTTTCCATTTTTAGACAATGTCTTACGTTCTTTTAAAGTTGTCTGGCATATTATATTCAGAAAGTTTCTCAGCTGATACGACAATAAGTACTACAAAGTTTCGAATCATAACTTTCGTGGACCACAAACCGTTCTAAGATAAAATATGGCTGTTCGTTTCATTAATCTTCGGGACGTGTACGTCTCAGTGGACCGGTCCAGATTCATCCGTCTTGCTATGATTCGGAAATATATGGCGGTCCCAGCGTAATAGGCAATCAGCAAGAGCTGTGTCAGCGTGTGCAGCCGCGATGCGTCTTTCTCGATGCCATCGATCACTGGGCTTCTAATACCCAATAGTTATAAGTCAAGACGTGCAGTTTGTTCATGCCACGAAACGTTCACCAGATTTAACTCCAAGTCTCTTCTCTCAAAGAAAAAGCATAATCAAGACACGGAAAAATATAATATCTAGATGATTTTAATGTGAAATTATATTCTGCATCAATCTAAACTGCTCGTCAAAACTGCTCGTCAAAGTTAGCGTAACTTTGATAATTCAGTGTGGGATGTCTATTTGTTTCAAATTCATGTCATGGCATTACTTGAAGGCTCTTGAAGTTGACGGGACCCACTGCGAACGGCCGATTGAGCGCCTAAAGTGGTATTACATCTCCAACCTACACCTCTCTGAAATTGCCGCGCTAAGTAATTTGTAAGCAGGTCTTTGTAATCAGCTTTCCTGAGGATGCGTGAACTCCTTTTTTTTCTTGGGGGGGGGGCGGTCCAATGCAGATTAAACAAAAAAAGCAAAAAAAAGTCATTGGAGGCAACGGCTAGCGCAATCCCCCGACTATTTTGGTTTTTATTTGACCATTTGGGGGGGGGGGGCGATCGCCCCCATCGCCCCCTCCCCTGGCTACGCCCTTGGGTACGCGCGACAAATGTTCACAGTGACTTGGGCTTATGAGCCTGACCGGGCTAGCACCTACGAGGCAGACCACGAACATCATTGTTATCACTTGAATCTACTATTTATTATTGGTGCAAGCAAGATTTCCGACATTTGTCTATAAATCAGCCCATAAAATGAAGCCTATGTATATCTGCTGTGTACATAATTCAGTCTATATACATACGTATATTCATCTGATAATTACAAAAGCATCTATGGCACATGTAGGTGGCAGCTGTTTGCAAAAGCAATAGAGATCTGCACCTTTGTTGAAGTTTATATATAGCAAAAGCTTTACGTCAGCGGACAGATTTAGCTCCGTTCGGTTTGTTAAAGACCGCGAATTTTAAAGTCCTGTGATATATTGGTTCCATTTTAACTATTGTTTTTGTTGTTTATTCAGTAGTAGTACCAAGATTATTATTTAATGTATTTACTAGTAATTAAATTATTTTTAAATATGATATAAAGTATGCATTGTTATTCCAGGCAAAAATGTTCATTATATCCATTAAAATAAAGGTAGGAAAACGGGAAAAAAGACGTATATGGGTGTAGAGGTGTACATTTTAAATTGGATGGCTTGTAGCTTTTCTTATTTACTTGTAGAAGTAAGATATTCTAAAAGAATATTAAGTAAAAAAATGTTTCCTTGGAGTAAAAAATTACGGAACGAAGGATATAAGCAATGCCAAGAATAATTTAAGAGTACTTCAGATTGTTACTTCTCCAGTCTCTCAGTTAATTTAAAATATATCAACTTTCAACTTAATCTTTAAATGAAATACGAACTTCATTTCTCTTTAAAAATAAAGAATCTGAAGGGAAGCTAATATAGGGGAAGCTAAAGTTTCTAATTTACGAGGAATAATCATATTTTCCCTTAGATCGCGGAAAATTAACTTCTTGTCTTCGTTTCTCGTTTTCTATTGGGACCGAATTAAGAATTGGAAAAGAGTTATGAGCTGCGACTGATGGAACACGGCGTCACCAAGAGACACTGCTCAATTATAAATCGGTGATTCGGAAATAGCGGAACGCCATCGTGCATCCGCTGCTAAAATGGGAATAGTGCTAGAGAAAAGACCTTAGGCCAGAGATTTGACACAATTCGTAAAAGAGACAGATTCGCCTAGACACTTCTGTGACGAAGGTCTTTAGTAAAACATTATTGTGTGTGAATTTATTGTGAGATAAACTTTTAAGTACTGAGATAATCAAGTGTAATTTTTTTTTACGAACTTTTCGACCTTTGCTCTCGAAATGTCTATACCCAGTTGATATTGCAATACCCAACCTTCTTAAATCCAAAATAAAAACATCTTATTTGATAATTTAGTTGATAAAAAAATATAAAAGGATATATGAGATGCTCTAAAATGAAATATCAGCAAAAGGTTTATGGCTATAATGAATTGCTTCGGATATTCACTTCAGCAAAAATGTTAGGAATCAGTAAATACATTTTTATCGAGCTCATCTTTTTTTTTTAAAAAAAGGACATTTACAAAACGGATATTTTTATTATGAAATACGTCTTAATTATTTAAGATGCATTAATTTACAAGTGAGATGAGCACCATTTATTAAATGAAGGCTATAATTAAAGTTTATTGAGATTACTGCGTTCTTACCGACTCACCCTGTATAATCATGTCCAGAAATTATATTCAAGTTTGTTAGGTTACCACACCTTTTCAAGTATCTCTTTATTACAAATGAATATATCAAAAATTGACATAGCTGCATCATGTCAACAATAAAGTCGATAGACTCCAAACTTTAGGGTCCATAAAATTCTTATTTATTAAATTGTTGTTACTCATTTACAATAAATATTTTCCTCAAAAGATTAGTGCCGATAAATAATTATATTACTAATTAGAATTTATATAGAATCCATTTATAAGATGCTGTCAATTCTTTGCAATTTAACTGTCGTGTTTGAAATATCAATCGAGTTTCGTGTACAATTATATAGGAAACGAAAACATCCATCTTCGCTATTCACATAAATCATATTTTAAAGAAGTTTCTTGTGAGACATTTATTATTCGAGAGTGAGATTTCCAGTTATTTTATTAAATGTCATTTTTCAAACTGGAGAATCGAAACTCTCGTTGGTAATTCTGGAAAATGCGCATTAGGGTAGGCGTTATTTTTTAAATATTCTGGTGCCAACAGACAAAATGTGAAGCAAGGCTGTCAAAAAATTTCCAAATATCTCGAAAAAAATATTATTTAGAAATGGCATTTATTTAAAAGTACTTATATTAAAAAAATCGACTTCTACAAGTATTTTTTTGCAAAAACTTTCCCAAAAAAGGATATCGAAGATATTTAGCTTTTACGACTTCACTGTATATAAGTTTCATCCAAAGTCATTGTTGCACTTTCTTGCACTTTATTGAATTGTGCGGCTGAATTTTGAATACAGAACGACCTGAATGTAAAATAAGAAAAGCAAGGTCCTAAACCATGCAATGTATCATTACTGACGCTGATGTTATTTTCAAATTTTATATGAGGTTGTACTGTTCGGGTCGATATGACCCAAGTTGTTATTTTTTACATTTTCAATTATAAAACAGACAGTCAACATTACGTTTTATTACATTTATTACAGTAACTATAAAGCGGAACACGGAGACAAAAAAGCTAAATCCATCACCTAAGCAAACAAAAAAAAATTGTTTTTAATTTTATGCAATCTCAACACTTAACTTGAAGGTATATTAATAATGTGTCGCTCACAATTACTGCACAAAATACGAGGTGCGTAAATTAAGTAATGAATAATTCAGTACAAGTTTGGACTTGCTAGAGTCATTTATTTGTTCTTTGTGACTGTTTTCATAAACTGCTTTTTTCTAGTGCGTTTTAAAAATGAGTGACATTAATTTTTACGCAGCGGAAGGCCTTCATCTTCAAGAACCGATGAAAATATCAATTGAATACGGGATCTTGTGCGTTCAGATCGTCGGTTGGCGACAAGAATTCTCGGGGAAGAGTTAAATTTGAATCACACCACTCTTCATCAGAATTTGGCTAACGAATTAGGGATGAGAAAAATCTGCGCTATTTCAGTAAACGAGTTTTTAGCTAGTAAAAACATTCCTATGGCTACCCAGCCTCCTTATTCGCCTCACTTGAGTCCTTGTGACTTTTTGCTCTTCCCGAGATTGAAAAATCACCTTAAAGGACGTCATTTTGTGACCAGAGTACATTCAAACGGCTGTAACCGACCAGCTGAAGGCTATTCCAGTATATGAGTCACAGCACTGCTATAAGGAATAGAAGAACCGTCTCCGGCGCTGTGTGGCTCCCTAATGAAGTTATTTTGAAGGAGATAATACTGAATTTTAATTCTATTCAAATAAAAATATTTAAAAATATCTGTCTCATACTTAATTTACACACCTCGTAAGTCTCGTTCAGTGGCTGCTGATTCTCGTATTTTCGTAAGGGAAGCATGTGACCCACGCCATATTTTGTAGATGATTACTAGATTTACGTAAAATAGGACAGTAGGGTTAAGAAATACAAGTCATTTAAAGTTTAAAGGAAAATGGAATTACAGTCTTTTTTCTCTCGAGTTGTAAAACCGAAGAGTAATGATATCCTTCCAGTTTAAGACGCATAAAGCCATAAAGCAGGATATCGGTATATTCCTCAAGGACAGCAAAAAGCGTAATCTTATTGTAGCTAAAGCTCTTTATACGGACTGCTGCACAGACGCCACTAAAAATGCATCTCGGGAGACAGACCGCCTAGCCGCATTATGGAAATGTCGGGCATCGCAATCGTAAATAAATGCTAGTGAGCTACCAGCCGTGTAACAGCTTCGGGCAGCTTGCTTCCATTTTTCAGTTGTTCCCTATAAACTGAATCATGCGAATGGGACGATGAATATTTCAGACTTTATGGTCCTAGATAGTTTCTGCACACAATAAAAAATGTATGTTGTAAAGTTTTAGTTGTGTTATGCAAACTTAATTTTTATATACTCGGAAGAACACACTTTAATCAAGTGAGAATATATCTTGGAATACATACATCGACTCAGAATTCAATTCGGAATTTAAACAGAGAAATAAAAAAGCATATTTTTAATTGCACATTTGTTAAATTCTTTTAAAATTTGTTTGTTATCCTTTAGAGGACGGGAGATCTGGTATACTGGCTAAAAAGGTTCCTCGTCTTTGTTCAAACATCATTATTTCAGGGTTCTAGGGTCGCCAATTACGAATATGAAGACATATTTAATAATTCAAGATTGCGGATCTAATATGGCGGACAAACCCTATATGGGGGACAAACATTTGAAATTTGCTAGAATTTGGACTGAAAACTATATACATGGGTTTTTTAAGTGTCTGATTACGAATCTGAAATCAGATTTTAAAAATTCAAGATAGTGAATCCAATGTGGGGGACAAAATCTCAAATTTGCTCGAAATAGAACTGAAAACTATATAGGTACATGGGTTTTTGAAATCGCTGATTAGAAAACCAATGTTATGCAAACTTAATTTTTTATATACTCGGAAGAACACACTTTAATCAAGTGAGAATATATCTTGGAATACATACATCGACTCAGAATTCAATTCGGAATTTAAACAGAGAAATAAAAAAGCACATTTTTAATTGCACATTTGTTAAATTCTTTTAAAATTTGTTTGTTAACCTTTAGAGGACGGGAGATCTGGTATACTGGCTAAAAAGGTTCCTGGTCTTTGTTCAAACATCATTATTTTGGGGTTCTGGGGTCGCCAATTACGAATCTGAAGACATATTTAAAAATTCAAGATTGCGGATCTAATATGGCGGACAAACCCTATTTGGGGGACAAAAATTTTAAATTTGCTAGAATTTGGACTGAAAACTATATACATGGGTTTTTGAGGTCTCTGATTACGAATCAGAAATCAGATTTTAAAAATTCAAGATAGTGAATCCAATGTGGGGGACAAAATCTCAAATTTGCTCGAAATAGAACTGAAAACTATACACATGGGTTTTTGAAATCGCTGATTAGGAAACCAAACTTTTATTTAAAAAAAATTAAGATGGTAGACCAATATGGCGAATAATCTATTACGTAATCTAATTTGTGGCATAAAATCTCTATCCATTTGTTTTTGGTATCAATGATTAGGATTTGGGGGTTGCTAATGGCAAATATGATACCAGATTTTTGGAATTCAATATGGCTGATAAAGTTGGATAGATTCAAACTGGTTCAAGTAAATAATAAATAATACTTTTAAGTATTATTTTCCATAAATATGTGTGACATGTATTTTATACCATTACATGAATCACCTAAAATTGATATAATAAATACTGTATGAGCTAAAACTATTTATATTGATAGTTTTGTAATACCTTGTCATAAAACTATTTGTATCATAAAACTACTAAAAAATAGGCTATAAATATTTTATGAATCAAATAAATACAATTTATTTGGATAAAAACAACCGGGTGTTTCCAACTTTATACCTATGTATAGCCTTTATGTGATTTTTTATGGTTCCAGTCCAGTACGTTTCTATCAGTGGCGGCCGGTGGAATTTGACCTGATCGTATTTTCTTAGTAGGCATGGGACTCACACCATATTTTAGGGGATGATTACTAGACCTAAAAAAGGCTATAATGGCAAAGAAACTTCAAATGGAAATTGCGAAAACTTTTTTCAAAAAATGCCTGCCTCCTCAGAAGATCTTCAAAACGGTTTGCAAAATATTTGCGATTTTTTTTTTCATAATTATCAAGTTAATACAAAACCTTAAGGGGTCTTTCTGGTTACAAATTTTCAAAAAAACTCAATTTTTTTTTACGGATTTTACTAATAAATATCTTCAAGTCATCATATCATCTCAAAATTGTTTTTTTTTTTTTCGAAAAATGGCCGCCATTTTATTATTTTTTTGATGGAAAAAATATTCTAGTTCATGCTATAGCCACTTCAACAAGAAATAATTTGCCATTTTTTATTTTTTTTTCCGATTATCCAGTCGCCCAAAATCATGCCCGCAGTCATTTTTTATGTTTTTTTTTATATACGTATGATAAAAATAAAAATTTTTAAAATCTATTTTTTTTTATAATATTTAAACGTCAATAAACATGTCTATAAATTTTCAAAACGATATCTCTTCTTTCTATGAAAAACAAAATGTTTAAAAGCAATTTTTTTTTTTGAAAATCGTAACCATAAAGACCCTTAATTCTTTTTTTCTTGCAAAATTTTCATTTTGTTTAAAGATACAAATATGGAAAATCTCAAAGACGAAATTTTGGGATGAAATAATTAATCACAATACCATAACTTTTACAGATCTCAAAATTTCGAGAAAATCACATATGTATATGTATGAAAAGACATTGTATTTTCTAGGTAATAATAAAAAAAGATGTTTAGTAAATATTTGCAAGCCGTGTCCGAGATATACTGGGGAGGCAGATGTTTTTTGGAAAAACATTCAAGCATGTCAAATCACCGGCCACCATTAATTTCTAATAACCAAAGCAATATTTATTCAGTTTTAGATCCTGTTCGATATGCCGGTTATCTATATGTTTTTGTCCATCCTTAATATTTCAAAGAAAGTGGGACATCCTTTTTACGTGATATTCACCTACAAAAGCTGGTTGGAAAATACAGCCAATATCAAATTTTCCTTATTCAGTCCTTATATATAAAGCATGGATAAAATATTTCAGTACAAAGGAAATAAATTCTTCCCTGGAAGATTTGCAGCTCGTGTAAAATAAATCGAGTTTAAATATTCAATTGGATTGTGTGTCAAAGCTTTGGAATCAAGATACGCATAAAGTTGGAAATACTCCGATGCTCTAAGTAGAACAAAACGTATAAAAAAACCCCAAACTTTTATAAAACACGAATTTTTATCTCAATTTTCAGTAGGATTCAGTAGGATCAGTTTCTTAATAAATAATATTACTCTACTGAGTGATTGCTCATCCAGATCATTTAGCTTTATTAAATGTGCTCTTTGCCAAATAGTGTAAATCTGGTTCTTGCTGCAACCAAGCAGATGTACATACAAGATATAATGAACATCATCATATAGTTATTGTTACTATGGCTAAACTAGTTGATATGCCAACTACAGGTTCGGATTCATTTCGTTAACAATTCATTTCTGACAAAGGAGCCAACAATTCCCTTTCTGTCAATGCAACAATGACCAGGTTTTCGAACAGCACGATTAATTGTTTCTACCCACTTTGATTACAGCTTATCGGGAATTCAATACTGTTTTATCCTGAGAACGACAGGAGCGAAGAGCTTTGAGATCTGCTGAGAAATGGTGTATTGTTATGTGCTTATGATGCCTTCGTAGTAGCCTTTTCCAGTTCAATAGCATGTACATATGTACATTTCTCTACAAAAAAAAACTGCTGAATTTGTATCTGGACAAGAAGAAACTTTAGTATTATCTCATCACTACAACAATGTACTTTGTTTCTTGTGATACTTTGGAGTCGTTTGTAGACGAGCAGCTGTATAGGTCTTATCGAACCAATTTAAGTTATTTATCGAAGGCATTGTACTATCGAAGGTATTTTCGAACCAATTCCTCGCGAACAAAGGTTTTGAGGGGCAGATACTGACGCCTCAAGATGTCCAGAAATTGAAATGTATGAAAAAAGTAGACTAGTGATTGTTACGCCAGTGTGTTACAAACAGGAATAGGTAAATCAGTAGACATCTACACAGGCAATATAAAAGCAAGTAAGAGAATGTCATCAAGGATGCAACAAACTCTAACAGTACATCTGTGAGTTTGATTGAAAGAATATTCACAGCGCAAAAGCAATAAATAAGCTGACAAATTGGTTCGAAGGTTGGCAAGTGTAAGTACTTTTAGATCAGCCAACAATAGTATTCTGCCATTTGAAGTAATGATACAAATGAGCAAACGGATGAAGACAAAGGGTGTGAACAGGAGGAGACAGTCGAGCATCTACTTTATGACTGTTCAGTTGTCTCGTCAATAAGAGGTTCCATGGTAGGGAAGCGCTGACTTGACATAGTGAAGGAGTTCCCCTCTGGTGTTATATACAACCTTTTTTTGGAAGAATTGGAGTCATTGCTCGGGCTGCTACTTCAGGGAGGACGGATCATAAGTGCTGTGACGGTCTTAACCCACGGTATACAAATAAAAGGTATGATATCACGCAGTCGGGCGCCATGAATGTGACGTCACCTTGTGCCCACTTTTGTCAGCCGAGGAGTGTGTTCTGAAGGCGGCCTGATAAGTTTGTGCTAGTTTTTATATTTTTGAAAGCAAAAATTTCTTAAAACGAGGTGTGCTGTATATAGTCGTAATACGAATAATCGTTCTACAAACAAGTTTATGTTTGTTGCATTTCCCAAAGACGAGAATATGAAAGCAAAGTGGAAGCATATGTGTAAACGCAAAGATAAATTCAACGTTAAAAATGCCAGCATTTGTTCAAAGAAATTTAAAACATGAGTTGCTCGGATATCAAGCGAAAAGATTTAGATATTTGAAGAAAGAAGCTGTTCCATCGAAAAACCTTCCCAATAGTAAAAAAAATCCGAGCAAGTCTGATCGAAAACAACGGCATCAAAAACGGCAGGATAAGAAAATTGTGGAGCAACTTTTAAAAGGGTTAGTTTGGGTAAACTTCCTTGTCTGTGTTTTTATTATGTTGTAATACTTATATTATATACAGGATAGCCAATAAAAACGTGGCTATCAACTGTATTTCATTATAGAACAATTAATTTACCTACGTTACCCCTATCTTATACCGTTTTTGAGTTATTAAACGTCGATAATCTTCGATGCATAGTACTCTACCCCTTCTTTGTTACGTAAGGGTCTTATTGTAGGTTAAATTATTAACGATTTTATTATTATAAATTATTAACTAAGGATCTTATTGTAGGTTAAATTATTACACAATACACATTTTTATCTTTGTTTTGTGCATTATTTTGTAGATGGAGTTTAATTCCCATTTAGTTTACTTTACCTTTGTTGCTTTGACAAAAAAAATAAAAATTGTATTATCTCAATAAACACTGTTATTTTTTATTATTACCTTATACTATTTTTCTAACTCCCACTTTACCTAAGACATATCACATTGAAATAATAAAAACTCTTTGCTACTGGCAAAACATGTGCATATCTCAAATTAAACACGTAATAAAATAATTAGAATATCTATATTTAACGTTAGTTAAAGTGTTGCCCAACAATTATTTTAGATGGTAGGTATATTGAAAGCATTGTATTATTAATAATTAAGAACCGTAATCATTACCTGGATCATATCAGTTTCTAAAAACAGTAACATAAATGTTGTTTTTTAACCACAATCATTTTATAAAGTGCTTTATTTAACTTTCATTTGAATTATGTAAAGTGACGTCCAGTAGTGAATTAAAGTAACAAAGTACAGAAACCAACACGACGCCTACCAAGTTTTTAAAATGCCACTTGACGTGATATATTATTTATATATAAATTAAATTCAGATGATACTTGCTCTGATTGTGGATAAAACGTTGTATTACATTTGTTTTACATAGTTGTTTCATCCATTCAAAAAAATTAAACTCTCGCGGGTAAACATCCTTTCATGAACAAAACACTTTCTAAAACAATAACTTATTCAATAAATTATTGTATATAAATTATTTCATCGTTCCAATTCCACAGTCGATATTCATCAAAACTTATCTCCACATCCGTAACATATCTACATGAAATAATAAGTTTAATGAAAAATGACGAAAAAAATTTCAAACCGCCACTTATAAAGGAAAATAATACGACTTTCCACGGCAAACATTGGGATCATGAGCACAAGGTGACGTCATGCGCAAAACGGTTCGTATTTCAACCGCCTAGATATCATACCTTCTGTACGTATATCGTGGTCTGAACCATACTTCATTAGCTCCAGAATCCAGAGCAGATAGTGATTCTTAGCTGGTCATCATAGGAATCCTATCATACACTATATTGTAAAATGAACTGCAAAAAACACCACCCACAAGTCTTTCACTCCTCCCTCGATCCCTATCGCGTTAACGACTCGAGATCCGATTGTTTCGATTAGATTAAGCAAATTTCTGGGTTTTAAAATTCGTTCCGGACATCGTCATGATATCCAGGCATAATATCGTTGCGATATACAGGTCAAATGTCAGTGTTAGCGATGTTTATTTCCGAGCCGAACCGTTTTCCCATCAGATGCACGCGTCCGCATCCGTATTTTCAGCGGGAATTACATCCTTGATGCTGTCAGGGTAGCTTATCAAGGTGTGCAAAATAAACGAGGCGAATTCAGAGTGCGCGGATAAACTGGGTTTCGGTTTCCCGGTTTTCGCAGATAGCGCAGATCGCCGGCCGGTGACAGGCGGAATCCGAGAGTTTTTGTTTATCGACGAGCGTTCAGCGATTGTCTATTAATTAGATTTCGACGTCTGCAACACGATTGGATGCGATAACTGGTTCGGATCGCGACCTAACTCTATCGACGCTATTTTCTATGGATACAATTGTTCTATGATGGAAAATCTGTTATGTAAAATTTTGAAATGTCCGATTGTAATCATGTATCCACTCCATTAGTGCAGGGGCGTTGTTTTTGTGATGACAAATATGCCTTACCAACAGTTAATTAGATCTATTATCTACCTTGCAGTGTGCACAAGACCTGATATTTATTTCGCAGTATCCTTTCTTAGCCAATTTAATATTAACTATACTAAAGATCGCTGGTTAGGAGCTAAGAGGGTTCTGAAATACTATACCCATTAAAACCTGAAATTACACATTTCACATATGTAATTTCAGCTTTAAAGTAATGTAACTCTGCGATCTTGTTGCAGAATTTCGCATAAATTGATATACGACTATTTTTGAGGGTGCTTTACTCGACTTTGAATGTTTTTCCAGCCCATTTCAATCCATTTTTCCAGGAAAAATTTGGAGATTAAACTTTTTTGTGACTTGTTTTGAAAAATGGCTATAAACGACCTCCAAAAATGTTTCAAGTCTTCTGGTGAAAGATCGTGTGACTGAACATAAACCTTCAATAAACCCATCGCGATTCCCAATAATGTTTTCGCTTCCGGTTCGATATCGTGACCAGAAGTCTATCATGTTTTAAGGGGTAACACAACTCAAGGATTTTCGAAGTATGTTTTTTTTTGTTTTTGTCTTAAAATGTACTTTATGATCATAAAAATCATATGCAATTAGTCTTATAACGAAAAAAAAAAAAATTAAGTGGTTTGATTTTCGATTTTGCCGCAGCAGCTCTGAGTGCCCGTCGAGAGCGATGCGACTGTGTTAGTCGGATTTGTTGCTTTTATACTGCTTTAACAGTTTAAATTAATAAGTGGCCCTATTACCAACAGAGTAAAAGGTCTTTCGGATTCCTCAGAAGTACAAAAGGGTGCGAAAATACCGTAATACACATCGATGGTCTTATGCAATACTGGCACAACTCAAAAATCCATATTCTTCAGGAACGCGGTTTGAAATTTTTTGTTTTACGTTATTCGCTGTGTTTCATAACGGAATTTATATGTTGTTTGTTTTTTTACTGAATCATATAACAAATATTGCATATTAAAGCAGCAGTGCTGTTCTTGCATATTAAAGCAGAATAAATATCATACAGGATGCACGAGAAATCCCAAAAAGGCAATTTTTTGAGTTGAGCCAGTATTGCATAAGACCATCGACATGTATGTGTAAATTACTTTAAACTTTAAACTTCATTATTTCAAAACGACTTTTTTCGAACTGGGCGGACACATTGCTCAAAGACGGTTCCATCGATCGAACAGTAGCTTATCAATTATATTCTCCATAAAAGTACGTAGCCGTTTTTTGATAGAATGTAAACTTTTTTTATAAACAATTTACTGCTAATTTTTAGGGCGAAAATCGATTTTTTTTTCGTTAGCGCAGAGCTTCTACAAAAAATAAATTAAAAAAAATCCCTACGTACTTCTCTAGCCAATAATATGTACCTAAATTAAGAAAGTTTTTGTTTTTTTTTTAATATTCGCCAAAAAATCTCGCGCGCACGAAAAATGACTTTTTGAGACTATACGTATCCCGTTAGAAACAAATAAATTTTCAATCCGAAAATGTTCAACTTCACTGAGAGAATCCAAGTTTAGTTTTTAACATATGTGTTGATACAAAACGATTTTTTTGAGACACAGAAAACGAATTTTGAGACACACTGTATAATCATTTATATATTTTTTTTGTTACAGATATGTGAAATCGAAGAACTCTTAGAAGAATATTACCACTGCCAAAGAAATATCGCTACTCTGTTCGAGAATCTACATATTTCACGGAAACCTTAGTAAAAAGGAACCATTTAATTAAACTTATCGATAAATTCACAATGTTACGAAAGATCATATCAAAGTAACGATCTACCCTTGTACATATTTTAACATAACATAATTATTTAAAGTTAATTAAGCTTTTATGTGCCTGAAATCTGTTTATATACGCAGAAGAAATTTAATTCATTTAGATTCAGCGTGAACGAGTTATTTAATAAACTCTATTGTTCAAAATTATGTATCCCGTATTTCCCAATTTTTAAGTCGTTTTTATAAAAAAAAAACATGGCGTATTTATATTCTAAATAAAAGTGTTCAAACCCCGAAAACAATGCAAAGATCCCTACCGAGAAACGCAGAACCGTCTTCGCCCAATGAGGAAGTTAATCCCCTGGGCACCTTGGAGGCCACCTTGGCCTCGCTGTGGATCTTGACCCCTTTGTCTGCAACAGTATCGTTGATAGCGGTGGCAGTGTCTATAGTTACGAACCAATGGCTGCATACGTCGGAGAAAATGAACAATCCTGCTTATAATGGAACTGGTGAAAAGGACTATCTATCGAAGCTGACCATATCTGGCCTGTGGATGTTCTGCTCCACTAACCGTAAGTAACCTTAATTCATCTCCTAATTATATCCTTCTATATAAGAGTATTATAATTTGTTTGTCTTCACCACAGATCAACTAGACCAAGTCATATAAACAAACGTTAAACCCAAGTTGACATCCTATTGGAGTCCAAGCTCGTAGACTCGTAAACAGTAGCCGGTAGTTCGTAGATTTGGTCAGTTGTCAAGTCCTCCGATTTGTATACTTTTGTAATTCCAGAGGCTTACAATGTATTTGCCCAGATCACGTTGCTACTTATGTAATACTTATGTAATGTAAAAATTATTGATTAATCTGACGTATCTTATTTGTTTATTTAAGATAAATTTATGTTTTTTGTCATTTCAATAAATTAAATAAAATCATGGTTTAATTTTTCTAAATACTTCTAAATACTTCTAAATAACTTCAAATGTTATATGTTCATTTAGTTCATGTTTATTATTTGATCTGAATATATTTTAAAATAATGTTGCATAAAGTTACATAATGCTTCAGTTCTTTGACAGTATTGTATTTACGTTACTAATGGGATTTTTAGTTGTTTCTCAATACGGTTTCAAGTACGTACAAAGTTCAGCTTTATGACGGTATTTTTTTATATTTGTTGGAGCACCCTTATCAGATCATCTGGTACAGATATCTCTCAACTGTAGTTTCTCTTTTGAGTTCAATGTCTTTCTTTCCTTTTTCCATTAATTTTCTCCTTTCTTCGTTGTAATTTTTTTTATTTTATCTACGATGAAGTTATTAATTTTCTAGAAACCGTAAAATCCAACGAAAGGCCATAACGAATTTCAATGATATTCCATACTGTCGTCCAAACTCCTCTGTATAACGAGCAAAGTTGTAAAACGAATTCTGTTAATTCCAAGTTTACCAGTGCGGCTACTTTCGCTCGCTACTGCTAATTGTTCCTTTACACTTGGTACAACCTGCGTACTTTTTTTGACATGGAAATGAAGTGGGGTTTAACTTGACTCTCCTGCAAAACCACAATTAGAGTTCCACGCGGTAGCTTGAACTTTCCAAACGACCATAATGTTTACTCGACATTTTAACAAAAACCTCTTTTTGAAGGATATGTATTCATCAGGATGTTATCTGAATATAATATTTGACTCGACTAAACAGAATAAAATAATACTAGTGTCTAAAATGATGATTTTAAAAAATAGATCAGTCAGAAAATGTGAATTATTTCGTAATATGTTCCATTGTCCGATTAATATTATCACGACGTGCGACGGACGAAAGATAGAACGCCGAGTTCAAAATAATTTTATGTGCCGTGAGTGATTAACTAATAAACGTGTGTACATACATATTTTGCATCGTGTATGTATTTCCTTTATAGTTCAAACTTTACTTTATTTACATATTATCTGATTGTATTTTTTGCAATAATGGCACAGTAGTTACCATTTGTGAATATATTAAAAAAAGATGATTGAAATTACGAGGATTTTACAATACACGGATAATATATTTTATATATTCCTTGCAATCGTCGATATATATTTCGTGGACGCCGAAAGTGTGAAAGACATTTAGATTCGAATATCCATCAACAAAATATTACTGGTAATGTTAGAAAAAAGGAATTTTGGTTTGATTTGTGCATATTGTTTTGGGCATGTAGCCTTACGTGGAATGTGGTCGGCCATATTCACTTTAGACGTTTTTTGCCAAATATTTATCCGATTTTCCATTTCCGTAGCCATACATTGCGTAAAACATTTTTACAGAAGACCTATCAATGTGTCATGGGAAATAGCAAAGGAGACATATGCAATAACTTTCTGTGGTTGACTTTAATGCTCTGATACGAATTTTAGAGGTGTTTCAGATATTTCATCCCCGATATTGATAGCTGTAGTAAACAGGTTTTGCAAACAACGGCTAAAAATATAAAAATAGTAGTAACACGTGCATTGTCCTCTATAGATGTAAACAATAATAATGTACTGATGTTAATGTCAACAAACAACTGTTAGTGATACAAAAAACTGTGCGAAATTCGTGAAAATAATGTGCTTTGTATGTCTCTTATGTCCATGTGAACTCTTTTGAATTTGCGCCTTTAACTTCAGTAGGTGTGTAACGACCATTTTCCTTGTACAACCATACTTTTAACGAGAAAAAATGCAGCAATGAAGACAGTCGACGTTTCTGAATGACACAAGCGATAAGTATCTACATACATTCTTAACACATTTTTACTCATGTCTTTTTGATCTCCCATGTGCCATCTTCTGACAATATGACCATCATGACAATAACATGACAGATTACAAGTCCGGCCCTGCGTTATAACACACTTTCCCGACCCTAGCCTTCACCACCCCCAAAACTTTAAATGTTTTTTCCATACGGCCTGTATAGGTAATGATAAAAAACACAAAAGTAAAGTTTCATTCCTGTTTTATCATAGGGATTAATTACCAGGCTGTAACGATTCTCACCGTCCTATCTGGTTTAATATAACATACCAAATTCGAAAATTGCGATTTATGTGCATCAAACTGAAAGCAATACAGGATTTGTCCGGAAAGTAATGTCAGTGAGCTTTGAAAAATGGTTTTTATTGGTTCTATGTGTACAAATCTTTAGAAACTTTCAAAATACATTCCTCCTGCGTCCACACATCGGTTCCAGCGGGTCTTCCACGCATCAAAAGCCGCACGGTAGTCGTTTTCCGGAATCGCCTTTAAAGCGTCGGTGCAAGCCTTCTGAATGTTTTTCACCGACCCAAAATGCCTTTCATCGGAGTTTTGAGGCGTGAAAAGTCTGGGGGGGGGGACACATCGGGGCTGTAGGGAGGCTGGGGAACAACGGTGATGCCTGCCTTGACGAGGTAATCGGCCACGAGGAAGCAGGTGTGCGAAGGCGCATTGTCGTGGTGAAGCTTCCAGGATTTTGAGATGTCTGAGCGGACGCGATTCACCCTGCGTTTCAGCCGCTTCAGCACCTCGACGTAAAACTTTCCGGTTACGGTTATCCCCTGCGGATCGAACTCATGATGGACCAATCCCCGGCAATCAAAAAAGACAATCAGCATTGACTTGATCTTTGACCTGGACATCCTGGCCTTCTTGGGGCGAGGGAGTTCGACGTGTGCCATTCCGCACTTTGCCTCTTCGTCTCCGGATCGTATTCAAAGACCCAACTTTCGTTCCCGGTAATGACGTCATCAAGGAAAGCGGGGTTGTCTTCGCAGGTGTCCAAAAGTTCTTGGCAGGTTACGACGCGCCTCGCTTTTTGATCGTCCGTTAGCACTTTTGGCACGAGCTTCGTGCACACCTTCCTCATTCCTAAACACTCCGACACAATATCGTGAACAATGGTTTTCGTAATGTCTAATGTTTCAGAAATTAAACGGACACTTAGACGACGATCTGTGTTCTACAAGTCACGCACACGTTTCACATTGTCGTCGGAACTGGAGGTTGATGGCCGTCCAGCGCGGTTCTCGTCGTTGACATCTTCCCGACCTTCTGCGAAGGCCTTGTGCCACCGGAAAATTTGCCTGTCCGAAAGACAATCGACGCCGAAAGCCTTCTTCAAACATTGGAATGGTTTCCGCAGCACTCTTCTCCAGTTTCACACAAAACTTGATCGCCATCCGTTGCTCAAGCGAACGTTACATTTTTTCTTGCACCGGGTCACTGTAACGACTCTCAAAGAACGAGTTATGCGACCGCTACAACGACCGATAGCCTACTGACGCTTGTTGGATCTTGTTGCCAAATCCCCCCACCACAATCGAAGCACGTAAAGCGCGGGCTGGCGCGTACAGTGTCGGGAAAAAAATTCACTGACATTACTTTCCGGACAAACCCTGTATATCAGAATCATAGCCTGTGCCATACATGACTATTGTTTGACAAGAGCCGAGATTCCTTCGCCCCACCTCCACGCGATCATCGCCGTTAAGCCGTCGTTTATCCTTTTACAGGCGACGATGTCAAGGAAAACGCCCGGGAGATCCCGAGCCGTCCTCGGCACCGTAAAATGGAAACGTCTGAGGCCCGGGGCGAAATTAAGCTAATTACGCAGAGTACACTCGCGCGTCTAGCTATAATTAATTAGCAGTAAGCGAATACCGAAGACGCGCTGTTAATTAGAGGGCCGTGGAGCGAGAGGGACTTGGTGCTTACGTTCGCGGACTCCATTATCATCGCTAATTGACGACACTCGGAAATCTTTCCGGGAAATTTAAGATGAAGGAGCACCGGAACGATTCCGGCGAGACGTCGGCGTCGGTTTGCGCAAAAGTGTTTTGTGAAGTGGTGGTTTTTGTCCGCGGTGGCTCTTTTGAGTGACTGATTCGGCAACCAGGCGAGCAATAATTAATAGGTAATTAATATTTTATAAACAGTATTGACACTTGAACAACGAAACATCAAGAGATGATTAAGGGGACATTCGCCTTTAAAATTGAAAAAAAAAAAAAAAACACGCTTTTAATTTTTTTTTTAACCTATGATATTTATTGAGAAACTTTCTTTTGAATATGATATGTATTGAAGAATATAAAAATATGTTTTGATGACTTTCTTTTATCTATTAAAAATGCAATTCTTTCAAGATTATTTTTTTTAATCGCAATTTCAGCTATGTTATCGTCCTTTATACCACTCAAAAACAAATATAAACGTGCACTCGAGACGTGTACTTGAAGGAAACGCAATAACAATTTAGTTCTCATTTTTGAGGTTAGAATAACTAGATATGGCAAAATTCAAAGGGTGATATTTCTCGTTTTTTACCAGTTGCGGGAGCATTGACGTAAAAGAAGAATTTTGAAAAATTATTAGTCCTTTGGTGTTTTTTGGGGTCGCTGATCACGATCCCCATGTCATAATTTCAAAATTCAAGATGGCGGATCTAACATGGCCACCATTCCGAAACAAATTTCAAATGTTTGAATTATTTTGCCTTAAACTTTGTACACCAGGGGTTTTTGGGGTCACTAATCACGATCCAAATTTCAAAATTCAGGATAGTAGATATGACATGGCGACCATTTTGAAGCAAATTTCGAAATCCTGAATTTTGAAATTCTGACGTCGGGATCGTGATTAGCGACCCCGAAAACCACTGGTTTACAAAGTGTGAGGCAAAATCATCGAAAAATTTGAAATTTGATTCGGGATGGTGGCCATATTGGATCCGCCATCTTGAATTTTGAAATTCTGACATCAGGACCGTGATCAATGACCCCAAAAAATACTAACAATTTTTCAAAATTCTTCTTTTGCGTCAATGATCCCGCAACTGGTAAAAAATGAGAAATACCACCCTTTGAATTTTGCCATATCTAGTTATTCTAACCTCAAAAATGAGAACTAAATTGTTCTTATTGCGTTTCCTTCTTGTACACGTCTCTTGTGTACGTTTCTATTTGTTTTTGAGTGATATAAAGGACGATAACATAATATTGCAATTTAAAAAAAATTATCTTGAAAAAAATCGCGTTTTTTAATAGTTTTTGTTAAAAAATTGAAGGTTACATCAATTTTTTTGCGAATTTTAACGATTCCATTCGAAAGAGCGACCTCGAAAAAATAGGAATACATGGTTTTGGTTATTTTTTTTTTTTTTTTCTATCAGTATTATGAACCTCTAAGTCCATGTCTCTTGACAGTGCACTTGAGCGTTAAAATGTTAAACGGTCAGACACGTTTTGAGTTTCCTAAAAAAATTCAAAATGGATTATGTTCCTTAGACATTTCGCTAGGGGATATACCTGAGAAATTATAAAAAAAAATGTTTCGTCATTTTATTCGAAATTTTCTAAAACTGTTGAAAAATCGATATTTTTTGCGGTGATCTAACCCTGTAAAAAGGGTGGATTTGTATAAATACATATATAAGTTTTTAGAGATGTATCCCCTAATATTTTGTATAAAGAATCTGCTTGTAGAAAGAAAATGCTTTTTGTTTTTTTCAAATCGGATGATTAAAGCCTGAGAAACGAGTTCAGAAAATGTTGTTTCGAGAAAAACGTTTTTGTTCGATAGTTTATATATTCAATACACACAAATGAATTATTTCGACATATTACCTTAGTCTGTCATTCCTGGTGAATACTCTAGGTCTTCAAGTTCTGCCAGACAATGTCGATTTTTCAACAATTTTAGAAAATTTCGAACAAGTAACAAAACATTTTTTTTTATATAATTTTTTAGGTGTATCCCCTACCGAAATCAGAAATCATACAGAATCAATTTTGAATTTTGACTTATTTTTTTTTTAAGCTCAAAAAGTGTCTGACCGTTAAAAAAGTGATTTTTGGGCTGCGTGCGCCTTCTACGGCTGGTTCTGAAAAAGGTTCTCTTAGCTCTAGGTTCTTAAAATAAAATTAAAAGTATTTTTTTTTATTTTAAAATTGAATGTCCCCTTAAAACTAAAGGTAAATCTAATTATCTATTTATACAACGCCGTATATAGTTGTAGAGTATAGGGAGCATGTCTGCGTGGGGCAAGAATCCTAAACTCAATTTTTGCTTATCTGGAGCGAACGATCGGATCAAAATTTTACGATTACATAGTGGTATATGTGGCGGTGCTTCTCTGCAAGTTTTGTGGAAATCGGTTGGTTTAAATGATAAATACGAGGTAAGTAACATCCTGTTAGATTACACTCATGTTTTATGGTATACAAGACGTATAGAAAAAAGCGTTGGCACAATTTAGAAAATAAAGTAGTAGAAAGTTTAGGGATATGTAGCGATATATATACATATACAGTTTGTGTAAAGCCAGCAGCCGGTTGTGAAAAAGGACAAATGCTACACTTCTCGTTCCAACAACAAGCACAGGTGGTGAGAGGGCTGGTCTTATTCCCTCACTACCTTCGATGCGTGTGCGGTTGCTTCTTATTTGTCGTCTCACTTCTGTTGTCCTTTTTCATAACTGGCCGATGTCGGATTTACACACACGGTATATGAAACGTCGTTGAAAAAAAAATGTTCTGTTTTCTTAATTTATATCCATATCCCACCACGCAGAATTACTGAGTGCCCTTTTCATCAAACATAACAGAATTGAGAAGTGTTATTTTATTATTAAAGAAATGTTTTACTCAACATTTAATAATAAATAAAATTTAAACGAAATTGTTTTTTTTTCGAAGTTCGAAGTGTTTAATTTTTCTGAATAGTTTTGTAGATACTAAAAAGTAGTAAAAAAAACAAATATTCTAATGCAGCGTTCAGATTTAGCGTATTAATGTTTTTGAAATTGCAACAATTAGGCTCAGGTCGACTTTTTTGGAACAATATCAAATTTGACAGGTACCGAAAGTCACGTGACCCCGTTCGAGTAGGTCATTTTTTATCATTTTCAAAGAAGTTAATCCCAAATTGATTTGAAAAAAAAGATTATAAAGGACATTGTATAGGTACCTCGTTCATCTACCTCATTTACGGATCAATCTTATGAAAATATTTTCCTCGGTTAGTAACAAGTTAGAGATTAGATTAGGAGCCTTCAGTTTTTATAAAGAAATTAACAAAAAAATTAACAGGCCAGTTATTTCCTTTTCAATTTTGATCGGATTTAAACACAACCTGTCGCAAAAAGCTTGCTTTTATCCATGTCATATTTATGAGTCTAATGTGTATCAAACGTTTTTTTTTCTGTACATTAATTGTGAGAAAAAATCACACATAAACCGTTCCTTTGTCAGTCTTTAAAACCGATAGTCTTTCCTTGTGCCATATCTTTTGCTTAATAGATCAGGCAGTCATTTTAAGAATAATTAATTTTAATTTAAAATTAGTGATAAATTTAAATTTGTGTCAGTTTTGTAGTGTTGTAGCAGTTAATTTTATTACATTTAAAAACAGATTAAGTACTCCTCTGAGTTACAGACTGGCACCTTCGCCATTTTTTAAACTCAATTTGTAGTTTGGTACCCATTGCAAGAAAATAGGTATTAATTATTATAATATTAAATCTGTTTTTATATATACACATACGAGTATATCGTCAGTTTGAAGGTAAAATACATTAAGAGTTTACATGGGTTTTAAATTTTCAAAAAGTCGATTTCTTAATTTTTTTTCATTCGATAGTACAACTCTTTAAGAATATTTTCCCAAAATCTCAAGTTGATCCGAGTTAAATTGTAGTAGCTAGAGCCATTTGAACGTTCCCTCCTTTTACTATACTACCGAGAGCGCCGCAGGTATATTGACGCAGCTTTGTTTGTGTACCTCTCTCTCTTGCTCCTTTTGCTTTTTGGAGGACGCTCTGAATATTATGTGTGCAGCAGGACCTTTGCTTTATGGAGCAGGAATCGACGATTCTATGTAAGTTTGAAAAAAATGTTTTTCACTCTTTAGCTACACAAAACATTAAACGCGTTTTTCTCGAAACACACTTTTCGAAATCGGTAGTCAAAATTTCTCGGAAACTAATCGGTTGATCTCGCCCAAATTTTAAACACTTCTTTGAAATATCATTTCGTAGTCCCTGAACGAAGGATTTTTTTTCCTTCGACTACAAAAAATTTGACAACGTAATGAATACCGAAAATTTTACCGAAAAAAGTGACACTTTCGTTCAAACCACTGCCAAAAATTCAATTTTCATTTTTTTTTAAATCCTTCGTTCAGGGACTAGTTTTACTCTAATACTAAAAGAAAATATGTTTTTTTTTTTTTTCAGATGAAGCAGTCGCAAGTAATTTTGACTACCGCCAACTACCTTTTTGTCGAGGCACCTCCGAAAATCGACTGCCATCAATTCAATTTATCATATTTTCTCATCAAAATTTTTTAAAATGTTGTTCAAAAGTTATCTAATAATATGCAAAAAGAAAATGAATTAAAAACTCTTCTGTAGTAAGAGTAAAAAAATCGAGAAAAATGTCTTTTTTTGGCCTCTGAAACCCATGTAACCCCTTAAGTAACACTAGACCAATTGTAAGGAAACTGCATTCGTCGAACAAGAGACAAAAATAATTACAATATGGGTCAGATGCTTGTTAAAAATAATATTTCATCTTTGGAACTTCTTGAAATAACTTTTTCGTCTCTTATTTTTATAAAATGGCAGGTTTTATAAGAATTGGCTTGATGTTCATTAATATTTACCTTTTATGTTTTATCTTCTCCGAGATAACCAAAATCCACCCTGGTCGCAGTAAAGCACCCTTAAACTTAAACGGTGCTCCGTCTCGGATTTGTTTGCAGCTTATAAACCGAAAGCCGCACGCGTGACCTCCCAGGGGATAGAATCAGCTGTAATTGATCGGTATTACCAAACCTCATCGTGTGTGCTCTCAAAAGCGTCACGTTGGCGTGGAAAACGCCCTAGGCGGGTGGTAATTTTGGTTAGTGCAACCCGGATGTGTATCTACTGATACACGCGTATTAATTTTGCAGAGGATGGCCATGTATGTATATAAATTATCTACTGGAGGAAATTTGGAACCATACGCATTAGGGTGATTTTTTTTTTGGCGACTACTTTTTTTTCACTCCCGTCACGAAATTTTGTTGGAAATACCTAAAAAAAATTCCTTAAAATATGAGCCCTTAATATTAATATTAAGTACTCGCCCTCAGCGTGTGAAGGCGAGTATTGAAAGAATTTCCCATTTAAAATACACGTAAACTAGAGTTTTTTTTTTAAATCTCTATAACTCCGCGGCATTTTATGCTATTTCAACGTTTAAAAAAGCAAATTACTCTGGATTAAACTATCTATAAAAGTGCCTATTGCGACGTAACTGTAACTTACACCGGTGAGACAGTACAGGTCACCAAACTCAATTTTTTCAGGAATTTTTGGATATTTCGTTGTTATTTCATAACTGGCTGTAGCTATAGGAAAAATGTGGCAAATAACAAAGTTGTAGCAAATTAAATTTCCTACAAAAAATCTTCTGTGAACCGAATCCCAATTATTGATATTTCTCGAGATAATGAGCTTTGATTTTTTTTATAACTTCCGATTTTCATGAATTTGTGACTCAAATCTTTAAATCTATTCATTTTTCATTTTTTTTTCTCATACCATATTAGAGATATATTTCATATTTTTGGATTACTCATATATTATAAGTATACCCAACTAATTTATATATAAATGACTATTACATACAACGGGTTTTTGTTCTATGAAAAGACAAAGAAAAACATTTCTTCGTATTAACGTTTTCTTAAACTACAGCTTAAATATTTTAGGTTACTTACCTTTTATTATCTTCCTAACTTTGGAAAAATAGATAATAACTTAAAAATGTGAGAAAAAAAAGTTACATTTTTCCTGTAGCTACAGCCATTTATGAAATAACAACGAAAAAATCCAAAAATTTCTGAAAAAAATTGAGTTTAGTGACCTGTACTGTCTCACCGGTGTAAGTTACAGTTACGTCGCAATGAACACTTTTATAGATCGTTTAATCCAGAGTAATTTGTTTTTTTAAACGTTGAAATAGCAAACGTTGAAATAGTCGCCAAAAAAAAAAACACCCTAATACGCATAGACACAAATTGACACTTGAACACGACTTTTACTGTAAATATTAATTACTAGAGCTCGTAGGTTAATAATAGATTCCAGGACCAGTCTTAACGCGACTGGAATACTGTTATATGTGCCACATTAATAAAGTAAGTACATCGTCAACACCTGTACATATTCGTATGTACATAGTTCAATCGTAGTTCAATTAAATATAACCCGTCTGTCGTGTTGTGCGCCCACTCTTATCAAGTTACGGCACGTGTTAACTCGAGCGTAATTTGCACTTCTTGTTAATATTAGTTAAACTGCTCTGGTCGGGGCATCATTCGTCTGCACGAAACTTTATCTTACTGTGTGTATGCAAGTTCTGCGTCTTGTGACTATGGTTCCTTTGCCGATTGCAACAACAATCACTACCACATTGTGGTATCCGGTCATAGTGGTATCTATCTATCTATGATGATGCCAATGTCGCAAATATTAGCAACGCGAAATCCAATATTGACAACCCTCTATTCGTTTAAAGTGTTAATCTGACCTTAATAGTCTGACCTACACAAAGGTCGGTGAACAAAAACGATAAGAGTTTCAAGCATGAACGTACCCGCTTAATGGTGCATAGAAATAAATGTACCCACACACGCAGATATATTCTCATCCCTTAGCGGTAATCTCGCTTAATATCTCCGTGTTGCTGCCACAGCGATAGATTTAGTTCAGTCAGAGAGCACGATATTATGTTGATGGAATTTTCACTTCAGTGTAATTGCGAAAAAGAAAAACTCGAGGCTTCTAAACTGAAGAACATTTGTCACGATTGAGTACATTGGACAGTTAGAGTATACAGTGTTTCTCAAAAAGTACGCGTTATAATACGGAAAAAAATATTCTTTAAATTTTGGTGGAAAACAATTTCAGAAAAACATTAAAGTAGGTACCTAGTTTTAAAATTAAAGAAATATAGGTGAAATAGATATAGGTATATCTGAAATAGGTAGTCTAAGTCATCTCATGCCTATCTGAGACTGGAAAATTAAAAAAATTAAAAACATCTTCTTTGTTTGTAAAAAAAGTCTTTGTTTGTAATGTAATGTTTTTTTTGTAATATAATTTAATTGCCAAAACTGTTATTAAGAAAAGTTGTTTATAATTTAATTTTCAACCATGTATTGAGTTTGGAGTCGATATTCTACTAGTCAATATGAGTTTAATACTAAAAATGAAGGCTTTCACAGCAGAACGGCTAGAAGGCCATTGTCTGATCACTCGGTAGATCCCGGGTCTTGCTGTGTATGACATTTTTTCCTTGCAAAAAAAAAGAATTTTCAGTGACACAGAAAATTTGTCATACACGGCAATACCTGGAAACCAACAAGTCATATATTTAATAGATTTAAACAGAATTTGTGAAATAATAGTTTTGTTTATTTTTCGATTAAAAACCTTATTTCTCAAAAAATATTAATTACACCGCCACAGAAAAAAAAAGTTGTCTGAAATGCGATATGCGATATACATGCGATATATGGTTTCTGAAGTATTTTTTTTCCGCTGAATACGAATCCGGTGCCAGATTTGCTCCACCACCCTTCAATATCCAGCAAAATGCTGAAGAATCTTTAGAAAAATTAAGGATTTTCCCTAATGAGCTGTACTTCATGTGTGACATATAGTTTACGAAGTGTTTTTGTCCACTAAACACGGATCCGGTATCAGGATTGCACCATCTATCTTCAGTCTTCATCAAAGTGCTGAAGACTTTCATTTTCCTGAAGATTCTTTAGTATTTTGCTGAAGATGAAGGGTGATGCAGTAATTCTTATCTGTGTTCAGCGGGAAAAAATACTTCGGAAACCGTATATCGCATGTACATTTCATATAACTTTTTTTTTGTGTCGCGGTGTTACTGGATGAGAGAAAAATGAGCTATTCGGTGTGTTTTACGTTTTATTCAAATATAATTGACAAAAAAGAAATAAAACATCATATTCGAAAGTAGAGTATCTACTCTCTATCGACATTTTAATTAAATTTGGAGTACTCCCATAAAATTCCCGTAAAAGGCCAAAACGGCCGTAAAATGATCTTAATTTGCCGGCCGAATTTAATTTACTATCAACCGGTCCCGCATAGAAAACGGACGAATTAAAATAATACTCGCATTCTCTCCACGGAGAGGCGGTATCGTTCATTTTAATGCCCGGGTAGACGCGCAGGTTTTAAATTGGAGATGGAAATTTCAGCGGTCGGCATTGTTCCGAAGCTAGCGAAGCTGCTGTTTTGTTTCGATGGTTTAATTGCCGTAATCTTTAAATTTAATCGGAGCCCGCGTATGCGGGATGCAACGATAATAATCCGCAATACACTGCCTAACGCCGCATAAAAAAGACACTGCCTAACGAATAGGAGCTGCGGTGCTGCAGAATCGGTACTTCCTTTGAGAAGACAGCCGTGTTTCATTCATGTCATTACAGTGGCGGTGGGCTATAAGGTGCGCTGGTGCGCACGCACTACCAACAATTTAGCATTAATAATTTTATTTAGTAATTAATGGATTTTTTTATCGCCTTGCTTAATTTACTCGCCTTACTTAATTTATCGCCTTGCCGCATCCCTAGCGTTAATACCATCTGAATATTATTTGGCCCCAGCGTTACGAATCCACTAGACGCTAGGTCTCTATCTCCAACGCCACTGGTTTCCGATCGCGGCGCGGGAGTCGACACGCGCAATACGAAAAAGCGGCACGACGATCATGCTTCCGTGCAATACGAAAAAGCGAACGCGTATTGTTACTGCTTGCCCCTCCACAATTATTACGCGTAGTGGGCGAATCCTATAGATATGATGTGCGGAGTTTAAGAGCGCACGAGAGTTATCGATCGGTTAGTTTGTGAATTGTTTTCGTACATTGCGATTGCTGTTTTATCGCTCACGTTTTATAAATATAAACTCGGTTACAATCTAGTTTGGAATAATGAATTATATTCAAAACTTATTAAAAACTCCATTCTCTAGCTTGAGTTTGGAGGAAAAAGTGCAAATTAAAACTCTAGGTAGGCCCACTCCACAAATTAATTTAAAATTAGCCGTGAAAGGAAAAAGTAAACAATTTGTAAGAACATTTAATAATGACTTATTTAAAAAACATTTGTGGTTAAGTGGATGCGATGTATTGAACGCAGTGTTTTGTTTGGCGGAGAAACACCTTGGACCAAAACTGGAGTAACGGATTTAAATCACATAAACGAGAAAATAAAAAAAAACATGCAAATTCTGCTGGACACATGAATAATGTTTTGAATTTAGCCATGCTAGGCACTGCAAATATTGCGACAATGCTCGATTCTGTTCATCGACGAGCAGTGGCAGCACACAATGAAGCGGTTTCAAAAAAACAGGTATGTTTTAAACATTATTATTAACTGTATTCGTTTTTGTGGAAAATTTCTATTTAAAACGAATAAAGACATTTTTGCGCAACACAATGTGCCAGGAAAGACTGTCGGCTTTGGCTATGCTCTCCATTGAAAAAGACTATTACAAATATCGAAAATTTTAACAACAAAGTAATTGAAAAATTTGCACAATGTAAAAAATCGCAGAATTGAGCTCATTTACAAAGAAAATTAGGTAAGTTTTCAAATTAATAGAGTTAATAAGAATAACCCTAATATGAGATAAATATTCATCTCATATTAGGGATATTCTTATTATTCTTATGATTATCGTTATTTTTATGTATGGTGCACCCCCAATCTTAGGATCACGCACCGCCACTGTGTCATTATGTATAACATATTATTTTAAAATTATTTAATTATAAGCGTGCAATGGGTTCCCAATATTCATGCAACACGCATTACGCTAGGGTGTATATCGGGTGGTCAAGCTTAATCGCATTATACCTCTACTCCAAAGGCCGCTTTACAGAATGAAATTACATGTCGGCAAGAAAAATTGCAGCAATTTTTATTGCGCGCACGCGTATTTGTGTTTATTTGTTAAGAAATTTTATAACAAACAGAAATACGCGTGCACGCAATAAAAATTGCTGCAATTTTTCTTGCCGGCAAGAAAAATTGGAAACTGTTTGCGGCTTTAACGTATCAGGTTTGTGTATTAAGGGGTAACACTACTTTGTGTTATCAAAATCAGGGCTCATTTTTTTTTAATCTATTGTAGAAAAGCAAAGCAATTTATTAAAATTCTGTTTTTTGGACATCATTACACATCTCTTAAGTACACAAAAATATTTTTTTAAACTCATTTAAAAACAAAATGGCGGCACAACTGCTCTCGGACTGAAACATTTTTTATGACCTCCCTGGCCGTAAACCTACAGGTCATAATTGTGAATCTAGAACAAAAAACCAGAAAGATTTTGAAGTTACATCGAAAAATATAGTGAAGGACCGTAGAAGTTTTCGAAATATTGATTTGAAAAAATGGCGTCAGTTTAAAGAAAATAACGCGTTTTTTTCGGAAAAAATCGGCCTATAATCGGCTATAAAATCGATAAATTTTCATAGATAAAAAAGTTCTACGGACGTTCACCAGAAAATTACATTTTTTAGCTACAGTTAAAATTTCAAGCCGATTGGTTAAAAATTGTAGGCGCTAGCTTTACCGCCAGCTCGAAAAACATGGTTTCGAGAAAAACGCGTTTAATGTTTCAAGTACGTATATTTCGATGTAATTTTTTATTTACTACTAATCGGCGACGCCTGGGCCATACAACTGTCCCTCTAATTCAAGGTTTTCATGTTGTCCTTTTGCTGTTTCCTGCTTTCATGTCCTTCTAATTCAAGGTATACTGTGTTTACGAAGGAATAGTGACCTCTACTGACCGATATCGAACGAGCACAAATTATTAGTTAAACAGCACCGTGACTTCAATAGGAAAACCGAATTTTCCGACCACTTCCGACCACCTTTTGGATATCATTTTTGGATAGTTAAGGAAGCATTTAAGCCAATAAAGAAATGGTCAAAAAAAATTTACAAGGTAGTGTTACCCCTTAAACTGTGAAGTTTAATGGCTAGTAAGCCAATCACCGACAAATAAGACGTCACAAGAAACGCCTTTTCAATGGCAATTCGGCTCTGCAATCCTGACAGAACCGATTCGCGTTTGTGCTGTTTATTTCTTTCCGTTGTGTCTTCCTATCCGCTAACAATATCTGTAGTGTAGATAATAAATAGCCGTTCAAAACAAAAAAATAATAAATAAAAAATAAAACCCCATCAAAGTTGGCTGATCAAAAAAAAAAAATAGAGAAGACTTAGCGGAGAACTTTATTAAAAAAGAAACTAAATTTTCGAAAAAAATAAAACACCATTATAGCAAATGATGACCACCCATATACGGGTACGGGTAGCCGAGTGGGTTAAAGCGCCGTCTTTCCAGTCGCGATACCTCTGTGCGCGTTGTTCAAGTCCCAGCCGGGGTAGCGATTTTTAATTGTCTCGCTTTCTCCGTCAGGGCTTGATATGCAACCACTAATACACTAGTGTATAGGTGTGGATGCATAGATGCCAATCCAACCGCACATGCCCTAGATTTGGTAATGTTCTGAGTTTTCTGGGTTTCCTCAGAACTGTAAAGCAAATGCGTTACCGAAATAATCTTAAGTCGCTCCCAGTGCGCCATGGCAAATAATAATAATAGCCACTCCTTCCCGCACAGGTCCCTGAGAGAACCTAAGGGGTTACTCTTCGGAGTAATTATAGGGTGAGTATTATTATTATTATTATTATTTATATACACTTGAGCTCTAATTTTGTCAATAATGTGCTGCAATATCCACGATGCAGTATCCAATAGTTTCTTCAATTTTATTGATAACTCGTTGCTGAAGGTCTTCCTATATACCATATATAGCCAACTGGAGTTTGAAAATTGAATTTTTTAGATAATGCCAAAGAAAAAAATATCAGTCAATCACAGTCTTAATACTTATAGTTTATATATTATAGTTTGTCAGAGAAGCAGTTAGAAAGCAAATTAGTTCCAACATTGTTAAAAATAAAATTAATACCAAAAATGTCAAGAAAGACAAAAACATTGTCAAACAACTACGAGAGATGGATTGTTTTTATTTAAAAGCTGACAAGGGAAATAAGGTTGTTATCTTAGACAAAAATGATTATTTTGAAAGAGTCGACAATTTAATTAATAGTGGTGGTCCTTACAAAAAATTGTCAAAAAAATCCTTTGCCAAAAATGACAACGGAAGTTAAAAAGTCTTTAAAAGAATGTAACAACCTTATTATTCCTTCACTGAGACAAAAATTACAATTGTCAAATTTGCTTCTTTACCATATGAACCTAAATTCACCCGCGGACTATATAAAATTTTTGATGCCTGGATATGTCGGTAGAGTTTCAAGGCAGCAGTAGTGGTAAACAATATATTCGACATTTTTAGTTTTCAATATAGACGTGTTAATAGAGACATTACATATTATCTCCATACGCGTGAAATATTTGCGAAAATATTCGAATTTTATGAATATCTGATTGCATTTTAATAAATCAGAGATCGAAATTGATATTACGCTGCTGGTGTCTAAATCAGATAATTTAAATCAAGCTGATTTTCATTGTTCTATACGCTTGTGTAGTCACTATAGTGGCGCCGCGTAGTGGTGACAACGTGTCAAAAAATTAAGTGGTAAACAAACTTCATAACGCCGATAAACTACGATAAACAAAGATTCAAAAACAATTTTTCATGTGAAATAAACATTTTATAACACGTAAAATGCACAAAAGTGCTGTAAAAACTACTGGGTAAACTTGTTCCCCGTCCCGGGTTGCACTAATCGCCGAAACACAAATCCGGAATTACACTTTTATGCATCTCCAAATCGCCCATAGGAAGCTGAAAGAAAAAGAAATTGATCATTTCTGTTCGACGTAAAGGGTAAGTAATATTAACAGGTTTTAAACAGAAAACTTTAATGCAGTTCATCTATAATTCTGTAAGTTTAGGTTAGATTTAATACTTGTCAATATATGTAGAAATTTTTTTTCAAAAATTCTGCGTTCTTCTAATTGTTTTTTTAATTTATAACGCATAATCGGATTTCTCATAGAATCTCTCATAATAAGATACCCTGGACTCCTACTAAACATACCAGGATTTGTAGTGCATATTTCTCAGGAGGAGAGAAATCTAATGATCTACGAAAAGAGGCATACAGGGTTTGTCCGAAAAGTAATGTCAGTGAATTTTTTTCCCGAGACTGTACGCACCAGCCCGCGCTTTACGTGCTGGGATTGTGGCGGGGGATCTGGCAACAAGATCCAACAGGCGTCAGTTGGCTACCGGTCGTTGTAGCGGTCGCATCACTCGTTCTTTGAGAGTCGTTACAGTGACCCGGTGCAAGAAAGAATGCAACCTTCGCTTGAGCAACGGATGGCGATCAAGTTTTGTGTGAAACTGGAGAAGAGTGCTGCGGAAACCATTCCAATGTTGAAGAAGGCCTTTGGCGTCGATTGTCTTTCGGACAGGCAAATTTTCCGGTGGCACAAGGCCTTCGCAGAAGGTCGGGAAGATGTCAACGACGAGAACCGCGCTGGACGGCCATCAACCTCCAGTTCCGACGACAGTGTGAAACGTGTGCGTGACTTGTTGAACACTGACCGTCGTCTAAGTGTCCGTTTAATTTCCGAAACATTAGACATTACGAAAACCATTGTTCACGAAATTGTGTCGGAGTCTTTAGGAATGAGGAAGGTGTGCGCGAAGCTCGTGCCAAAAGTGCTAACGGACGCAAAAAGCGAGGCGCGTCGAAACCTGCCAAGAACTTTTGGACACCTGCGAAGACAACCCCGTTTTCCTTGATGACGTCATTACCGGGGACGAAAGTTGGATCCTTTGAATACGATCCGGAGACGAAGAGGCAAAGTGCGGAATGCCACAAGTCGAACTCTCCTCGCCCCAAGAAGGCCAGAATGTCCAGGTCAAAGATCAAGACAATGCTGATTGTCTTTTTTGATTGCCGGGGATTGATAATGAGTTCGTTCCGCAGGGGACAACTGTAACCGGAAAGTTTTACGTCGAGGTGCTGAAGCGGCTGAAACTCAGGGTGAATAGCGCACACCTGCTTCCTCGTGGCCGATTACCTCGTCAAGGCAGGCATCACCGTTGTTCCTCAGCCTCCCTACAGCATTGATGTGCCCCCCAGACTTTTTTCTGTTTCCGCGCCTCAAAACCCCAATGAAAGGACAACATTTTGGGTCGGTGAAAAACATTCAGAACGCTTGCACCGACGCTTTAAAGGCGATTCCGGAAAACGACTACCGTGCAGCTTTTGATGCGTGGAAGACCCGCTGGAACCGATGTGTGGACGCAGGAGGAATGAATTTTGAGAGTTTCTAAAGATTTGTACACATAGAACCAATAAAAACCATTTTTCAAAGCTCACTGACATTACTTTCCGGACAAACCCTGTATATTTCAACGATATTTCCATGGAAAAAAGAGAACCCAAATGGTATCCGTATGTTTCTTCAAACATTAATCTTGCTGATGATTGCATTTCAAGTTCGTATTGCATAGCGATCGGTTTTAGTGGTTAATTTTTTTGCTTACTAAGTTGTTCTACAAATCTGTCATTTGCTACTCTTGTTTTGATTCTGTGCGCCTTTTCACTACAGGTAATTCTTGTGCGTCGTTCTTGCAACTACATGTAAGTATTCGATTGGCCTATAGAATTGAAAGCGATTTCCATCCATTTCTCTTTGTCTACTTTGATTTCCTCATACTTGTATAAATATTCTTGTGGGCAACTAATTTTCGCAAATTTTGTCTTAGGCATACAATTATACGCATTGTAAACTGGAAAGTTCGAGTTGCTCTGCAAATAGGACAATTTTTCAAGAAAACTTTTCTTAAAAAAAATACCTGTACTACAGGAGTGTACGTATTTTCCTGCTTTCGAGTGCTATGAGCTCCTAGGGTTTCCCTTAAAACAGTTCCAATTAATTCTCGACTCAGTCCGTCAACCACTTCTTTCACGTCACTTACGTGAAAACTTTCAAGCAATTTTTCCCTTTGCTCAAGCTTTTTTTTGCGAAAAATACTTGTATTTACAGGTAAAAAGCCACAAGTAATTTCAATTATCATTTTATTTGGAGACATAACACTTAATTTTACACAAAATCACTTAAATATAATACACATGTGTAATACGTTAAATTGGGCAAATTTTAAATTCACAACTTACTTGTTGACGCGGCGAATCTGCGAGATGGAGCGGCGGTCTCTCCGAGACACGACTACACAAGCGTATAGGACAGACGTTTAGGAAATAAAAGTTTATCTGTACTTCGACTCTCGTCTTTTCCTCCCTTTTTTTTTCAGTCTCGCAGTCCATATGTTTTTCAAGGCCACTAAAACACGTAGGATGACATTTCACTTCGAGAGTTTGTTGGTTCCGACTTACTTTTGAACTTTGACGAAGTTTAATGCCGGATGAGCGTCTGAATATTTTGCAGGCCAGTATTTGGCCTTAGGCGTAGCAAGCTATTATACTGAAAGGATATTTATTTAAAAGTAAAGTAAAAGTTGCCGAGTGTTGTATCGACTACCTCCGCTCTGCACACATAGGGACATGCTGTTAGTGTTCCAGTTACAATAACTTTTCTTCTGCCTCTTCTTGACGTTAGGGAAAAATTATGATGTCATGGAGCGAAATGGACCAGCCAGCTGGATATCTAAATCGGTTTCAGCACCAGACTAGCTAGAAACTATTTATTTTGCATTATTAGAATTTTTCATTTTTTAAATTCGATCACGTGACATCAATTTCAAAATTTTAAATAATACACCTTGTAAATTTTTACATATTTTAAAATCTCTCTTCTCTTAAAAAGAAATTTAAGCCTTAAATAAAATGTTATTGTGTTTACTCAATATTATAATCAACTAAAAATGAAAATCTTATCTTAATCTTAAATGAAAATATTATTACCACAAAAAATAGAAACAAGTCAATCAACACTTAATAAATTAATAACTTGAATTGTCAAAAATTTTGTTTTAAAATATAATTGATATAGTAATAATTTTTTCACACATTTATATTGTACAGGTTAAGGAATATTGTGAAAAAAAAACTATTTTCTGCGTATTGTGGAAGAATATTTTGTATCAACAATCGCATTTTATGTTTTTGTAGACTTTTTTTGTGTACAGTGGTTTCATTAGGTTTTTATTTATATATTTATTTAAAAAAAAATAAAAAACAATTGGACATTTTCCACGAAACACCCAACTACTACGCTTTTCTCGACGCGCGTTTCGTCAACCAAGTTGGTATCTTCAGGAGAAGATTAAAACTAAATTCTAGCCTACACACTTGCACTATTTATACTAAATTTGTTGCCACGGTTCACTGAACCGTAACTGTCTTTGTTTATCAGAGCAAATAGTGGACTGGTGGGTATCGGAACATTGTCCTTATTCATACTACTGTTACACTTAATGATTTCTAAACTTTCAAAAGCATCCAACTGTCTACAGTTTGTTACATTTCTAATTCATTTTAAATTATATATGTCTATCCTATTGTTATTGTCAAAAGCGTGTTGGGCAACACAAGATTTTCCAGTTCTGCCATATTTCAAATGAGCCATGTGTTCTTTAAATCTAGTCAAAGTAGATCTTTTTGTTTGCCCAATATACTTTTGATCACAAACTTTACAACTTATTTCGTATATTCCTGACTTTTCGTTATTGTCGATTTTGTCTTTGGGGTTACCCAAAAGCGTCTGTAGTTTATTTTTAGAATTATAAACCAAATTAATATAAATATTTTTAAAAATTTTATCTAGTCCGGGGGTGAATTTAGGTGCATATGGTAACGAAGCAAATTTCGAATTGTCAGTATCTCTACGAAAAGTCGTGGAATTGTACAGGGTTCTCTTAAATGTATGCTTCCTTATTAACTTATTTATTAAATGGACTGAGTAACCGTTATTCTTAGCTATATTCTTAATTAATTGTTTCTCAAGTTCAAACCTCTCTTTACTGAGGGGGAAATTTAACAAACGGTGAATTAGAAAATTAAAACTTGCCATTTTATGTTGAAAAGGGTGGTGTGAATCGAATGTACCTTTTTCTCGTTCATTCTGCCTATTGCGTATTTCAGTTAAAAACTCCACTAACTAGATCTCTTGTGACGCGTGCACGGGAAATAAACATCTTGGAGCCTAACAACTAACAATATGAACGAATAAATACATCCACGTGTAATATTTCCTATAAAATCGTATTTTTGATACATTTCTCGTATTTTAGAAACGACATGAATCACCTCGCGTTTCAGCATTCTCAAAACATCTGTCCGACTAAAGAAAAACATTTTCCTGCTATCGGCATAAATCTTCCTGAGTAGCATCATATTTTACTTGCCAAATACCAGGAAGAATTCAATATGAACAGGCGTATCTGCAAATAAACAATTTTACCGATTCGAGTTTTGAAATAAATTCATAACACCATATGAGTATTACATAGTGAGAATATGACGGCCACTATACACGTCCATATTGCGGCCAGGGTATGTTTGATTTCAAATAAATTTATTCTCAAGTACGTTTTTAATACCCCAAATACTTCTCGAGAGATGCGTCGTCAAGAATTTTCTTCAGATACTAGTTCAATAATATCAAGAAACTGGGGCTTCATACTTCTTCATTTGCTAATATACATATGTATATTTTTTTTAATCTATCTTAATAGTTATGTAACTAGTAACAAGACTTTTTCCGCTCAACAAGTTTTTTTCAGATTTAACTGGAGGTTAATCTAACTTTTTTATTTTATTATTATATTATATTATTATTCGCCATAAACTTCCCTTTTCAACCATACATTACAAGGTAGAATGTCTTTCTTCATCGTATCGCCAAGTTGCAATGTCTAAATTTGTCATTTTGATTTTATTGAGGTTAAGCTATGTAATTCGGATTTGGTTCGGTTTTTTTTTTCGAGACGGCGCTTTGTGGTGTTTCTGTGGAATTTTTTATGTCTGCTAAAAGTTTATGGTCCATGGAAAGTGACAATATATAATTTCATTATTTTAAAAGTACATTACCCACCCCTTTTAACTAATGACGACCCAATTACATTAAATCTAAACATTAACCTTTATTTTATGTTTATGTATTGATGTGAGGATCTTTTTCGGCACCCTGTATAATTTATTTATTTGTTTATTTATTATTTATTTATTTACACTGCTCTACAAGCACATACCCAATTATAGAGCAAGGATAGACAGAAAATGTGTACATTCATAGCAAAAGAAATATTTACAAGTAAACACTATAAACAGAAATTTCAAGATGAAGTTAAAAAGTAAGATTTTACATCAGAATTTGTTATGTGACACCTGGTATACAGCGGAGAATATTTCAGAATATTTGTTCGGAGTGCACTATATAAAATATGTCAGAATTTCTATACGCAATTCTTGGAACATATGTAGATATTGAACATCTCCAGCAAATTCGGCGAAATAATTAATATATTAACTAATTATACTCTATATCATTTTAAACACGAGTACACAGCAATAGTAATCACGTTTCGTACATAGGCTTGGAAGTCCATACTTACGTAAGAGCTGACCATGTGATAATAATCCAAGAAGGGTGAGTCTGTCTAGTAATATACCATGGTCAAGTCTATCAAAGTCTTTTGAGGAGTCTGTATAAATGACACTGTTTGCACTCTGTCATCAATTTATTCAGCAATGTACTGTGTACCAGTTACAAGACTGGTGACTTTCGAACGACCTTTCATAAAACCGTGTTAGTGGAAATTTTATTAACAATATGACGATACAATACATGTTCCATTAAAATTTACAACTTTAGAGAAATTGCATATTATGGAGATTGTTCTGTAATTTGAAATGTTTTGTTTATCCCCGTTTTTTCAGACAGGACGTACTTTAGAGGATTACCAAATCATTATAAAACTGCCTATGTAACGTGAATTCTCTATTCTTAGAGTACTTTAAAGAACGTATATCATCGTTCGCAAAATAACAGCCAGTAAATTCTACGTAAGTACGAAACTCCACCGATGCGATGGGCCATAAAACAAAACACTCCAGCGTTTGAGCAGAAACACAATCAGACGAAGTTATTAGAGTGGATGTGTGGGCCACAGCTGCTGATAAAACTTCAAGGGGAGTTTTACGGACTTTCCTATTAATACTTCTGGAAGATGATCTCTCAACAACGGGGATTATTTTCAAGTAGTGATATATGTCTAACTTCAAACGAGGGAAATTAATGTTTCCTCTTCGTTTCAATAGATATGAAATAAAGACTTCTCATAAAAGGTTATTTACTAGTAGTGGAATGCTATACAGCTTTCTTTTAATACCTAGTTAAGTGGCAAATTACAACATACAGGGTTATTCATTATACATAACAAAACATTAACATAGTTAAAAAAACATAGTACGAAATAAACTTATTGAGAAAGTTAATCAATTGGCAAAAACCCCATTCTTCTAAGTATTTACGATAAAAACGGATCAAAATTTTCTGGGACATCCAAAACACGATGTTTTTAAAAAACAAATTACTAATCCATTTTGAAAGTAGAATATAACAACCTATATGTTTGGAAAGCGGAAGCCTTTGTTTGGTATAAACAGATACAGGATGTTGTAATAGTGGCGAATTTTAATATTGAAATTGACCATATTTTAAAAACAAGTAGGACAAGCAAACATTTTTTAACATACAAAACTTTTTGAAATAGTAAATCGACTGGAGAAAACCTCATCCTTGGAAGTTCACTCTGTCAAAAAAATATTTACAATTAAAATGGGTCAAAATTTTCTGGGACATCCAAAATACGATGTACCTACTTGAAAATAAAATTAGTAACCCATTTTGCAAGTAAAGTGTGAAAAACCAAACATTTTCGGAAAGCGGAAGATTGCAGCTTTTATTTGATGTAAACAGACAGAGTGTGTTGCGTTTAAAATTGTATCGAAAAACGTTGAATTTGACCATATTTCAAAAACACCCTGTAGGACAAGTAACAAGTATTTAACATAGTATGAGAAAAATCCTTTGAAATACTAAATCGACTGGCGAAAACTGCATCCTTCTAAGTTGGCTTTGTCAAAAGATATTTACGATCGAAATGGATCAGAAATTTTTGGGACATCCAAAACACTTGTTTTTGAAAATAAAATTAGTAACCCATTTTGAAAGTAAACTGTGACAAACTATACATTTTTAGAAAGCGGAAGATTGCAGCTTTTATTTGGTGTAAACAGATATAGGGTGTTGCGTTTAAAATATTATCGAATTTTAACGTTGAATTTGATCATATTTCAAAAACACCCTGTAGGACAAGTAACAAGTATTTAAGATTCGAGAAGTAAGTCAAGAATAAGTACGAAAAAACCTTTTGGAATACTAAATCGACTGGCGAAAACCGCATCCTTCTAAGTTGGCGCTATCAAAAGATATTTACGATCAAAATGGGTCAGAAATTTCTGGGACACCCGATATGTTTGAATCCTATAAATTTGAAATTGATACCAGTTATTAATGTCTAAGTTATAAGTGCCTAAGTAAAAGCCTCTAATTGCTTCAAAATATTTTGCTCCTCATTTTTAACGCAGTTCAAATTGAAATTGAGAGCTCAATACATTTGATGGTATTTGAAGGGAATGAAAACGTGAGTTTAAAGCACTTTTTAAAGCTCGTATGATCCGTAACGGTAAACCAGCTTTTTGTAAAATCGAACTCGTTTAAACGCCCATTTTCGACTTAACACACGCCTACAACAAAGTTAACGGCTCCACGCCTTCAACAAAGTCGCTATTCACCAGCCCATTTACAGAGATGTATTTAAAGTTTCCACAATTGAATACAAATAGGTCGGAAGTGGAGCCGGCAATAATGAAAACTCCTGCTCCTGTTTCAGTATATTTCGGTCGAACAAAGCGCCGCACTGCTGTAATGGTGCTGATAGTTTGTTTGGAAAGCTTAAATGACATCTGTCTCGAATGATAGAGGAACAAGGCGGACTGAGAAATGGTGGTGTCGCCGTTGCAGCGAATTTAGAATAATTGTAATAATACTAAATTCGGTTGGTGTCATTAAGAATAGTATGTCATAAAGTAGCACAAAAAGGACTTAACATTCTCTTAAAGTTTTAAAAGAAAGATTGCGTCGAACTGCATAGAACAATTCACAGAAATATGTACGTAGACATATTGTTATTCAACAACACCAGCGCATTCGCCATTTTATAGACTAGGTCTAGGTCATAGATTCCCAAAGTGGTCTATATGAACCCCCAATGGTCAATTTAGACTTTCAGGAGGTCTATGTCAGCAACATTTAAACGTTCTGTATATGACTTGTTACACTTAACACATATTGTACATACATAATATTTATAATGGACATTATGGAAGAAATTACTTACTAAATTATATATACAAAAAAACTCGGGCGAGGCAGCACCAGACATAACTTCTTTCTTTTTTAAAATGGTCATAAAAACGACTTATCTGTTTACATATAAGTATATTTTAAACTTTTAAACAATAAAATAAATAAGGATACAGAATATGTATTCAATTTTTATTTGAAGGTGTTTGTGTCTTGATTCTACCACTTGCGATTTATTTTCAAATTTAGAAAATAGGGTTTTTCAAGATTTTTCTTGAAACTAGGTACTGATATTTTTGAAAATCTCAACACATAACCTTCGTGAGCCATAAAATGTGTAACTTTTAATTTAACCAACATTGTGTCTTAATATTATATCTTAAGGTATAGAAGTTGACAATTCAATCCCATCGAAAAATTGCACAATCTATATAGTATTATATTCATATATTTTATAATTCCAGGCTATCGGTTGTCTCCACGATCATTTTAAAATTATCTGTAATTTTTCATAAAAGTGTATTAACGAAGATTGCATCTCGAAACAAAAAACAATACACTTAAATATTAACAAACAAATTTCAACAATTACAGAACCAGTTTTATTAACTAAATACATAATGTAAATGATAGTACATATATTCACGGAATGACAAAAATTGTGTGAGGACAGCGTAAATGCATAGAATAGGAAAAAAAAACTAAACGAAACTTGTTTTAAAAATGTGAAAATTGTTTTAAAAAAATCTGGTGAACCCCCAGAAAAACTTGGAAACGGGCTGAAAAATATTTTGAAATATATATTTTTTTAATGATCAAGTAAATACAATGTTAAAATTCGTGAGTTGTTCTCAACATTTGTGCTAAAGTTAAGGAGATTTGAATTTTTATTTGACACAATTATTTCATTTCCAATATGCTGTAACTTTAAGGAAAATGGAAATTTTACATAATTAAAAATAAAAAGTATTTATATTCACATGGTAATTATGAAAGAAAAAATCAGAAACATCTTGATGCTCGTTTCCAGAATTTTTTGGAAAATGTCATTTTTTGCATTTGGGTCTTAGTAATAACCCCCAAAAATCACGAAAAACCCCTACGAAAATAATGAGATTTTAAAATTCCACCAGCTGCCACAGCCTTTTTGAATTTAACACTCATTATATTAAAAGAACTCTCATATATTTCAATGTATTATTTTTGATAAAATATAGAAATTATATCAAAAATATGTCCTGTTTTTAAGAAATTTCTTAATCATAAATACCGTCGATGTAAAACGGCCTCAAAACACGTGTATCAAATAGATTATGCTCCTTGCCGACACCTGCAAAACGGAAAAGCGTTCACACACCCCTGCAACGTATATTTCTTCCCGCGAAAAGCTGTTTTCCCGCAAGAATTAATTAAACTTTCGCCGTCCGTTTAGCGATCTTGCAGTCGCTGTGTTCGGGTGCAACGACTGCATCGGTAGGTAGGGCGCTTATTGCATATTATCCCCGGATTCATGTCAGGAACGTGCTCCTCTTAGTATTCATCTGGCGCACTTCGTGGCACCATTCCCGGGCTCGTGGCGCAAACTGCGAAGACGCGTAAATCATCGGAGTCATGCTGTGCCGATAGAGCTGCGAATTGTTATGCGGAATTTGTGTTTAACATTTTATCTTCTGCACATTTCATAAAAAATAATAGAACAGCTTAAAAAGCAGATGAAGTTTTAACATTCATGTTTGTAAAGCAAAAAAAAATCCGCTCATCGTCATTCACAGATCCGGATCATCATTAGATCCCATTAGTGTGGCATATCCAATGACGAATGACGAAGAAAGAACATGTCAGCGTGTATCCACATCAGACAGTGGATACAGTGTTGTTGCCTAGGAGGTGTTGCCCTCTATTATGATTTGACGTGTTTAAACAATATTCTGAGAGTTCTGACAATTTGTGACATCTAAATGGCGACGTCGATACACGAAAAATCATTCTAGCTTCATTGAGCTTAACGGTTTTACCGTTAGAGTGTACTTTCGGGAAGGACATCCGGTAGTTGTGACTTTATTGGTAGTTCTGACTATGTCTATCAGAATATGTACACTCGGTACAACATTCTCGTATATTTGTACATTTTCAGATTTGTTGCTTTTAAATAGTTAATTACCTAATAATTAGATATCGGTACTGTAAGAAAAGAGGAATTTTGGTTTGATTTCGTCATCGTGTCATGGGAAATAGCAAAGAAGACATATGTAATACATTTCTGTAACTGACAGTGGATGAAACAACAGTTTTTTGTGGTAATAAGGACGTTAATGTTGTAATACGAATTTTAGGTGTTTCGCATATTTCGCCCCCGACATTTACAGCTAGTAAACGGGTTTCGCAAACACGGTTAAAAGTATAGAGATAGTAGTAACACGTGCATTGTCCTCTGTAGATGTAAAAAATAATAATGTTCTGATATTAGTGACAACAAACAGCTGTTAGTGATACAAACAACTGTGCGAAATGTGCGTGGTGTGGCGTCCTCTGTCCATATGATCTATTTTGAATTTGCACCTTACAGTAGATGTGGAACCATCATTCTTTCTACAACCATATGTACAGGCCAAATCCGTTTTTTTTGTTTGCTTATTTTTATTTCTTGTACACCAGAGAACATGAATGCAAAAGGAATTCTTGAAATTCGTAAAATTATAAAAGTTATTCAGCTGAAAAGAATGCCGCCTGCGGCTCGTAAAACTCAACGCCGTTGGGGTTGAAATTTGTTTGTACTGCCACGTGGCAACTTCTTCACGCATTACAGGTTTATACTTGTATGTGTGCGTCGTCGGAAGGAAAAAGGAAATTCTTAGGCCCATCATAGCAGATTAATCGAAAGTCCAATTGTTTATAGGTAAACCGTTTGCAAAACTTTAATCGCCATTATCTCGAAACAACGTTTCTCAAACTGGTGTACATGATTTCTCGGGTTCTAATGATCCGATCGGGCTCTAATTTTTCAGGCTAACTAAGAATATATGTATATAGTTGTCGCCCGAACTAGGATTATTACGATATCTTATTTGATCGATTTTTAATAACAATAATAATGGCCAAAAAAGGCGAAAAATTCGAAAAAGTTGCTTAAACATGAACATCTTGCATAATTTTGCATAAATAAATAAGATTCCAGTTCAGGCTAAAACCACAAGTCTCACAATTAAAATGGCGCTTCATTTCAGATAACAACAGCAAGTGCTATCGTGTCCACCGTGGAGTCATGTTTCTTGGTCATAGGGAAGTCCGGTGTTGTGTAATAGAGAACACGTTTTTTTTTTTTAGTTATAAAAATATGTAAATAATCTATGTATTAGCTACAATAAGACAAAAAAAATCTACTGAAAAACGTCCAATTGATTATTTATAAAATATTCCAAAAAAAAAACCTGTGAAATAAGGCTGAATGACCGGAATACTCCCTTAACGAGAAGAAATGCAGAAAGACAGCTGGTTGTAGCAACGTATGCATAAACAATGAAGACACAAGTGATATATGTCTACATTATAACACATTTTTAGTTTTTTGGTCTCTCATATGTCCTTCCGTCAATGACATGGCGGATTACGAGTTCGACCCTGCGTTGTAGGACACTTTCCTGACCCTACATACTACTATATTGCAACAAATGAATAGATAATTCATGTCGAGGTGTTCAAACATTGTAACAAATATATTAACTCAAAATTTTTAATATCCTCTGTAAAATCGTAAAATCTTATATACTATATTTACAGTGAGATTATTTTATATTTTCTCGTTTAGATAAATATTTTACCACAAATTAGTTTCGAACTTGTGTGAAATTTCTATAACTCGTATACCATTGTCGTTTCTCCCTCATTCGAGATGTGTCAACCCCTATCAAATCATTTTTCAGACGTGTCGTGTAAGTGGATAGATATAAAATCTAACTTTAATAAATGTTTCGAAATAGTGCCCGCAGAATGTTTTTTATCACAAGAAGTGGAAATGGGAAATGTTCTCAAAGTTTCATAGCGTCATATATAGCTGGAGCAAGTAATTTTACACGTGTATTTCTATAGCTCGGAATAGATTTAAACACAGAAATAGCTATCACTTTATATTGTGTCATCTAAGAATATAAGAAATTTATCAGAATGTAATGGATATGCAAAACACTGTCACTTTCCGTCCAAAACATGTTGGGCCATCCAACGTGTATTTGTTCTATAACATTTTATGTCAATCACATGTTCTTTAAATCAAGTTAAAATGTACCTGTGTGTTTGTCCAATACCTTTCTTCAAAATTAAACATGTTTCATAAATTCATAGATTCAAGTTGCTTTTTATTTATCATTGGGATTGAAAAGTTTTGTAATCAATTTTTGAGGTTTAAAAAAACAGTAGATAAAACCTATCCTATAAGGTTTTGGGTTTTGATCTAATGAATTATAAAATTTATTGATCTTTAGAAATCTTCTTTCGATATAACATTTCCTTTTTATTACGAGTAATAAAATAGTAATAATAAATGATAAAAAATAAGGTTATTCAGAGCAGAACGACGTTAACATTTTGTTCTACCCCGTACTAGTCATTTTAGAGTACTCTCATCATTTCAAATGACGTTATAGTGGACATTTTATCTTCAAGAACGTGAATTTATTGTCATTGAATTATAAGAAAATTTTTTACAATTGCGCTTCCAAATTCACAAAAAGAATGCTGCTAACAGAACTTTTAAGGTAATCGATTTGACAGCAAAAATATAAAACGATTTTATCGCGTAGATTCTGAAATCGAACGACAAAGAGCGATTTTTCTCCCAGCAAAATTTCATATCAAAAGAGAGAAACAAATCAAATCAATCATGATGAGGCAATAAAATCGACAAAAAGCGGATATATTTCCTCTGGCAAATTCTCTGTCTGCAGCGTCTATATTTTATATTGCTCCGAAATGAATATATAGCGACGTTTTTCTATTATTTTTTTTACGACGCAACGTCTCCCGATGTCGTCGTGTGCGGGACTTGGAATGATAAAGTGACTTTTCATATACACGAGGAAATCGTGTTAAGTTATTCTTTCGTTCTTTGAATGTGTTTATTATTTTGCTATTATCTTATGTTCTTGGTTGACACCAGTTGTTTTTTATTGATGCAAGTATTTTCGTCAGTGTAAAATGCTGGCATAAAGAAAAGCTACAAAAGCTGCATTAAATATGGCTTATTTCAGAATTTAATTTTGTTTAAACCAGCTGTGACTTCACGTATTTGAACCACTGTCCAAATAATTCACTCTAAATCAAATACTTCATACAAATTATGTATCAAAGAAACTACAGATGACGCAATGATCGCGTTTTAGAAAAGTTCGAGAGTGGGTGGTACAGAAAGATTTCTATTTTATCAATGTAAAACCAATTTGTTATGGTGCAACGACCAACTCAACTTTTCACCACGGCTCACACAGGAAAAAAGTCCCAGGACGTATACCTAACACCACAAAACATCAAAATAGAAGGGCAATTTCCATAGATAAGGAGGGAAACACGCATCGGGGCCGCCATATCCACCGGTGGCCAGTTTTTCATAATGCGCATGCGCGACGTGCCGTGCATTGGCATCGCCAATTTTATTTTACAATTCAATTTTTCATACAGCAAATTGGTTGTTGCTGCATAAAAAATTGATTTGTAACCATACCCCACTTTATGATTTTATCATTCAAGGTGGAATAAATAAAAACAATTTGCTTGAAATTATTTATTTCTACAATTATAAACATTTAAAACAATACAGTATCAAAACATATTGACATAGTAAACAAAAATTATTTGAAAACAAAAAAAGTCAAAGGAGATTAAAATAAGAAAATGTTCACATCGAGATTAGGTTGTATTTAACTTGGACATACCTGCTGGACATCGTGAACATACTTCCTACTGATGAAGTAGAACGCTTGTTGTTGCATGGCTCTATAAATACAATGAAGAACACTCTAAAAACATAATATTTCATTAGGTAATATTTCATTAACTTTTCATGCACATCTTATTCTGTTCTTGTAATACTAATAATTTACATATAAGTTAGATAAGTAATTTAGCACAGTATTTACTTACCAATAAGTAGAATAATTTATATTATATCCTTAAATGCCAATCAGAAAAGAAATAATAGTTTTATCACGAAATAATGCACAAAACAATTTGATGCGAATCAAAATTTTCCATTAGGGACGCTTCCTAAAACAACAACAATCAAGTTTTAAATTAAAATGCCGCGTTTCTATTGGGTATGGATCGCCTAGACAAATAGACCTATGGGATTGCTGCCACCAATGAGACGCGGCCATTTCGTTATTTATAATTCTTCCCCAGATTTGGGGAATTATAAAAAATATGCCAACTTCAAGTCAATTATTTAATCTCTGAAAAGTATTATTATTATTATTCAAAATGTCTAGTATGACTTACTATACTTTCTTTAATGCATGTAAGTCAAAATTTTCCATTAGGGACGCTTCCTAAAACAACAACAATCAAGTTTTAAATTAAAATGCCGCGTTTCTATTGGGTATGGATCGCCTAGACAAATAGACCTATGGGATTGCTGCCACCGATGCGACGCGGCCATTTCGTTATTTATAATTCTTCCCCAGATTTGGGAATTATAAAAAAATATGCCAACTTCAAGTCATATTTAATCTCTGAAAAGTATTATTATTGTTATTATTATTATTCAAAATGTCTAGTCTAGTATGACTTACTATACTTTCTTTAATGCATGTAAGGGGGATATATCTAACATTGCGAAATGTCGCATCAGTTTGTTGCTGAAATTATTACGGCTTAAGGTGCATCTGGCAACATCGCACTGGTAGCGTGTTGCGAGGTCGTGAATGCTAGTTTCACACCCGTGCCTAACACTACAAGGAAATATTTTCTCATTACAGTTGAGCTTAACGGACCCACCGTTAGCGGTGTTCTGCCAGGAGCGACATCTAGCGGTTGCTGACCCTGTCAGACCCGCTGGAACACGTCAAGTCCTATTTATGCACAATAGAGGGCAGTCCTCTATGTTACCGCTGTAATCTTCTGGCGAAAAAATACGACGAAACTCTTGTTCATTGTTGTATCAGATATGTATGTGTATACCTATGTATATTTTAATAATATTGAAATCCGGATATCTGAATTTTCATTACATATAAACAGTGCACAGGGAGTGTTTATTCTTATTATATTAGAACACATATTTATGTGGCGATTTGACAGTTTTTGACACATTAGGTAAAAATAAGTTTTGAAGGCCTAGATTGCTACTTCTCAACGAGACAACTGAGGAAATACATCTGATGCTGTCGACTTTTTACCAATCTTATCCACTGCCTCCACTGGTTGATAATTTTATTACTGATACCGTTCATTACTTCGTACCCCCAATTCAATACTGCCATAACTTCAAATATGAAAAGGTTGCAGTTATGGCAGTATTGAATTGGGAGTACGACTTATCTTCGGTAATTCCAATGCAATTAGTTAATCTACCTGATGTTGAAGAGGGTAAGTAACTTCTGAGGCATTATATCGGATTCACAATCATTAATTAAATATTTAACCAAAGAAATTCTTCACGTATTATAAAGTAATCCAATGTCGATTCCCTACCAGTGACCAGACTGTAATGAATTTTCACAGTTTCCGCTCTTTTCAGTCCCGTGCCGAATTTAGGTTAATGATATCCCTAAAAAAAAGCTATATAGGCCCATGGAAACGGTAGAACGCCAGCGTTAATGTATCGGAAGTTGGTTTTGTATTAACGCCCGCTTGGTTCACTTTGAAATTTGACTGGTGTCCGCTACAAAAGGGCTTTCAATGACCCATACTCTCTCGCTAAAAAAAGGCCCTGGAAAAGCGGTCAACAATGGATATCGATTTCATACCGACGAAATATGAATTAAAAAGATGTAAGTGGTAATTATGTAACTCAGCAGTTAAATTTAACCAATCTAAAAAAAGAATATTTGAAAACACAAAGAATAGGTATTATATACAAATATAATTAGCATTATTCCGGAAGAACTTACATATTTGCCGATGCTTATAATAAACCTGATGTACACTGTGATGATTAAAGCTCGGAGGTTAATAATAGATGCGTACTTTACCAGGGACGGCTTCAGGATACCACTATTAGTGCGTTCCGAAATGTTAAAGAGGTCTTACCTTATACCTGTGATGGTGATTGTTGTAGGCAAGGAACCATAATCACAAGTCACATAACTTGCATACACACGGTAACCCAATATGTCCGTAGTACCACACAAATTTCCATAAATTATCAATAACTGTTCCATACGTTCAGGAGTTACGCTCTGGCGGCTGTCACAAAATGATAAAATATGTGTCCCAATGAGTAACAATAGGCTCCGCTGGTAGTGGTGTCCTTGGTAGAACGTCCGAAAACTTTTTTATTCTCTATGTTGCTTTCACAAATAATTGTTTCACATTCACTATAAGATTTTCAACATTAGGATAACAGTTTCGACAACCACTACGCTTCTGTTCTTTAATATCCGTTGTGTCGCCAATATTAAGCCATATAAGTTTATCGTGCAATTCTGAGACGATATTTTTTTTATGTTCTCACACCATGGTGCTATGTATAATCTAAGAGTTGTTTCTGCAGGCAAACTAACTAACCTCACGTCCTTTCCACTCAGCGTTCTGGACAACTTGTCTGAAATGTATAGCTATTCTAAGAGGATAGCGTTATTTCATTGAACTACGATTGTACTGTGTACTTTAGGGTGGACCTTAATATTTTTTTTTCGTTTTTTTTTTTCAGCGGTCCGGGTGAAAATCAGTTCTGGGTACCTAAAAACTTGTGCGGAAACCAAAACTGCCGCGATCGGAACCTTTTTTCCCGTGCCGCAAAGCGCCGGAAGTTTCTTATGGGATTTACATGTTAAATCACTGAAAACGTTCGATACGCTCAAAAACAATAAAAATCATCAAATCTGATAGTCACAAGGATATACTTCCATGTATTTTTTCCTCCTGAATAAGATGGAATCGTCAGATTCCGTTTATTCGTTGAGTGAAAGAAATTAGGAGCGAAAAATTGCGAAAAAACGCCAAATTAAACAAAAAAGAAATTGAAAAAAGACGAAATAATTTATTATGGGGATTGTACCTGACTCTGAGGAGTATTAACCATATCATGATTGTACATGTAGTACATGTAGTGTACATACGTACAGGAGTTGACGATGTACTTTATTAATGTGGCACATAACATCAAAGTTGGTCGTGCAAAAAAGACGTATTTTTATTCTTATACCTTAAATTTAAAACCTTACTTAATTGTCAAGGCTTTTACATTATTTGCCAGCCATTATTTATTTTACAATTGTGACAGTCACTCGTCAAATGTGTGACAATAACAAAATTTCGCTTCGATCTTCGACATAAACGCTATTTCCATCTCTTTCATTCATGGCCAGATTTGATGACTTTTTTAGATAGCTGGTTATAAAAATATCCCAGTCACGTGAAGTCCGGTCCTGGAATCTATTATTAACCTACGAGCTCTAGTGATGTTAAATATAGTACATATTGTACATAATAATGGATTTAGTAGTACTTCAAACGCGGTGTTGCTAAAACACGTCAATGGGAAATTTCCTAGAAAATAATTTGCATATGTTTAATCGCCTATTTATGGACATCGAGCTATTCCGCTCGGCTTCAGCTATTTTTAGAAAGCGTCTGGGTTTATCCGTGTCTATCTAAATTAATCTAAAGATTCCTTTTGTGCTTAACGATCCGTTAAATTTTTCTGTGCTCAAAAATTCGATTTAGAAAATGAAAAAGTTTAAAAGGTTACAATAAACTTTTACTAAAAGTGTATTCGCGACTAGAATAGTGAAGTGGAAATCTTTCATTATTCATTTAGGCCCTCGTTGATCACTTGTAATTATTGTTTTTCGTTGTTAGCTTGTTTTAGGATAACGAGTTGATTCTATATATTTTTCCATTTTCGAAGAAATTTGCAGTAAAGTGAAAAACTATTTTCCAATATCTCGCCTAGATGTTTTCAATGAAAAATACTTGGAGTGTTGTACCACGTGTTCTATTTAAAAGGTGGCAGTTGGCTTTACCTGTATATTATTCATTTATTTTAGTTGGCATACCATGTATTAAGCCCATTTTATTATGTACTTATTTATTTTATTGGCTACAATTTGGCAATTAAAACTTTAAATAATCCTGACCTTATAACGTATTGTGAATCAATTTTCTTCGAGTTATTGTACAGATTATGTGAAATTAGCGAATTAAACACTAATTTCCACGTACATGTAACATTCTACAAGTTGATTCACAATTAACATAAAACTACAATTAGGTATCACATAAAAGTTTAATTGCCAATTGTAAAACTGGGTCTTCTCTGAGGAACATCACGGATTTCCTGAAAAAGAAAGGCAATGGACCACTTGCAATACATGGAGCAATACCACATGCCTGCTCACTAAAGATTTCGTTTTTTTTTTTTGTTTTCAAACAAGTAAAAACAATTTGTCGTCACTTTTTGCAATCGTCACTGTTAGCCAACGATGTGGTACTCACATTCAGTTTTTATTAAAACTTCTTTCAGTTTTTCACAATTTGCTATTTAGAATTTCGAATACGAGAAGAAGTAATATTATCGGTTTGTTGCAACGTCTCTGACTAAAAATTTTATTACTGTCAGCAAATTATTCTGAGATTTGCAGTCGATTTGAAACGTATTGGAAATACTTATAAACACCAATGTGTTTATTTTGACTGTTAAAACGCTAAAAAAATAATGTACATATCCCTGACGATTGGCAACTGTTGCTGTTTTCTGATGCTGTTGAAACAACCCTAATACGAATACATAATAAAGAGTATAGTCCTTTTGAAAATACCTCTTGAGGGTCATAGTTCCATATTTCTTGAAAAACTTTTAACAAAGAATGGTATATCTCTACTAATTGTGACTATACTGAGGCTGTACTGTCAAAATCTCGGTACCTGATATATTTCCAAATAAAGCATAACTGAAATCTATTATACCAAGTTATGTAGTTAACTTCTTCATTATCGTTTTGCATCGCTTATATATAATAAACTAGTAAGACGTAATTGCTGTATCTTATCAATGAGTTCTGAAAGCCGCAGGCCGATTTATTTCGAAACACATGAATAATGAATACAAATTGAATTAACAGTGTACGAGGTGTGTAAATTAAGTAATGAGACTGTTTTCTTTTTAATTATTTTATTCGAATAGAATTACAATTCAGGATTATCTCCAAAATAACTTTCTTAGGAAGCCACACAGCGCTGGAGACGGTTCTTCCATCCCTGATAGTAATGCTGTAACTCATATATAGGAATAACCTTCAGCTGGTTAGTTACAGCCATTTGAATGTGTTCTGTGGTCCCAAAATTACGTCCCTTGAGGTGATTTTTCAATCTCGGAAAGGGAAAAAAAGTCATAAGGACTCAAGTCAAGCGAATAAGGAGGCTGAGGAGCCACGGGAATGTTTTACTGGCTAAAAACTCGTTTACTGAAATGGCTGTGTGACAAGGCGCATTGTCGGGATGCAACATCCAGTTGTTCTTGATGTTTGATCTCACATGGATTACCCTTTTTCGAAGTTTTTAAAGGACCTCTCTATAAAAGTGTTGATTTACTGTTTGACCTGGAGGCACAAACTCTTTGTGCACCATTCCCTGGCTATTAAAAAAGCAAATCAGCATGCATTTGATCTTCGACTTGTTAATTCTTGCTTTTCTGCACCAGTAATACATTCAGATTTGTCTCATACCCAATTTGTTATTTAAAATTTGATGAGCAGTAGTGTGATTCAAATTTAACTCTTCCCCGATAATTCTTGTCGTCAACCGACGATCTGATTGCACAAGATTCCGTATTCAATCGACATTTTCATCGTTTCTTGAAGATGAAGGCCTTCCACTGCGTGGTTCATCTTCAATCGACTCTCTTCCTTCTGAGATTGCCTTAAACAGTCGAAAAACCCGGGCTCTTGAAGAAACACTGTCTCCGTAGGCGTGTTGAAGTTTTGCAAAAGTTTTGTAAAAGAAAAAACCGGTTTACGAAAACTATCACAAAGAACAAACAAATGCCTCTAACAAGTTCAAACTTATACTGAAGTTTAACATTATATATTAACTTACCGCCCTTCCAAGTCCCGTCTCCGCAGTGTTACTAGATCGGGCGCTACGTTGCCAGTCTCGTTACTTAATTTACACACCTCGTATCTCACGCGTTCCTGTCCCCTGGATGTTTGCTGTGTGATTTATTTATACCGTACCACCGCAAGTGGAATATTCGATTTAATATATTTTATTGAAATCGAGATTGTGCCACGTTCTCATTGTTGTGATATGATCTGCCTTTCAATACTTGTTTATATCCATTGGAACTGAATACGTGGCAGTCTCAAAGGGACTTTCTTTGCACTTCAATTCAATCACATTGACCTTATATTTACCGTGTATGAAAAAAGTTCTTAGCTATGCGATTTGCTTATATATGTTATACAAAGTGGTGCAAAAGTCTGAAATTAAATACTGGCATGAATTATTGGTTTAATTAGCTTTGTCCTTAAGTACATTTATGAAAAATATCCCAAATACTTTTTTGAAATATGACATCATCACTTCTTTAAATTGAACCCAAACTTTTTAAGTTAGATAATAATTTTAAATTCGTATTTGATCGTAAAGTCTGATCATAACAAATAATGATGAAAATGATGAAGAACAAATCCTGATTCAAAAATCCATTTCTGCTTCAAAATCGTTTTTTTCAAATTTATTCATACATGTTTCTGCCCTCGTTCCCATGCATAATTCGAAATTTATCACAAATATTTAATATACGATTAATCCTAACATTTTCCCGCGATAAGAGCGCTGAGAAATACCCATTTTGTAAAAATGTATTTTTCGTCCAAAAATGATTAAATGATGGTGTTTGGGCAATTTGAGGCCATCCATCCTAAAAACTTGGCTGCGCTTAGGTTTTTGGACGGGGGAATCGAATGCGCTATGTTAAAAGATGATCCGTTTGGGGCTAAGGTTATTTTTGGCCAATTTAAAAAATTAAAAGTCTAAAAAATTGTCTAAAATGGACCAATTCCTTTTTTAGATATTTTCATTGGAAAGAACGGGAAATTTCTGCAAATAACCTATATGGAAATCTCGATTCGTTATACTTGAACAGAGTTATAAATTACCGAAATAATCAAGATTTTTAAAAATTCGCGTTTGTTCCAATATTTAAAAAATCATAACTCGGGAATGGAGTGTCCAATTGAGCAAAAAATTTTGAGATTCGGGCACACATAAACCCGAAGTTTGAGCGATAATTTTTTTGGCCATATCCAGTTGGCATGGACTACACCATATACAGTAAGCGGCACCCTAATGCGTACATAGTCGAATGAAGGGCAATTGATTATTTAACTTCTTTATTGAGCAGATGTAAACATGAGGTGAGAACCAATTGCGATCCAGTCGCTAGCGCAGGCGTATGAAAGGCATACTGTTTGTCGGTAGGACTGTTTGAGTTAAGATTTGAAATACCATTTTATATTTTATTCTGGTTTAGTGCCTGATTAGAAAAGTGCGTTATTACGAGCTTATTGTAGAAGCACTACATACATTGATAAAAATAAAAATGGATATTTATCACATTGACGAAAAAGTTCAAATAATTAAATGGTATTTTGGTGGTCGGTCTGTAAGGGACATTAAATTTGACATGCGCAGATACTACTAACATGAACATGGTGTCAGATTTTCACAATGGAGGCGGACTCGGGTCATTATTATTACAAAACGATAGGTCACAGAAAATTAAAACGTACCTACTAAAGGGCTAACTATTACAAAATGGAGCCGTATTTATGTGTGGTAATGTTAGTGGTCCCGAAACATGGCACTTAAAAGAACTTATCCACGAAGCTCATAAAATTTCGACCTAAAAATGCGAAGAAATTTGATTCACAGGTTATAATGATAGTTAGATTTTTAATGACCAGTTATAAAAGTGGGGCATACAGGATCCGTGTTGTTTCCATAGATCACAAGTCGGTGATAACAATACACTATTGATTTTTTTCGTGTTTTGATAGACAATTGCGGTTTCCTTACAATTGATTAGAATTTACTTCATCTATTTTACCTTTAAACCGACAAAATATTCGAGTTTTACTTGCCAAATTTTTATACTTGCCAAACGGATATTTGGAACAGGTCTGCCTTTGAAGGAACACTCGTTTTTTCAGGGTATACCTATTCCAAATCCCTGCTCCCATAATACCTGTTTTAAGACAAGGAAGGCTCTAATACTTCGTCAGATTAAAGGTAAAATTAATTAGTAACACAAAATCAGTTGTAACAAAACTGCAACTGTTTAACAAAAGACGAAAAAAGTTATTAAAAATATGCCCTGCAAAATATCATTAGCTAGTTAAAAAGTAATGTTACTCTTTGTATTAAACAATTTATGAGTTTTAATGGGTAAGTCCTTTTAAGTTTCATTTTTCGTGAGCACTGACATTACCACATCTAAATACCGTCGTGTAATAGTACGCTTCCTAGTACGTTTATTCGAATATTCACTGATGTATTCTGATGTATTTTCTGTGTATCGCTTTGCAATAATAGTGACCTGAGCCCGACTCTGACCTGAGCTACGATTCGCCGAAATTTTGTAGGCTGAAGCCGACGCATTGGACCGTTCGTTCTGCCTTGTTTCGCTGAACGTTGTCATATCAACATAATATTCCTATTATATATTTTAAAATTGTTTCACAGCTGTTTAAAGTAATATTAACTGTTTAAAATTATTTCACAGTAGTAGAAAAAAGATAAGATTAAACTTTATTACACGATACGCAACGCAGTCTGAAAATTAAATTGGCTTATATTAATTGATCGTACATCAATGCATTTTGTAAATATAGGGTTTTTATAAAGACTTTTTATGCAGAGTTAAGAGTTACAGTTAGACATGGCAACGTTGCTCTTTAGATATCCGCTAAAACCCCCTCTTACGTTTATGCACAACCAAGCCCCCCCCACCCCTCCGGCCCAAGTAAATTCGCCTAACTATGACATAAAAATGTATTATTTAATATGTATTTAATATCCACCTACGTATGTATGCACTAGGCTGCCGCTTACTGTATATGTTTTATAAAACTTATTTTTTTTTGCAACGCGCTGGACCTCGGGACAAAGCGAATGTCACCTGACCGCTGACCGACTGCGCCTTCTAGTGGCACACATTCGTGATGTATGCGGGCCGACGAGAGACCAGCCGCCCGTGGTCCGCGACCGGGAAGATGAGTCAGTCGCCCGACGCAATTACCGATGGGTGTGCTGATAAAATTATGTGGGTGATTTGCCGACCGAACGCTCGGCGGTTTTGCGCCGAGCCATAAACAATAACCCATCCGCGCCCGCCGGCCTTCCTCACCCTCCCTCGCTCCAGCGGCGTAGACAGATTGGGGCCGGGGAGGGGGGGGATAGTAGACACCCCTCGATCCGCCGAGGAGTTCCAATGACTAAAAGTTTTTGTAGACAGAATAAGGCGAAGAGAATAGCTTGTAGGCAAAGTTTTTTCTTTGACAAATAAATAGTGGTTCTAACCTGTTATAAGAGTAAATAAAAAGATACTTAAAAATACGCGTACATGTTCTTTTCATCATAGTTACCGCGGCTACTGGTACCTTTACTTTTGGAGATAGAAAAAAGCTTTCCAATGGAAAGCCCCACAGCTTTTCACAAGGGTGTAATACAATTGAAATATGCCCTATGACATAAAAAAGCGTTTCACAAAGATTAAACTATTTCAGTTTTATATTAAGCCTGTTTTACCATCGTTAATGTGGTTTTTAGATTTTTTTTCTCCGTGTCTACTCTTAAAACGGCAAAATTTCAGGGCAGAGACCATGTTGCAAAATGGAAATTCAAACTTAGAAAAAATCCAAAATATTTCATTTCTCGACATTTTTTCGACATTTTTGTATTTACCGGACAATTCTACACATATTTCATGTAAGATACCCTATACCTATCTTCAACCGTTTTCGAGATTTTCAAAGTCAAACAATGATACATGCAACATGCAATAGAGAATTAATACGCCGTTTAGAAGCTTGTGTCCAAACTGGCGGAGCTCAATTTGAAAATGTATTAAACTAATTGCTTATAATTACTGAAATATCCCATTGATCTGATTAAAATTACTTTTAACAATGCCTCTCAATTGTTTCAAAACTGACAGGCAAACTGAAAATTCATTGTATTGTAAAATAATAGCTGTTTGACTTTGAAAATCTCGAAAACGATAGGTATAGGGTATGTTACATGAAGTATGTGTAGAATTGTTCGGTAAATACAAAAATGTCGAAAAATACAGGGTGTTGTATTTAAAAAACTTATATTGACACTGACATAACCTCAAGGTCACTAGCACATGTCAAACGGAATATGTCATTTTATAGGCCTCATGAATTCAAGTAACTTTTATATATAAAATTTTTGCTAACTATCCTGGGTGAGCAGATAAAGTCTGTAAACTAAAAGCTGAGACACCCAGTGTATCATTTATAACGACGTTGAAGGGACCGGCGAAATTCGGTCGGTATAACCGGAGGTCCCTATATCCAAACACCATGTACTTAATCAAAAATTCTTTATTCATAATAGAAAAGAGTACACTTAAATATACATGGGTACAGAAAGCTGAAACAACAATGATATATTTTAATATGTAGATAGGTACTTACTAATTGATTCTGCAAAGAAAACTTAACAGTTAAATTTTGATTATATTTTAACTATTAAAAATCTGTTCATTTTGATTTGTATTTGTAATTTTTTGTTTTCTAAAAAGTTTATTTCGGTAACTTTTTCAAATGTAGCAAAGCAAAATCTGTTTTAGACTCCTTTATGCTGACATTAGACTCTCCAGCTTCCAAACGCCAAACAATTGTGGCTTTTTTCAGCGATTTTAAACGCTTTTCGTGTCGTCATCAAATCAGTTTTATTTTCTTTAAATAATGTTTGTTAAAGCAAAACGAAGGACGTAATTCAGAAACTTTTAGGTAACCACTGGCCACTAAACTCTGAACTGAAATCTATATGTTGCGTTGGCCTTCGTAACTCTGTAATTTCCCTAACTTTCGGTACTTTCCCAGCGTTTTCTTGTCGCGCGTGGCGCGTCCGTCATTATAAGCGATAACTGACCTAACATTTCACTACATATTTTGTCGTTATATTCGTTTCGTCGTAATATCTGATGTTATAAACGATATCTACCTACTGTATATTTTTTGCCACTATCAAAAATTAAATGCAAACAGTATCTGTTTGGATTACATCACACTTTATTCTTTATTCATATTGCTACTAAGACTTAATAACAACAGCTGAATAATTGTAATGTATTTTGGCCCGCAATTACGTCAGGATTTTTTACATTCAAAAATACCAATGATTATATGGAATTTCCAAGATGTTTTTGACTGTAAAAATAGCCTGACGTATATTGCCAAAACTGAGTTCAAATTCGATTTCGGTGGACCGAATTTCACGAGAGTCCTGGTTCTAGTTCATAGTGCACACAACTTTTTTATTTGGGCCTAGAGGACAACAAAAACAAAGTTTTCTGCGCCATTGAGTAAATCATGGTAGTGGAAAAAAGTTTCGGTGTGATTTTGTTTCAGTGCCAAAGCTTCCCCGAACCACCTTGGATTTTCTAAACATACGTATTGGCCCCTTCCATTTCTGATCGCCAACTACGCCGCTGCCTCGCTCGTCCACCCTCGCGGCCGGAAATTCAAAACCCATACGGGCAAGGCCGACACGATGCAGCTAGCCGCCGACAGTAATGCATTTCATGACCGTCTGCACATCAAATCACCGTGAAATGTCGTTCGTCCATTGTCAGCCGGCCAACTTTATACTTCATTTGTTTCGGTCGCCCCGAGAGAGATGCGCAAAGCCGTCGGTACGCCAGCAGCGCGCCAACGCGGTTGGATGATTGATTAGGGGACGACCAGGTACATACGGGGTGCTATTTAAAGCTTCCACGTGGGAGGAAAAAATTTTCCGTACGATCGACCTGACCCGCAATTAGAACAGTGTTATTTAGGGGGTTCGTTCACAGAACCTGATGAGAGAGAGAGAGAGAGGGGTGACCTTTCACGTAATAACAGTGACCTTTTTTGGTTCGTTAAAAAAGGACACACTCGAACCCCTCTTAAGTCCAAACTTTTTCGTGTTTTAACTGCAAAAAGAAATATTTAGAGATATACCACAGCACTTGTTATAACGAAAAATGAGCCAACTGAACGAAAAAGTCAACGTACGTATACCCAGTCGTGCGTGACAAAGTTCAATTTGATTGTTTTGTTGTTGATTCAATCTTTTTTCCTTGAATCCGTTGCGTAGTGAGTTAATTCAATTTTCAGGAAAGAAGATTTATTAAAAGATTTTCATTTGCAGAGGAATTACAGGTCATCGAATATTTTAAAAATGGGATGAAAAACAAAGGATCTCTCAGAAAAGTACAAAAGTGCACCACTCGGCCATCTCAAAAATCATTCACAATAAAGACAAAATACTACAACACAAGGAAACTAGGGAAAAATAGGGCGCAAATAAATATGTACTCAGATATTCATCAGTTCACGATAGTCTTTTTGAGAAATGTACATTTTTGTGGTTCTGTCAGAAGAGAGCACTCGGCGAACCTGTGACTGGGCCTGTTCTACAAGCAAAAGCCAAGCAATTTCATGCAAGTCTTAACGTGGACTCCAATTTTTCGGCGAGTAATGGCTGGCTTGCCAGATTTAAGAAATGTCACGGGATAAGATAAGCAAAGTAAGTACACAACTTTATTTACATCGTATGTGCATGGAAAAGACGTTTTTCCATGCACATATAATGAAAAATATTGTAAGTTACACGGGAGAAAAAACAATTTTCTACGAATGTGGCGTTATCAGCGCCAACCGAAGACGAGGATGATGCCACGCGAGTGAAATATGTCAGTGTATATATAATATGTCAATGTAATGTACTATTAAATACGCCAGAAACAAAGAAAGTTGAACAATTTTGACATGTTTGCTCTTTTTTTAGATTCTTCTTTTAGATCTTAATATTGGACAATGCACCAGCACATCCTTCGTCTACAGAGTTGAACAAAATCGATTTTTAGTCGTATACTTGCCACCTAATGTGACGTCACTTATTTAGCCGATGGATCAGGGCGTAATTTCGGCTTTAAAACGACGCTACAAGACCATGTTTTTAAATGAATTCTTAGCTAAGGAATTTGAAGAGAAATGAAGTGTAGACGAATTCATCAAAAAATGGAATGTCCGAGACTGTTTCCATTTCTTACAAAATGCCTGGGACAGTGTTACAATAGATAGATACTCTCAAGAATTGGTGGAAAAATCTACTACAGCTTCATCTTGCTGGTCCTGTACAAACGCAAACTGTCGCAGGATTACTTGAAGTGATATGACGTATTCCCGGCTGCGGTGAAATGTCTCTCAAGGAAGTCGAGAATTGGATAGATAAAGACCAATATGAACCGCCGTATAAAGTTTTTAATGATTCGCAATTGATTGAAATTGCCAAAGGGGGGGATAGAAGAAAGTGACTCCGAAGAAGAATTACTGAATTCCAATAACAATAAGGATTCAGATGAAGAGTCCCCGAACTTTCCTCCTCCATCGCTAGATGAAGTATTGCCATCGATTTTGCAGATTCGCCGTTGGAGTCGTGGAAACAAAATAGTCACAGTCGAAGAAAATCGTAGTCTTGACAGTTTGATGGAGAAGATGGTGCAATTGAAAATAAATATTTTGTAAATTAATAATAATAGTTTTATTGCTTTTGAGAGTGGATATACCCCTATAAATATGCAAATATGTAGTAAAACAAGAAACCAAAAAAATTATTTTCATTCCGCTATTTTAAAAGACACCTAACCTATTTTAAAGGTGAGATGTCTATATTTAATGTATTACACAATAATTATTTTTAATAAAAATTGTACATTCATGCGAGAATCCAATTTCCAAACGTAGTTCTAAAACTTTTACAGGCGGCGACTTAAGCGGGACGGTTTTGGGACATAATAGGGGGAAACGTGGTGAAATAAGAGAGGATGTGAATTAAGCGAATGTGACTTAAGAGGGGTTCGAGAGTACTTTTTTGTATCGAAGTCATATCATATAGGGATTTCGTCATGTTTATTATATAACGAACTTAAGGGGCTACATTTGAAAAAAATCGATTGTTTACATTTTCTTATTGTATGTAGTCTTAAGAATGACCCCTACAAATTTTAAGCCGATATCTCAAAAATTCTTGGAGATACAAAGCTTTGAATAACACTCGGCGGAACGTCTAATGCTCCTACCTGCGCGCAAGAATTGCCACCTCCCATCACGCTAGAAACAAAGGTCTGTACAATGAAAGGATTATCCTCAAATGATGCCCAAATTGCAGAGGAAGGTGCCCTGTATGGACCCGGAATCGCTGATTAGAGGTAAAGTGCATATGTAATACGTAAATGCCTATAAAACAGTACCCAAAACTTTAAACGCGTTTTTCTCAAAATTGTATTTTTCAAAGCGGCGGGCCCCTTATATATCGAGAACCGATCGATAGATTTTTATGAAATTTGGTACAGTGGCGTAAAAAAACCTTTGTCTTTTGACTGACGATCTCACCTTTTTGAACAAATAAAAATTGTTTAAACAAATTACTAACAAAGGGGATAAATTTAGGTACATAAATTTCGCGTCTTGCCAATCGATCTTTTAGAGCATAATTCTCATAATTTGCGATCGTCAATCAATTGTACTTATATGTTAGTAACTTAAAAAAATTTGTGTCCTCTGATTTCAGACGACTGGTTTTGGCAGGAGAAGGGGCACCACTGAGCCTTTACCAAAAAGCCTGCTTCGGTTTAGACGGATGTAGCTCCATCTATTTTTAGTGTATTTTTCAATTACTTGGGTGTAAAATGAAGGCATTAAAATTACCTTAAATTGAAAAAAAAAACGTTTTATTATCTTTTATCGTTCCCGAGAAAATGCGTTCCAAAGTTCGACCTTATGTTTGAGCCTCTAGCTGGATGCAGCCCCTTAATAAAACATTTTTACGTCTTGGGCAGGTCATGGGCATTAAATCAAACAAAAAAATGATTAGACACTAATAATATAGACCGAAGTTTTAGAATATGCTGTCAGAAAACCAATCGAAATAAAAATGCAGCGGACATTATTTTTTTTTAAGGGGAACAACCTGTAATGTTCTTCAAACTACAACGATTTAATATGTACTATTTTAATATTTTGAAATTTTCTGTATATTTACACTAATACCAGAACAATAAACCAGACATACTAAACACCTCAAATGATTATTTAAGTTGGCTGTGAAAGAAATAATTTAAATCAATTATCACTTTTAGGTGCATCTTTTAATAAGCCATTTTACTGTATTGTATATTCTGATAAAATACATATTTCGTAAAATTGACAGACGCATCAATAATTACAAAAATATGTTAAACAAATTAATAGCCTGTAACATTTGTTTCACTGATATTCACTCGTATAAGTCACAAAGGAATTAATAGACAGCAAAAGTACATAGTCTTCCATTAAAAAAGTGATATGTATTAATTACCTACATTTTTCTTTAAATTGGTTTTTTTTTTGGACGTCATATTCTGATTTTTTTTTCGTAGCTCTAAAAATAACGGAGAAAAGGAAGGTTTTCAAGAATCCATCCTTTAGAGACATACGCAGAATCAATGCTCTATTTTTTTTTGCTCTTTTAATAGTTCAGTATTTTTTATTTTTCAGTAAGTTTGATCAAAATATCCTTTGTAGTAGGGCTTTTATTGTTTTTTAATTTTGCGTCCTAGATGGCCTTGTGTTTTGCATGGCTAACTAACTATATGTTTGCAAGTAGATTTTAACGACTTTATCTTACGAGACTATATTGATTTAAGACGGTTACAAAAGAAGACTTTTACAGGAATGCGTCAGTCTTAGATGAAACACACTGTAATATACAAAAATGCTCGAACGTTTAAAATTAATAATCAATTACAAGAGACAGGTGCTGCTAGTAGCTATAAAAACGGTACGTTTATTTTATTTATATAGATAATTACAAGTTATAGTCTAAACCTTAAGTGCGCCGATATTTTGTCGTTGAGTGTATTATTAATATAGGCGTTCGCAAATCCCGCATAAATAATATTTAATTGTGACGTCACATCAAATCCAAAATTAACCAGTTTTTCCCGCCTCTTCCATCAATAACCTTAATCCCTGTTATCCAAAGAACCATCGTCCGCTGCTTAAGGCATTTGCCCACTTATATTTTTCGTGTCTACTCACACTACACTGTGAACTACGCTAATTTCCATAACTATCTTGGTATAGACAAGAACAGAGAATAAAGAATAAATGACTGAAGAAAATACGCAGAAAATGTTAGATTTATCCGAAAAATAGTTAGTAGTTTTAGTATTTTTTTTTTTCGTAAAAGGTCCTCTTCTTTTTTCCTTTTAAAATATTCATAATCCTACTACCTCGTTTTCCATTTCTGGTGTTTCCGTTTAATCTTATATTTTGTCGTTTTGAGGCTTTAGGTAGTACAGACCAGCCACCAAAATATTAGCAAATGTTGATAATACATTGACGCATGTTGCGAACATATTTGTTGGCATATGAATACATGTTTCCACAGTGTTGCACACTCAAACCAAACTCAGTTTTGAAGTAAAAATGGAACTGACTACTGCTGCTGGTGTTGCTTACATCATAACAGCTGCCCATACTCAACATAATGGTGACATGCCATGGTGATAACTAAATGTCTGTGTACGATATTTAGTTACAGGTGAATCGTTTATGAGTCTAGTGTTTTTGAATTGTTGATAACACCGTCCTGACAGCGATGTTTTCCTCTCAATTCTGGAATTGATGACTTGTTGACAACAGCATCCAGACTGAGAGATGTTAGACGAGAGGCAACAAACTTCTTGGATGCTATGCCACCCGATGTTGATGAGTATCCATTAACTTGTTGCATGTTGACGACGCTGATATCAACATGTTCTTAACACATTTTGATGCTGAAGGAGAATAGTATTCGGCGTAGCCATAGATTCAACTTGAACACTTTCCAACTTACACCGAAATACTCTTTTGCACCCAACTAGTGCGTTTCGCCAATCATGATGGTATCATCAGGAGCTCGCTCATTAAAACTAAAAGCTTTTGAGTAAAATTTGCTAAAAAGTGTATCTGTGTTAAGTGCAAATGTGTTCAAGTGTGAACGTTTTGTTGTCCGGTCTGTACTTACCTTTAACAATATGCCTGCGCCGTTCCTACGCTCTCAGATGTTGCTGTCCACGGACAGCGCGTACTCTTCCTATTTGTCTTCGTGTACGGCTAATTGGCGCAGTTACTTAACACATGCAGCCCCATAAATCAAGGTAATAATGTGGCAGGCCAGTCGGCATTAATAATGCCAGCAATTTATCTGACGTTATTAAAAATCGCCAGTTAGCCGGTAGCCGAGAAGTCAAGATCACTCGCTGATGGAAATGGTCTGGATGATATCTGCAATGGGGGCGAGCGGGGTAAATAGAGGAAAATAACCAAATATGGAATGGTATCTTATATGGAATACCACGATTTTTCAGAAAATAAAAGTTCGAAACGCAATACATGACTATTTTCTGTCTCATTCACTCACTTTACTATCATACTTACATTACCACGTCAGTCGGGTGAACGCTGTACTTGTGGCAGAAGTGTATTGTTTTATCGCCGCTCGGAAACTTTTGAAGGTACGTAAAAAATCAGTATTTTTTCTATGATATATATGTATACATATGTGTTATATGATAAAACATGTCGATATTATGTTTATTTTAATATTTTGCGTCCTCTTGTAATTAAAATTTGGTAGCTTGTAAAAATATTAACACAAGTTTGAACCGGTATGAAAATCCAAATATGGACAGTCTAAATATGGAATATTCCATTGTTTAATGCGTCAGGTGATCCACTTGCTACAAGTCTTTTAATAATAATATATTATATTTATTTAAAATGTTGTCTCACAATCAACCAAACAATCTTTACCAAAAACTGGAATGAAGAAAAAAGGGAGTTCCGGAAAAAATGGACTATATAAAGGCGGCCCTTCTTTTTTTAAAGCCCCTTTCCCGCCCCCCCCCAAAACCCCTTTTCCGCCTACGCCAAAAAGATGAAATGTCTCCACATTCCGCAGCAGCCACTAAATTAGGTAGAAAAACAGTATTGGGCTCACAACTTGAAAGTCAGTTGGTAGACTATTTACCTATTGATTATGGAGAGCAAGCTTCATGATTTGACGAGAACAAATCTACGCCGAATGGCATATATGCTTGCAAAACGAATCAACTTGTAAAAATCATAGGTGGTTGACTGGCAAAAATGGTTAAAATTATTTTGATATCGTCATAAGGAAAAGCTTTCAGTAAGAAGACCCACTGGTACATACCTTGCTAGACTATTTGGATTTGATAAGGAAAAAGCGGAAGCCTTCTTTAACCTTCTCGAGGACACTAAAAATAACTATCCACTATCAAGTAAGATACCCCAAATCATCGGTAACAGAGAAAAACGACATATAGCTTCACTTATATCAGCTATAATGTAAGACTGACTCTGAAGATGAAGGTTCTGGGGAAGATGATACTATTCATTTTGATAGAGATAGCGAACCTTATGAATTAATGAGTAAGAATCTTCCTGACTCTGTTGATACAGAATGTATGTTCTGAAAAAGACTATTTTCCGAGGATATTAGAACAGAAACTTGGATTAAGTGCCCAAGTGCACTTTGGCACATGGATTTGTGATTTTTGGAATTGTTTTGCCAAATTATTGCTCTAAGTTTAAGTCTATTTTTGTTAGTAAATTGACTTACTTCATATTATTTACCATAATTATTTGATCTCATAGAAGTTCAAGTCTATTTTTGTTATTAAAATTGTGCCTTAGGCTTATATTCCATATTTAGGTACCTATTCCATAGTTAGACCCTCATTTGTTATTTTGTTTTTATGTTCGATGTTATGTTTTGTTTATATTGTTAATTATTACATACAAGGATGTTAATTACTTACGTAAAAATGTATGGATGATTAGGATTACTATTAACCTTTTAGCATTTATAATAAGTTTTTTTTCTTATATCCATAAAACAAAATGGTATCCCATATTTGGTTATTTTCCTCTAACGTATTCGAAATAATAACAATAAGCTGAAATTTTCACCCACGTTTATTAAGCGGAGCCGATCGCCAGCATCGGAATAACATTTGCACACAACTTCTCTCTCGCCGTCGTCGTTTTGACTGGTTGAACAATCTTGTTACAGAGGATGAAAAGTGGGTGATCTTTATGTAATTCACAGCCGTAAACACCAGTGAGTAGACGCAAGTGCTCCAGCACAGTCGGTGTTTAAACCAGACGTTCACCCGAGAAAGGTGATGTTGTCAGTTTGGTGGAGCCTTAGGCGTGTATCACTTAGGTTTAAGAGTTCAAGGCTTAACTCTGAATTTAAGTTCTGCCCCATCCACCTACAGGACCCATTCTGTACCCTAAGAAAATTTGTATTTAATTGATAAATCATTTGATGATCATTACCATCTACAAAAAGTCATACACAACTTTTTCGCTTCACAACCGAGTGAGTTCTGAGAACGTATTCGCAGTCTATAAAATAAATAATCATATTTGAACATACTACCAAGGCTTAGTACTTTTGAATCAACCGGCTATTAAGGCAATTTTTTGGTGGGCAACATTTCAATTCTTCAATGGATTTTTTTCGACGTTTTGACTTTCTGAAACCATCAACAATATATTGTAATGTTGTACTTCTTTGTACTTCATTGTACTTCTAATCCGTAATATATTACGGATTAGAAGTTTTCAACCGTAATATCAACGAAATCCCAACGAAAGAGTTGACTGTCTGGATACAGTTACTTCAAAACTGTACGAAAATTTGTTGTAATTGATTATGATTCGTTGTTGAAAATAAAAAAGAAATTGTAAGAAAAACAGAGAACGTAATAGTTAGTTTATTCCATTTTGTTTCGACTTCGTATAAACGTACGTATCTACATATTTTATGGAGTGTACCATATCGCTGATTGCTGTACATTTCTCCACGTTACCTTATTGGCCAGCAATTTCCAATAAGCCATTGCGTAATTGAGCCGGGTCCCGCTAGGTGGTCTCCAGATTTAATCTTATGAATGAAATTTACGCGGCCGTTAGTACGAGCGACAAGCTCACTTTGTTTATGGTATCGATCTTGCGTTCAATTGAAAGTATCACCAAGCCTAAATTAAACGGGAACGTGACTGAAATTTGTTCCTTTTCATTGATAATTCGACAATAGGCAGCTTTGGATTTCGATTAGGGGAGAGCGGGACTAGGGTACAGATATAGATCGCCTCTGCACATGAAATGTTACAACTTAACATATTTTGTTTTATTGGGATGAGCTTCAACAATGTGGCCTTACTTAAGTTTAATAGGCTTACCAGAATAAAATACACTGTATTTGATTTATTAATTACAAAAACTGAGTTACGATAACTACTCGTGAACAAATGAATGACAATGAACTATGCAGGTACACAGTACGCCTGGAATAGCTTTGCCCCCGAATTGCGCATAACCAAGATATTATGAGGTAGTACACCCATATCCGAGATATACAACGAAAGTCGTCGTACACCCACTTTTTGAAGTTTGCTTAAATTCTGATAATTTTTATATTACAGCATTGATTTTTTGTTTGCTTCTGATTACAGCTTGAGAGATTCTGTGTCTAATAAGCCCTAGTTGAAGACGGCATATCGATTGTGTGAAAAGGTATCGCTAAAAAAGTAATATTTCCATGTTTTCAAAGAAACTCCGTTAATAAGTCCGAAAATAGTAAATCCCTTTCGAAGTTATTGGACTCGTATTAAAGAGAAATCTTCAGTGTATTTATTTGACTAACTGAGTCATTTTGTAAAATTTTTTCCTAGAAACATTTCTAAAGTAGAATAAAAAACATCATAAAAATTCTAAATTCTACAATCCTTACTATCGTTTTCGTAAAAATGACTGTTCTTGAAATTTTAATAAAACACAGATAGTTTTAGAGGGATGTTAATCCTTAATCTTTGTTAGAGTAATATGTGACGTACAGGGCTTTTTTGAATTTTCGTGATATTTTTTGTTCAAATTTAAGATATTTTCATGTCTAGGAAGATTTTTTCCAAAATGGAGATAATTAATGAGATAAATATTCTGGAGTTTTACCTTTAATATGAGTCCAAGGACTTTGAAGAAGATTTAATATTTTTGGACTTTAAAAAAAACATCAAAAATTTACTTTTTAGCGATATATTATCACACAATCCGGACTTCACCCTATCAATTTATCCTTTTTTTTATAATAAATGTGCTTCTAAGTTGCTGAAAATGAAATTAAAATAGTAAATATATTTTGTATTTGCGTAAACATATAGGAATGTCTCTTTTTTGCATGAAGTTCACTCAAAAAAGGGGTTAAACCGCTAATTTAATAAATCAATCGTTAGTATCACAATATAACAGTCCAAAACGGCACTTCGACTGTTAGAATTAATTAACAGCCCACATTTATACTAATAATGTCCGTGAACTCTAGGCGATAGTCAAATTCTTATAGTTTTCGACATAAATGACACTAATTTATTCATCGCCAAATAGTTATTTACCACTTTCCCAAATAATTAATTTTATTTGGATGTTCGGGCCACCATAAAAAACTAATTTATGGGCCATAACTTATGCGGTTAACAATTTCATTTGAATAATTTAAACTGCGAGTCCGCTAATTTGACGGAACGGCATTTCTGTCTTTTGCTCGTACGAAGATTACCGAATTTATTCAGACTGCTTTTGCTACCGCTATAATGTTAAAAAAGATCAATATTTCTTCGTCTTTTTTAGATAATCATTAATGTAATATAATTATTCTTCAATTGAGAGTAATAAAATATTCTGGAGGTTTTCAATTAAGTTTCATGTTTCAACACATATTTTGCATAATTAAAGCTAGTTTACTACTTACTAACGTGGATATAATGTTGGTTATTTCTAAGATAAACTTAAACAAAAAAAAATGTTTTTAACAATTTAAACTATAATAAAGCACCATAAAAATGAATATATACAGTGAAAGACAAAAGTTTGTAACTTATAAATTGTAAAAGTTTTGTATGAAAAATTCTGTATTATGGCGATTTGACTGTCTGGGTTAGGGTTTCTGGTCGAGACTTCTCGAATCGAGAAATCGAGAAATCGCGTCTTGATTATGTTTGCTCCGTGCTCTTTCCGTGTTTTTACGTACCTAATTAAAAGACTGTGTAGTCCATCGTTTTATGGGTAGGTTTTTTAGGTATACTAAAAGTAAATTCTTTGGTTGATTATGACAACGTTTCTTTAGTAGATACTATTTTTTTTTATTTAATTTAACGAATGTGATGTGACAGTAAAAACATTCCTGTGACTTTTCAGCCTCCTTATACGCCTGACTTGAGCCCTTGTGATTTTTTCTCTTCCCAAGATTGAAAAATCACCTCTAGGGACGTCATTTTGGGATCATAGGAAACATTCAAACGGCTGTAACCGACCAGCTGAAGGCTATTCCAGTATATGAGTTCCAGCACTGCTATGAGGATTGGATGAACCGTCTCCAGGGCTGTGTGGCTTCCCAAGGAAGTTATTTTGAAGGAGACAATATTGAATTGTAATTCTATTCGGACAAGAAAATTTAAAAAAATCAAGACTCATTACTGCATTTATACACCTACAAACAAAATACAACAAAAATTGTAAAATTAAGTATTCTTATTTAATAATTTCAACTGCTTTGAGAGGTTAGATACTGGAAAGCTCATTTCATATGCCTGTAAAGCCGGAGAAAGAGAAAATTTTACAAAACACCGGGTATACCATTAAGGAAATTCTTAACTACAATACATTTCAAATCTAAATCAAATCGAAGATTTATTGAATTTAAGAAAACATTTCTTATTACAATTCGTATACTAGTACGAGGACCTAGTACCTTCATACCAAAAAAAATTTGTACATTGTAAAATTGTTACATTTAAACAAAAAGAAAATAGAACCTAGTAGTATAATTAAGGTATAGTAAGTGAACTAAAACTTTTTGGAAAACCAGTACCACATTTGAGGATTTTTTTTAAACAAGAATAAATATTTTTTTACACAATTCATGTACTAATTTTTGAAGTGTATTTTGAAGAACAAGACTGCGGCAAAAATTTCGATCATCCTGTGTTAATGACGTAATAAGCATTTTAAAAATTACTTTGGATCTTATAATTTCTTTCTTGAACCCGAATTTCCATCTCGTCAAACAGCTGAGATATTGTCTGTGTAATAAAATTTAGAACACCCGGTATCTATAATTCTGGACAGCATTTATATCAAGTTTTTTTTTATAGCAAAACATAATTTAAGAGATTAGAATACATTAAACGAAAAAAGTTTAATAGGAGAGTAGTCAATTAAAATATTAAGGAATTTTTTAAGACTGATGATATACAGTGAAAGCTATTTTTGTCACACTCATGAATGCTATTGAAAACGTGTAGCTCTTTTATATTATTTGTAAATAGTGGACCAAACACTATGTCTATAATTGTATTATAACGATTATTTTCTACTTTAGCCTGTAAAAGAAATGTTTATAAGATTATATTACCCTTGTCTATGGTCCCAAAATGACGTCCCTTGAGGTAATTTTTCAATCACGGTAAGAGAAAAAAGTCACCAGGACTCAAGTCAGGCAAATAATGAGGCTGAGGAGCCACAGGAATGTTTTTACTGGCTAAAAACTGGTTTACTGAAATAGCTATGTGGCAAGGCGCATTTTCGTGATACAACATCCAGTTGTTCTTGATGTTTGGTCTCACACGCATGACCATTTTTCGAAGTTTTTCAAAAACCTCTCTGTAAAAGTGTTGATTTACTGTTTGGTCTGGAGGCACAAACTCTTTGTGGACAATTTCCTGGCCTTCAAAAAAGCAAATCAGCACGCATTTGATATTCGACTTGCTCATTCTTGCTTTTTTTGAGTTCTGGAGAGCTTGAAGTGTGCCATTCCATGCTTTGGCGCTTAGTTTCTGGGTCAGCCAATATAATTTTTTGTCTTTTTTGTGAATTTTTTTAGTTCTTTAACATTTTAATTTAATGTTTGGATAGAATATATAAAATTGTCAGAAACTCTACCATATGACAGGGCAGCACGTTTTACTTACAAGGCCCACTATGATTTTTTTTATGACTAAAATTCAAGGTATTATTTTGATCAAGATACAGGTACAAGGTGGTACATTTAATGTGAGCATATGACCATACGCCAGAGAAATAAGAGGTATCCAGAAATAAACAATAATAAACTGTATTTCTTGAAGCGTTGACGGCTGCAGCTACAATTAACACAATTCCAGGTTTTGTTTACTATGGCCAAAGGCAAAGTTACTGTTGCTGCACTGTACCTAGATATACATTTTTTTATTAGGTCGAGATGTAAAAGATAGTACATTTGGTATGAGCTCCAGTATATTATACGGGTCTTGTTAATTCAACATATAAGAAAAAATTTAGTGTTAAATTTTTCATTAATAAAATTATTTATAATTTAATAATAAAATTACTTATATTTTTAAATTTTACCTTTAATTTATTTTTATAAATTAATTTAAAATTAATTATTTTTAATTATTATTTATCAGTTTAGTTTTTGTTTTTTTATTTCTCTTTTTTTATTTTTTTTTTTAATTAAATATAATGTCAAGAAAATAAAAAATAATATTACTACCTCCCTTTGTAAAAATAGTTTGGATTTATATTAAAATATATTTATAAATTTTTTAATTTATTTTTTTTTGTTTTTTTTGGGGTAAATTCTTATTTAAATTATCATAATTAAAAAGTACCTCGTAAAAAATATACTCTAAAATAATTATAATACAAGTATAATAATCAAAATTCCTTATTATATTTAATAGTTAAAGTATTTTATATGTTTTTTATATTTAATATTTTTAAAATGTTGTATTAATTATATGCGGAAAAATTTTTTTAAAATTATTTTATAAAAACCTCCTTTACTGTATTCTATACATTTATTTTTAATTTTATAACGTATATAGTGGTGGCAATAATTTTTCAAAAACAAACTTCCTTTAGTTCCCCCTATACCATATCAATATATCAAAATTTGATTTTTAGTATTCATTAAATAAGAATTTTCACCAATTTAAATAAACTTCTTTCAAACTTAATACAGATACAAATAAATTACTCTTTGGGCCGTTAAAAAACTAGCAAAAAATAAAAATTCATTGTGGAAAAAATTACGTTTTAATTGTATGAACCTACAAAATATAAAAATTAAAATTTGATCATGTTGGATTCTATTTCCGCCACTTTACAATAGGGGTACAAGCCATAGGGTTGATTTGAAAAAATCATGTCGAGGGTGGTTTCAGCCACCCCTAAGGGCTATATTTTTCATATTACTTCAAAATGTAGGTAAATACATTTAAAAGTTGACTTCTGAATTTTTTGAAAAATCATTCACCACCCCGCTAGAATATATTCCAGTTAAAGTCTCCACCGTGTATACGTACACCAGTAGCTGACAAACTGCAGTTATTTCAGCCTCACACATTTTTCCCTATAATTGATGCGTTTGTCGTTATTATAGGCTAAATAATTTCTGTCTACACCGCCACCTGCGACCACAAAAGTATTAATTGCTTTCCATTACCGTCTCTCGACTCTCACACCGCGGCCTCTCGATCCGTTAACATTTAAATGCATATAATTACAAGCGATTAATTTTTTCTTTCGTCTGCGATTGATTGCGTAGCATTTGTTTTTATTAGGAGAGAGGATGGATGGTTTACAGCTAGAAGTCAATAGACGATGATACCTCCAGCTCACTGGGGTCTATGTTAACACCGTCTACGATGATCATACAGGGTGAGTTGCTTAAATGAATCATAATACTAATGCTGATTTGATAAAAATAAAAAAAATCATCGAATTTAATCTAATTGTGGATAACAGCGTCTTGTGTTATCCACTACAAAATGTAGTGTATGAATTCGCTAGTAACGTGAATTAGATGTGGCATGAATCATGAACCACCACCATCAAGCAGCATCATGCAGCACCATCACTTCATGCAGCAATTTTTCGAGTGTACTTTGACCATTACTAGTTCTGTAATGTATGACTAGTACACTGCTTTTTATAAATGGAGTCGTGAAATAGAATTTCTGCTCAACACACGTACTACAACATTAACCACATATTGTTTTTTCAAGTCTACCCTTTCATCGACGTTAATCCACGACGTTTCCTTTTAACACATTTCCTTTTTAATGTTTTTACAAGCATGTCGTGCACATGTGGTAAATATTGTCTAGGTGTTTCTGAAGAAAACATTTTCACAATTTTTTTTTTTTGACGAAATTTACAGAGCATTGCTTGTCACAGAGATTGTCTGTAAAAAGTTTTGTGCCTTCGTCTTGTTTTCGGAAGTCCGAAAAGTTTTGTAATAACCGTAAAAAACGACTCAAAACCTGGACAAAAACGATGTCACCGCCAAAGTAAGTATATATTTCCATTATGGGGTTAACCATTAACAAGTTCCCAAAGGAAAAATTGTATTCCCGAACCTGTTTGCCTGTGGTGTTTAGCGATTGAAAAAAAACGCTTGTCGTCTAGGTTGGGCCACTCGTATAGTCAGAGTTTGGCAACATCATTTTTTTCCGACAAGTAAAATAACAGTTTTGAGCCAGTTTTTCGCACTGCAGAATATTAAAATAATTCATTGCCGCAATAAAAGTAATATTTTATCAATACAAAAATATATAATCGTTAATATAATGATAAATAATATGGGATTTTAAGAATAAATTAAAAAACAAAATAAATCCTACAGAATAAAAATCGTAACAGCAAAATAACAATAATAGGATAAAAATTATAATAATAACAATAACAATTAATAACAAAATAACAATAACAATAAAAATTTTAATTCAAGATATTGAATATTGATTCTGATTAATGTTCTCGACAATAAAAAAGTAACATACTTGTTCATTAAAAATTATTTTAGTACATATTTCGTCGATATTCACTAGTGGCCCAACCTAGACTACTTTTTTTTTCGTTTTGCCAATAACTTTTTTTTATAACGCGCAACAATTCCCCTTGATTAAAAGTTTCTTATGACTGTCCAATCTTTCAAATAATACGTCAACATTGAGAATATTCGAACATAAACAAAAGATATAGGGCAAAGTTAAAAAGTGACCCAACCCTGACGACATTCCCCTACGTATTGTGGCGATTATGTAAGTAGAGGAAATATATCCTTACCTAGCGTCAAACTCAAATTCCACTCTCTCCGCCCATGATACTCGCTGCTTCCCTCATCAACGAGACGGACTCGGACCAACCGAACCAAATGATCTAGTGTAAGAAATGAAGCATGACAGCCTGCACCTGCACGGAGTCTTCTCCACGTTATTTGCAATCACAGCCGCGTGTTCACCGTTACTTTAATTATTAACAATTACCTCGACGGAGGCTCTTCATTGTCCAATTCTTCCTCGACAGACGAGAATAGGATACCTTAATGGCGCAATAAATACGGAACGGGATCGATATTTTTAGAGGTGTATATTTTTTGGTTTCGTTAACAGTTTCTCGTTGCTTGACGGTTAAGAAAAACGACAATGAGTAATACTCTTCATTTACATGATTGAAGTGCCGCCAATGATCGAGTGCATGTCACTTTAACACTTAGGAGTACACAGCAAAAACTACAGGGCAACAAAAGTGAAATGAGTCATCCCAAAAGTGAAATGCTCTGTAGATGTGAAAGCACAAGGGGGGTGTGTCATCATCCACGGTGTGTAGGATCTATTGTTATAAAAAAAGATCAGCACTATCATCATTAAGGTTCCATGGATGCATTTGTTAGATGTGTAACAGCACCGTAGTCAGTTTACGAATGAAAATGTTAATATGTTCATAGAAACTATGTTGCATCATAGTACATTATTAAATATCATTACTATTACCAAGCGCGAATGTCACAGGGCCGACACTGTGAATGTCCTGCCCTTAACTCGTTGGCCTTCACAGCTCACAGCTGACTTGCATTACGAAAACTGCGCCAGCAATTTTAGTTATTTATGGCAAGCTGTAACAGACAATCGCCGGTATTACATCGCGTTGATACGTTTCGTTTTTACGTATTCGCCGTGTGTTTAAATAACTTCATGCCATGCCTCTTCCAGCGCCGACGAATCCGTATTTTTCTATGAACTTACAGAAGCCGTTGTTGCAAACAATATTCCATTAAACAAACTAGAAAACCCCAAGTTACGTACGTTTTTAGAAAAATATATGGACCGAAAAATTCCTCATGAAAGTACGTTACGACTTACATATGTCGATCAGGTTTACAACAATGTAGTGACATCAATACGCGAAGATATTGCATACAATTTCGTGTATTTTATTATAGACGAAGCTACCGATGCTTGAGGGCGTTCAGTAGCTATTTTTTTAATTGGTGCGTTAAAAAGTGACACTGTTAGTGACAGCCACCCCAACCTACCATGGGAACCTTGTCTCAACACTGACGTTTGTCTGGTAAGTGTTGCCATTGTTGCGTGTTATCTTAATTTATATAGGTATTTTATCCTTGACTTAACAGTACTATTTGGTAAAAATAATACTACATTACTACATAATTTATGTAAACATATTAATATTTTCATTCGTTAACTAACTACGGTCCTGTTACACTACGCGCTCGCACGAACTCTAGTTATGACACAATTTTATTTTCCCTAATTAAGACTGTAGAGACCTAACAGATTTTATTTAGTTGTTGTTTACTGTGAAAAGTGGAAGGGGTAATGGTAATGTATTTGAGTTATGGTAATTTAGTATTTGTGATGGCTAGACCACGATACAGACCACGCAAATTATTCATAGTATTCCTAAGAGCGGTATGGAATTAGTACAGAATAAACTCAATGCTTCAGGATGATGTCAAGTGTTGCAAACTCTTGAATCATCGGGTTTGAACGATTGTAAACATTCACAACAAGTACAAGGAAATGATTTAACTTTCTCAACTGGTCTCAAAGAAAAATTGACAAGAAAAAGAAACCTGTGAAGCTTTTTATAAGCAATCTAAATGATATTGTACAATGTACAAGTGTCCTCTAACGATCGGGAAATTAGTCACAAGGTAACAACAGACCATGTAATATGTGGCAGGGTAGTATGACGATAGATATACACAAAAAAGCCTACGGTGGGTCCACCACATACGAGTAGTTCACTGGGATAAGAAAGTCTTTTGAACAAAATTAGTTCATCTCAAGCTGCGACACTTGCTACCCACATGACTTCAAGTGCCAGTGATTTGTTGTCATTTCCCAAAATTCCTTACTTTATGTTCGAAGTTCATGGAGAATTTTAGAACAAATATTGATTGAAATCAGGTGGTAACTGTTGGATCTACAGGGCATCACAACATTGCTTTAGATAAGCTAACACGCGTACAGACAGAAACTGCAAGCTGCTGAGGAACTTACAAAAGAGGTAGTCTAAGAAAACATTCATATAGAAGCCACATATATATTAAAATGTAAAAAATACTAACTCTGTTTAATTTCTTGGACAGGGTTTGTATCAACAATTATTTATTACACATATCAAATATGATGGTATATATTTTCCACGGAAATACCTGGAGAGCATTAATTATTATTTAATGCTTTCTCAGTTTAATTGCACTTTAATTATGATTAATTAAGCCTAGCGAAGTGAGAAATAGCCGTAATTTAAATTATTCAAAGGAAACATTTCGCATACAAGTCCAATAAAACCGTATGGGTTACGAATCAAGTTTCCAGTTTCCAGCTTTAGAAAAATCTCCTCTGATTAACTCGGACTAATTGAAATTGATAAATCGCTCGATAGATCGATGATTAAATTGTCAGTCTAATTACGCAAAATATGTAAAGTGCGCGTAATCTAGGAGGCATGAGAAGAATAGAAAAACATTACTGTCGCAACGAAGAACGAAGAAAATGAGGTGATTTAACCTTTAAAGGTAATTTCACTTAAGAAATAATTATTATTATTAGATTTATTAGCTGTAACTTAATATTTTTTATACATAATTTATGTTGTTAGAATTTGTAGTACCTATTTTCAGTGGTTAGTTGTTGATTATATTATCTGATCTCCTTATCTGAGAAATACACTTACACCAAGGGTTAACTTACGTAAGAATAGTCTTAACTTAAGACTTGATGTCACACTTGAGATGCGTCAACATTTTACTGCATTGTTACAGAGGAGTTTTACCTATA